>OZ020522.1:3390065-3709184 GCA_963971425.1 Bryoerythrophyllum caledonicum
CCAGCCCCTTCAAGTATGCGCCCGGCCCTTCACCGCTCGCGCTCGGCCACTTGCGGTACGCGCGCGGTCCTCCCTGCACGCGCCCAGCCCCTCACGGTACGCGCCCGGCCTAACACGGTACGCGTCCGGTCCTCCCTTGTATGTGCCCGGCCCCTTCAGTGCGCGCACGGCCCATATCCGCACGCGCCCAACCCATATCTGCACGCGCCCGGCCCATATCCGCATGCGCCCGGCCCCTTCTGTATGCGCCCGGTCCATCTCCGTATGCGCCTGACCCCTTCACGCGCCTGCCCCCCTGTCTGCACGCGCGCGACTCTGTTGACGACGTGTTAGCCACGTGGTCGCCTACGTGGCAGTGGGTAAATTGATTTACCTCGAGTCATGGTCACACTAGGGTTGACCCTTATCGGACGGACAATAGCCTCTACCGGACTGACATCCGGACGGACGGACACTACCCGACGGACGGACGGCCGAACAACCCTATTGATAGGGCGGGGAAGTCAGGCGGGGAAGTCAGGCGGGAACATATTGATAGTGCGTCGACATTAGGCGGAGACGAGCTAACATTGAATAATGCGTGGACGTTAGGCGGGGACGGATTGATAGTGCATCGACATTAGGCGGAGATGGACTAACAGTGCGTGGACGTTACGCAGGGATGGATTGACAAGGCGTCTGGATAAGGCGCCGAAGTCTAGACTATAGGCTGGGCGCGGACATCAAACAGACTAGGTAGGGCGGGGCGGCTGGGACATAATTTTTTTAACCTTTAATTTATAAAAATAATATTTTTTTCCGAGGGCACAAACATGATAACATCGGGCGGGGACGGATTTTTTTTAACCTTTTTTTTCTATAAGGTGCAAACTTCAGGCGGAGACGAAGGTACAAGGCGCAAAGATATGGCCCTATATTAGACTTTCTGCTCGGTCACAAACTTAACCCACTCACCAAAGTAGGCAAGCGGGGTTGGCTGGTCCTTTGAAATGCACTTGGACCTTGGCCATGGCATTCCTCTTTTCCATGGATTGGAAAAGCCATTAAATGCATGCAACTTTTATTTTTAGTTCTGACAAGATCTTGATCCTCCTCAAAAAACACACCGATTCTGTCTTTGCCAAGAAATAGGAATGAAATCTATATTTAAACTAAGATAAGCCTTCTTAAAATTGACAAATTAAGGAATGTGCATATATGGAGAGAAGAGATAATTATACTATTATTTTTCAATGATAGCCAATAGAATTACAATTCCAACCTAAGTGATTTCATATTTTTTGATGAAAATTGAATTGGTTATGAATTTTCAAACTGTGCAGCCATGTTTAGTGGAAGGCCAGCAATAGGTACCCTCCATAACCAATGACCAAAAGTAAGGGTCTTTTCTAATTGCAAATCTATTTGGAGATGAGTTGGTGGTAATGGGATGGAAGAGGGTTGGCTATGGACTTTGGTTGGTTATGGGGGGTTTACCTTATAACTTTAGACCTCTAACCGTAAGCTCTTGAAAAAATATTTCTTTGATCTCCCCATATTTTTCTGGGCCCATTTAAATCACAAAGAATGAATTCAATGTTAACAAGGGAAATAAGAAGAGAAATGAAAAGGTTCAATTTTTTTTAAAAATATTGCACTTGTTAAAGAACTAAGAATAAAATGAAAACCATTTGACATCGGCCTAAAAATTTATGAGTGATTAAGTAGGGATTCATGAGGGATTAATTCCATTTTTAGGCCAATTCCTTATATAATCATCTTGTAAGTCGTAACTTGGAGGTAATTCATTGAGAGTAAGATTGATTAGTGTTTTGTGTGCCATTTCTTCTCTATAACTCTAGAGCTGATTTTGTAGGTCTATGGCGTCCCTGAGGTAGGTGTTGATATCTTCGCCCTCTTGTATCATCATCTTGTAAAGCTTGTTCGCGAGCATGTGAATTTGCTGTTGGTCTCCACATGAGAACATTGTTACATTGCCTTCAACATTTCCTACGTGTCTGCTGGGTCTTTGTATTGATTGATTGCGCCAAGTAAGTTGTCACCTACAGATATAGTAAGTCTGATCTATACACGTTGTTTTGCCTCTTTTAGCTTCTACTTATCGTATGATGTTCTTTCAACACTAATTGAATATATTGATGTGATACACTAAGCTTCTAGCAGTAGCCAAAGGCCCTCTCTCTTCAATACAATAGTCATCTTGATCTGCCTCACATAGTAGTTAAGCGGTCCTACTAGTTTGTTGGGGTCTCCAACTTCACAATTGCTACTTCTGCTACTTTCTACCATCTTTTACTTTTAGATCTAGATCTAGATCTGGATATGACTTTCTACACTCTTGATTTTATAGAAAGGAGTAGTGCTCACCTCTTTCTACTAGTCTCTAGATCTCATACTCTGGATCACTCACAAAGTAGCAATGCTACTAGGTCTCATATTTTAGATCTACACCAAGGAGCAACGCTTACTTGTCTCCTCTAAATCCTAGCTCTCATACCATGTTGAAACACTATGGTGTAAGTTGCTTGATTGATAGTGGCAATGTGCCAAAATATACACAAGTGAAAGGAGGCTTCAACCTTCATTGTCATCAATGACTAGGGCTACAGTGTTATTACATGACTGCTGTACAGTACCTTGCAAATGAGTTACGTTTATTGTATCCACAGGGCAGTAAATAGACATGGAGTTGTAATTTCGAATTGGCATTACAGATTCAATTTTGGGCCAAATCATGTATGAAAAATTGCATTGGATAGGTAATGAAGTGGACTTTACTGCAAGAAGAAAATTTTACAACAAACTTGCAAAATCATACAACAATAAAATATCTTAGAATATACTACCTACCATCTTATGCTACCACCTTTAGCATCAATTACAGCCTTCATACGTTTAGGCATGCTAGCAATGAGGATCTCAATTATTTCCTTAGAGATGCCTTTCCATGCCCGTTCAATGGATTCAATCATTTCTTTTTGATTTTTTGGTATCGGCCTATTTTATACACAGTCCTTTACAATCATCCATAAGTTTTCTATAGGGTTCAAGTCCGGCGAGTTTGCCGGCCACTTCAGCTTCTTAATGTGATGCGCCACTCTCCAACTTTTAGCGTAATTACTACGATGCACTGGGGCGCCGTCTTCTATGAGGATAAGATTCTCACGCTCATCATGCATGAAATAAAAGCCACTTAAGCGACCTTCATATACAATATTCACAAAATCTTCACTTGTGCGTTTGTGAAGTGGCATAACAATAATAGGGCACTTATCAAAGCCACTAAAGGCACCCCAAATCATGACGGAAGTGCAGCCCGACTTGAATGTGGGGGCTTTGCAATCCATTGAGTAGCGTTCATACGCTTGACGCCAAACCTTGACTTGTCGGGACCTCTTTCCAATTTCAAAAGAAGACTCGTCTGTCCACATAATGTTGCGCCAATCTGATAGAGTCCATCTCTTGTGTGCCTTTGCAAATGTTAGCCTATCTGCTTTGTGTTTCTCGTTCAAATATGGCTTCCTCACTGCAATTCGATTGCCAAAACCCAATTTGTTGATATACGTTGACAATGTGCGCTTGCAGACCTTGACCCTCATCTGCTCGTGGAGATATCATCTGCTCACAGTAGTTCTTCCAGATAGTGAAGATAGTTGACTGACTCATTTCCAGTTCCTTTGCAATACTATAAGTTGACATTCCAGCACTCCGCATTCCCACGATGACCCCTCTTTCTTCCTCACTCAAAGTCCTTGTCTTCATCTCTCTCAAATGGAACCAATACACAACAAGCATGCAAAGACAACAACAACATGCACAACTTTGCACAGACCATATATCCAACAATTTCGACCTCCATCAACACTCAGTTTTGCTACAAACACTCTAACTAAACCCTAAATCCATTTCGTAGTTGCAAGTCAGAAAAAATCTTTATTGTGATGGCGTGTTTGCAGTTAACATTGTTGCAAGCATTCCAGTTGTAGTGACAGCAAGTTCAAGCTGTCTCTTAAAAATCCCGAATTTGTAGCTATTGACATTTTGGTACGTTCTAAATTTAGCAACTGGTGAGTCACAACTATGATTTTCATGTATCCACTAAGTTACGTAGCCAGGTGTTTGAAATTCTTGCCAAGATCTCATTCCGAAGTGACCACTATAGAAGACGTCTTCTGACAGTTCAAGAAATTAACGTAACTCATTTGCAAGGTACTGTACAGTGCGTGGCTACAGCGAAGTGCTAGGTCAAACAAGGGAGACACGATGTGGTTTGTGATACTCCAACAATTCGTTTGTTTGTAACTTTTGTCTACACCTTGCAAGCTGTGTGAACTCGGTTTCAACGATTGTGGAATCCGTCAAGCAAACCGCTTCTTCGATCTTTCAGTGCAAAGGAATGTTTCAATGTGTGGCATGAACATTATATTTGCCATTCTTTCGTGAGAAAAATCCGGATCATGGATGCAGTCCTCTGCCTTTTAAGTTTATTTTGACGATTTCAGTGTAGTCATTCATAGCAATAAGAGTAAATCGATTAAATTAGTACATTCGCGCTTGTTGCGTACCCAAATGTATAAGTCACAGGAGTACTTCCAATTTCTTTTTGCCACATGTGATCATTGCAACCGGGCTAGCTGTGGAATAGTAGTTGCGGAGGATATGTGAAGAGTTCGTTCACAGCATTTCAATCAAACAAAAACCTTGAACTAATCGTCTGTTCATTTGCCAACTGCATCTGGTCGTAATTTGATGAGTCAAGTGAATCCATCTGAGCTAGTGACCAGTGTGCTCCCGTTATGTACAAGAGGTGCAAATATCGAGATATTGGGAATTTTGGGGGTATTCCACAAATTTTGGCGGAGAATACTGTCTTTCATAGATTTCACAGATTTTCTGGATGCTAAAGTTTGTGAAGGCCGCCAAAATTCTCAATATATCAGGAACTGATCGCCTATGCTCGCCATGATTCCACTAGCATATGAGAATGATTCGAACAAAAGATAGTACTGCCCCCTTAAAACCATCCCAGATCATGTACTTTTCATGGACATGCAAGACTGGATCTGTTAAAATGTTTTCCATCTGTGGGATATACTCCATTGGTTACAATTCAATAACATTGTCTATATCCTCTTCACATGAAATATGCCCAAAACGAAACCTCAACAACTATGACTTTACAGAGTATTCTACTTCATTGACTACAACTTAAAAATTAAGACTTCAACACATAAATCACTGAAGAGTACATTGAGCCTGGGCACACAGTGATGTCAGCGAAATAATAAACTTACTAATCAATATCCCTTGCTGGTACTATTCGGATCGAGTGGACCGTGTCAAGTTGGCACCTACATGTGATTTCTTTAATTTCTCAACTTGCTCGAGGAAATAAGTCTTAATTCAGAGGTTTACTTACCATATATAATCAGCGTCAGCGTCGCTAGGAGTGGCACGCCGGCCATGCAGATATTTTGACGTGTAGTTCGACCCATGTGTACATGAGGCTCCTCTCTATAAAGCTAGGTTTTCTCTGCATCGAACTCTCATTATCTCCAAGTAGTAGTCATCTGGTTTTCTAAGGATTTGGCAGCACCTGTGAAGAAGCCGGACCACCGGGTGCCCCTAGGTTCAGCCTGAAGCAGAAAGGCCCGGATTTTTCTCGGAGGGCTGGTGTAGCGGGGACGAGGGCAGCAGCTACGAGCTGGACGAGTACTTCGTGGTGGAGGAGTGCGCGGGGGAGTTGCACTCCTCCACCACGAAGTGGTCGCTGCAGGTTGGCTGGTGCTAGGCCAACAAGAGTTCCTTCTCCAAAGCTCGTGATCAAGCGGGTCATGGTTCCAGTGCCAAGCGCTCTGTCCAGAGCAGATGGCCCCAGTGCTGGTGGACGAAAATCTTGTATCGTGTCCCAAACCATGTTGTTAACGATGAGATCTCATCTCTCACATTACTTTTTCTTACATCTAGCTTCATCTTCGTCTTTGATTATTTACAAATTCAATCTGTTATAAGAACAGCTTCTTTAGTCTAAAAGGAGAGTAAACAGTGGATTGATCCATTCATGTTCACAAAATCTGGTTCAGGTCTCAGTCATCTTGAAAGCTGTGTAGAGGATAAAATATCAAATTCAACTGCCTTAAGGGACTACTAGGAAGTTTAGATTTCCATGGGATTATTCTGAGTCATGCCATCAAGGAACGTTGCCAGGAAATTGCCGTTGACATCATATTTTCAATGCTTTAGGAAATCTCTTTACTATTATAAGAATGTACATGTGTTATTATACCACGATGATCATCCACAGCAGCTAGCTTCTGATAGATGAAACCTACTAATATTGAAGTCTATGTATTTAAGATGAAACGAAAAACTCTAGTCTTTGTTACATCCTATCTAAAACTACAACGGAGTAACAATCTGCATACAAAAATACAATTAGTGTATACTAGGAATCTTAGTGTGCCGTCCTTGATGTCGCCTGCATGTGATCGACATCCTCCATTCAATTTGCTTTTATTCTGAAACCCAGTTGACGTTAATACAACATTGACATGTATAGTTGAGCTTCAATATTTGTGATGCTGCAAAGCTTCCTGTACATTGTCTTCACAGATCGACAAGGCTCTGAGGCAATGAGCCTGTCTCACCATAATACTTTGCCAATCTCGTCACGTTCTCCACGAGCTCTGTCAGTGGCAAGCCCTGGAGACGACCCTTGAACGCCGCCAGAGCGACTTCGGAATTGGGATCGGAGAAGTTCTTCCTCCTCTTGGTGCTCAAGAAGTACTTCCCTACATCAAGCGCTCGCTCCTTTTGAGCAGGCGTGGCAAACGTCCCAATCCATGCCTTCTCTTTAAGGTACTTGCCATCTCTGGGGATCTTCTTGGAGATCCGGATCTCGCACGCGTGCTTGTTGGATTCTTCGTTACTTCTCTTCCGTTTACCACGTCTCCCTCTCTTTGACAGTACCTTGAATCAACGAACACGTCCATCAAGCGACAAAATGTTAGATTAAGTCAAAATGCAGCAACAGGTGCTAAATCTACTAGGTTGTGGTCATATATGACCTTGAAACGATTGCAAGCACATACGAGTCGCACGATGTTCGTCCACGACTTCGCTGATCGCCCCACTGCTGGACTAAGAGCATCAACATCTTGATCAGGTTGATGATCTGTTACCGACGGAATGATCTCCGCCGACGTGTGGGATTCGGCAACATTCATGGCATGAGGGTGATATTGATATCGGTGAAGCTCTGGCAGCCCGGGGGAGCTGATGCCTTCGAACACATCGTTCAAATCTTCCGCCGACTCGTAGTCTCCGTACTCCGCGAAGCTGCTCAGAGTGCGGCAGGAAGCGTACGTTGAATCGGACACAGTACCAGAATCATGCGAGGTCTCGGACATGAGGCGCTGCTCGGTTTTCATCTGCAATGCATAAGTGGGGTACAGTTGATCGTCTGTGGTTTGGAAGCTACAGCTCATGTGGTTGTCGAAGAGCTGATGATCTGCAACAGCACCAGTGTGCAAGACCTGGCCTCCATCTTGTCCACCGTACAAAAAGAATGACTCCAGTTTTGCCACTGTGTCAGCGGACGACCACTGATCTGAAACTGGAAGGGAATTACTCACCCCACCGAAGTTCAAGGTGGACCCTTCCTGAACCAATAGAGGATGATCCAACTCGTCAGAGAAATCATTAGGTCTGCAAAAACCATTCTCAAACCCTTGCTCAAAGCGATACATTGCTGGAGCGATGGATCCGCGAATTCTCCACCTAATTAGGCATCTGAGAGTCCAGCTCTCGCGTCTTGTTCAAATTTCGTTGTAGCGTCCTTGATCTCCCGCTCCGCAGATTAGCACAGTTGTGTAGCTGATCACAGCAATTCGGTGATGATGCGACTTCGACTTAGATTTCTAAGACGAAGACCGTGATATTAGTGTGCAAGATTCTTTCACCCTGTCAACAAGGACGTGACGGAAGTCGCACTTCTGCGGCAGAATTATGGCCTTCACCACGTCGTCGGAACGCAATCCACAGTATGGTCGCATGATCCTCACAACTCACAACCAGGTTTCTCTCCTTTCTCACACACTCTTGCTCTCACTTCACACGATGAGGAATCATGATCTGAGCTATGCCATGTCTGGATCTCAGAACAGCAAAGAATAAGCAGCTTACCGCAAATTCAAATTCGAAATATCAACAGCAGTTCCGAGGGAGTTTCCCTCTGATACGCTCTCTTCAGTCACGTTCTTCAGGTCCCGGACCCCTACATGGTCAGTATATCGAAACGCATCGTTAGACTGAGCCATCTAGCAATATAATATTTCAAAACCTTTTCAGCATTATCATCATATAAAACTAAATCAGACTTTACACAATGGATGTAATAGCACCGGAGACATGTAGATGATTATACGGACAAAACGGCATACCGACTTGTTGACGTACACAGTCAAGACACAAGTGAACAAGACCTGCGCTAGTGCGCTTAACTTAATAGAGCAAGAGAGGAAAACATATACACAGATCGGAGACCAAGTGGACAGAACCGAAAGATGAAAAGTAACTACACAGGTTGAATGAACATGAGAGTGACGTAAGTGGAGAGCGGTGATTTTTCAACACGACTGTCATGACGTTGACATCGGTTGAAGAGCAAAAGAAGTTCAGGTCTACTATTTATTCTGTAACCCTAATTCTCCCGAAACTCCCGAATGATTCGTCCTCTGATGTATCCAAACCTCACATGGTCAGTAAAAGTTGCAATCGAACCTCACAACGGAATAAGTAGTATAATGAGAATTTTGAAACTCCTTACCGAAACAAAATGCTGCGGGCAAGTTGACTTGCTCCAAGCCAGCTTGATGAACACAGTGCAAGTTTGCAAACGCCTCGCTCGCAAACGATTGATAGCCGTGACTCCTCCCCGTTGTCGACACACACGATGTACTACGTCCACTTATCAATAGTATAACCGATAATCAAGAGAAACAGTTCCATTTGCCACAGGCTACGACTACCGATACTTTTATACTGGTGTCCCACAATCCGATCCGCACTAGAGCGCACCCTCTCGGCCATATAGAATCCTTGTTTCATTTGAATTCAATCTAGCTTGGATCGATCTAGTGATTCATCCAGCTGCAACCTAATCGGCTCAAGGCCAGTACTCCCAGCCCGCCACCCTCGCCATAGCACAGATGCTTAGTACTCCAACAACCTCAGCGCACTCACTGCCTCAAAGCAAAGCGCACTTGAATACATGTTCAAATGCACACAAAGGCAGGCCATATATATTCAAAGCTCTTGTAGAGTACTGACTGTCATATTGGGGGAGGTTTGGATCCCAGACTTATCACAGACAATCCTTGATTTGAGCTCCGGACTCTTGGTCTCTGAGCTTTTACTTTTTCACGTGTACAGACTTCTTTCCTTTGTGCTTTTTTGGAACCAGTGTACAGACTTTTCTAACTGGGGGACATCCATGGCTGTAGGAAACCAAGGAGAACGAATCGAAGAAAAATTCTCCACATCACCGCCCCCAGATAATTGTGATGCCCCTCAGGATATCTTTTTAAAGAAATGGAAAGTAACGTTACTCCATCAAAAAGTTGCAGTACCAAGTCCCTCCAGCAATGCCCCCCAGATAGTTTGATGCCCCCCAGATACTAATTGTTGGATATGTTTTCTGGTTAATTGTTGGAGTCGGCATATCACTTAAGTACATACTTTGGGGGTACGGTGTTGTTGTTGGAGCTCCAGATGGCAGGTCCCAGCTCAGCGCAGACATTGGTCTGCCTGAGATCTATGGTTCTGGGGAAAATGGCCTGGAATGTGTAGAATGAAACGTTTTGTTGCCATTCCCAGCAGTTTCCCAAAAGGTTTTCACCGTGCCCTCAGGTGGGGAAATTAACGGTCCGAATAACCCTTCTGAAATAGTTACTTAGTCGGCAGCACAGAATTGGGTGATTGACTATTGCTCCAATGGAATTTTAGCAATGTTTTATAGGTGGAATTGGACCGTTAACTATTTGACTGCGCATGCCCATACTGATCAGAATGTCAACAAGCGTCTGCTTAGTTGGACTTATCTACTTTTTTAGTGCCGGATGAGAGCAGCTTCAACTTTAGTGTCGAGACAATTATAGTCATAATTCTAAATACCTTGAGGTTTGTACATTGAACAGTCACTGTGAATGATTAGTGTTTGATTAGATGCATAAAATTCACCACGGTGACTTTAATTGCTGTGTGCATATTGTTTGAAATGTCGTATCCAGACTTACAACCGTACTTTAGGGGAGCAGATCAACTCCTAACAATCTTGACTATTTCTCACCAATTTAAAAAAATGAATCAATACTGCTCATTCTTGTGCAAAGAGTGGACAGAAAAACCAAGATATTATTTCCATCTACAATGACCTTCAATGAGATCTTAATCTACACTAATAAGAATTCATGCTCATAAATTCTCATGAACGTTGAAACAATATAGTGTTTGAAGTGAAGACTTTCTTCTTCTTCTTCCCTAAATTCAAAGGATTACCAGACTTTACCCTCACGTGATGCTTTAGGGGGTAAAGAGAGCCAGTATTTTCAAATACGAAGAAGATCAGGGCACGGAAATTGGCACGATAGAATCTGATGCTGACTACATACATTAAATGCAAGAGCTCAGCGAAGTTTTTCTGAACCTCAGCTACAAGGGCACTTAAAACATACCATTCTTACGTTCGTCATTGTAGATGCTAAATGAACTACAGATGAGTTTGCAGGATAGAACATGTTCTCCAAAATCGCAACAATAACACAAGAATCCTGAAAGTGAGGCAGAGACTAGAGTCCAGTTATATTCCTCAAGAATGACGTGATGCAACAAGATGTCCAGGACCAGCATGCACAGGATTCTGCACACAACCACATCACAACATTAAGTTGACACTGCCGGCAAGAGCTGCTGATACGGTGTTTTCAAAGCAATCTCGTGCCAGAAGATCTTATGTCAGCGACTTATCTAAAAAACTTCATCATGCACAGTCATGAGTTTGTACACTTGCATTTTTGGCAATCGTGGTGACGTGACTGGATATAAGAACTTGTTTGTGAATTGAAATGTCTTCAGTTACGCACTAATAAAATTTTAAGTTTAAAAAAGGATCACAAAACTTAAGCTCATAAGGACATAATAATAGAAATTCTTGATGCAGCTGCATTGATAACATATATTCCTTCACCACCTGCTGATTCACTCTCTGGAATAAAACTCCCAGCGAAACATGTACCAATCCAAAAGACTACTTGTGTAGGGCCTTGACATTTCAGATGATACTAATATGGAATATATATATTCCTTACTTATGGCAAGCACAATTATGGCAGGATTTCAACATTGAAGGACCATACAAAATTCTCATTATATGCAGAACCTGAAGGTTGACAGCTGAGAATTCTAAGGTCTTCAAAGAATACATTCAGACTGAATATACTCGGACGAACTTGGCATCTATAAGGACTTACCCTGACAGATTTCAAATACTGTCGTTCTATTTACTGTTGTGAGAAATTACATTGCAAGAAATCAGAAAGCCTGTTCACTATGATACACCAGATCTTGAGAACCTGTACAAAATATGCACACCTAAGATATGCACACCTGTGAGCGCTGTAGCCGAAGTAGGGATGTAAAAATCACAATGATCTGTACAAACATCTGGAAGACTGGACCTGACGTTCACAACCTATGTACAGCGGGATATCTACACAATATATAATAGGAATCGTAACATTCAAATAGGAAGAAAAGTCTGGTGTGATGCCGATGCATGACTTCACTTCAGAGCTGCATCCCAACCCGGTGCACAGCTAGATTATTCACAGATCATGAAGGCAATTAGGCAGTGATCCATTCTCACCGTAACACTTGGCCATTTTCGTCACAATCTCGACGAGCTCCGGGAGCGGCAGCAGATGAAGGCTATCTTGGAACACCGAGAGAAGTGCTTCAGATTTCGAGTTAGAGAACTTCTTCTTCTTCTTAGTGGACAAGAAGTATATCCCAACATCGAGAGCTCTTTCCTTTCCCGCTGCGGTTGGGTAAGTCCCTAGCCAAGCTTTGTCTTTCAGAAACTTCTCATCCGGACGGAGCATCTTCGAGATTCGGATTTCTGCTTGGTACTTGTTGGATGCGGCACCACTCCTCTTTCTTTTGCATGTGCTCATCTTTCGCGTCGCCACTTTGAGCATGTCCATCTGTTTCCTTGCACCATCAGACGAGGTACAGATTGATCTTTCAAGCATGTACTCCGGTGAGTTAATCGTAGTAGGTACGGATGAAAACGTTGAATTGGAAACTTGAATCTGAGATTCAGACGAGGATGCACCCGCTGACGGAAGTAAGTCCGACGCCCAACTATCAGTCAACCAGGACTCAGGCCATGCCTCGGGAGATACACTGTACTCCGAAGCGTCGCCTCCGTTTGGTTTGTGAGGCAGAGATTCTGAATCCAGGCTGAACTCTCCTGGAATGACCGGCCACATTGAGAGCCTCTGTGGATGATCGGCATATTCCAGAGTCATCTCTCCACCGGAATCGTCTCTTTCACCGTGTCCAGTACCATAAAATGGTGAATCCGGCTCTGCAAAGATGTACAACGACGGCTGCCCTGCATGAGTGGCAGGAGTCGGCAAAGCCGGCACCGGGTCAAAGAGTCTGTCAGGAGTCTCCGAATGGTCGTATACAAGGGTTGATCGGTTCGCGTATCCCTCAAAGCTGGCCATGCCTTGCAAGCACCGACAGAGACACACCGAAGATGATATCGGAGCAGGCACCCGCACAAAAATAGCCCCGTCTTCCACCTTCCGTGTTTATCAACGGCGCTCGATCTCTCGCTTACCGCGCATTCCCCTTGTTCGTCATGACCGGGCCAACGATGCAGAGATGGCGTGACTTGTGGCGCTTTAAATTGGTCGAATGATCAGAAGGCTAAAATCTAAATGAAACTTGAAGATTCATCCATTAATTCAGCCAGTAGTCCACCACGACTCCGCTGCAACAAAGTTTTCTGAAGCTAAACTTGCTTACCGGGCGATGAATCAGAAGTGAAAGCCGTCGGATCCGACCCGGCTTCCGCTAAGTAAGCAGTGTACGCTTTGATCGCACGGCAGTGTTGTCGGTCCAGAACATGTGCACCTTCAGTCGCTAAGCGTCGACGACGTCTTGTTAGAGTGGTCACTAACACGACTACAATCGGCCAGAGCAGAACAACTCTAACTTCCAGAGGATACGTCTACCGACATGCACAGCCTTATGTCCCGTGCTCTGAGGTTCAGTCCCACAGCTCATCGCCATCTTCGTCCTCAAGAAACAAGAAATTCACTCCAACTAGAACGCCTTCAGGAGGTGCTCACTCGCACCCGGGTGGGTCTCCCCTCTTCATTACGGCCTATCAGAGCTCCAAAAATTGGCAACACGAGCAGGGAACAACATATGAAGAACTTCTCTACTCTACACCGACTCGAGCAAAAACTACAGACTTTGACACGCTCTCTGCTAACGAGGACAATGAAGATACAGTGTGGTGCAACTGAGCGCACTGGAAAGTTCAAAACACAATATATTGCATTGAGCTTCCGTCAACGAGCTCATCAAAAGTCTACATACTTGACGTTTGCAAACGTTGTTTGATAGTTCTTTAGTGTGAGGAGCGCGCGTGGGGCAGATCTAACGGCGCCAGACAAATGAGGAAGGAGGCAGGGCCTGGACAAGTCTGGAGGTTGGTATTACAGCTTCGTACAGACTTTTCTATATCCTGGTCCGGGCAGGTAAGTAAATGGTGGAAACTATGGAGAGAGGTTGCGATTATGCTGTGTAATCTTTCTGCGACCCCAAGTTTTGGCCCCCACGATGGCGAACGGATGAAGTCTTTGGTGCTGGACTCGTCGTAATCTGTCGCGACAGTGTCTGTTATTTCCTAAACGACGGAGAATTACAGCTTTGTACAGACACTGTCGCAACGGATTACGACGAGTCCAGCACCATGTTAATTCAGAAAAACCACCCCAAACCTGCCTCTCTAAGATGAGATGTTGCAAGACTTATTGAAACAACATTTCACTATTTTCAACCGCAGGATCTTCAAGTTAATTACTACAAAACAACACTCAAGAAAATTTGTAAACTTTGACCGCACTGATTGTGATATATTTTCATTTGAAGAGTGAAGTAAGGTATTTTTCTTCCTTACATGGACAGGGTTAGCATATATTGACTCAAGAAAATGGCATACTTTTCTATTACACATTGCATAATTTATGAATCTATGTTCTAAGTTGTGTTAGGTCATTGCACGCCACAAATTACAAGTAATGGAGGTGTTCAAGATAAGAAAAATAGGCTTGCAATGACTAGGGGTATAGAAAGTAGTCATTTACATGGGAAAGTCATTTATCTTTTAAATGAAAAATACTTGTTGGATCCGAAATCCAAATAGTGGGGAGAGCTATTATGCTTTGTTCTTTTAGGAGAAATTTATTTTCGGAAAAAAAGGTAAAATCCTTAATTTCTACGTGTTTTTGAGTAAACATAATGAGGGTTGTCAAAAACTTTCTTTTAATGCTACACCGTTCACTGAATATAGTGTGGAGGTATAGGTAATGTGGATGAAAATTGAGGTGGACCACATCAATTCTAGTTTTGGGTGAAAATTGATGTGGACCACATCAATTTTGGTTATTAATATAGTATTAATATGTTATTATTGTATATAATATTAATATTATAATATATGTTATTATGTTATTCATATATGTTATTATTATGTTATTATGTTATATTATTATGTTAATATTATATTCCAATATATTATATTATAATATTATGTTTATATTCTTATGTTATAAAATAATATTATTATGTTATTATTTTATTATGTTATTATGTTATTATTATGTTATTATATTACAATTTTGGTTTTAGGGTACATCTTGTAAAAACTTATCCACATCAATTCCCGTGTCTTTTATTTTGAAACAAGCCACACTATTTCTAATGGACATGATTTGATGTGGATGGAAAATTGAAGTGGACCACTTTAATTTGCGTTTAATGAAATTAGTGTAGGAAATTTCAAATAGTTTAGTCTACACTATATTCAGGGAACGGTGTACTTGCCTCCAAAAAATGCACGATTCAACTCTACATTAGTACTATTTCCTCTCTCCCTATTTGAATTTCAATACCTTGTAACTATTTCATTGAATGTCTGATCTAGGAAAAAAATCATACTTTCACAATGGTTTTAATAAGGCTCATCTATAGTAAATTTTTCAAAGAGGATGTCATGCATTAATCCTTTTAAAGCGACAAACCGGCCAATTCTGGACATGGCCGTTGCTTTTTTGCTCTTTGTGAAAGATTCTCGGCAAGTGAGGTATGAAACGACGCACAAAAACGCCCTTGAAGCCCACACGTTCATATGAACTCGTCCAATCGGCCATACTTGCATTAATTGAGTTGCAAATTGTGCCGAATGGCTCATAACAATAGATTCTAGACGGTCACATTGTACGGAGTACGTAGATGCTCGGAGTAAATTCTACACATTTCATAGATGCAAACCAAAAGCAAGGTCAGAGTAATTCCTCCATTGTCTCTAAAGTGTTTACAACCTAGGAACCTCATCAAACCTTTCAAAACCCATTTTACAACAATTTGTCCATTAGGGGTTGTGTCACCCGACGTGTGGACTAGCATTTAGCCAAATGTTTAAGATTTTATTTTCAGTGACTACTCTTCTTGCATATTCAATGAGTTATTTTAAGAGTCTACTTTCGTTTCGGTTCATCCAGTGTTTTCACTACTTTGTTCAATATTCATTTTAACAGGTCGAGTGTTCTTCTTGATTGATCTCAAAGGTTTCTCTATTGACTGATGTGAAATGTTTTCTACAACTGCATTGAACTTCACTTTTCTTTATTTTTTCACGTCCACATTGACTCACAGATCCGATGGCTCAGAAAGACTTGCATGGAAATTATGTCCATTGATTATTAAGCATGCAAAATTACGAGGAAAAATCAAAACCCTCTCACCTCATCTTTATACCCTGTGATCTTACTACACTAAAAATTTCATTTAGTGTAGTGACACAAATAGTGTACTTACCATAGTACACTAATTACAAACAAGTTGACAAATAGTGTACTAATTGCAAACAAGTGTACTTTCTCAAAAGATAATTTGATCAAAATTTACTATATCAAAGATTACTATATCGGAGTACACTTTGTGGAAATTTCATTTTTTTAAGCTTACTTTTTCAAGAGATTACTTTTTCAAGTTTTACTTCTTAAAAAGTTTACTTTTTCAAATTTTACTTTTTCAAACGTTTACTTTCCAAAACTTTACTTTTTCAAAACAATATTTTTCCAAACATTTACTTTTTCAAAACTTTACTTTTTCAAAACTTTACTTTTCAAAAATTTGCTTTTTTCCAAGTTTACTTTTCAAAAGTTCACTTTTCAAACGTTTACTTTTCAAACGTTTACTTTTTCAAATCTTTACTTTTTCAAATCTTTACTTTTGGAAAAGCTTATTTTTGCAAAAGTTTACCTTTTCAAAAGGTAAATTGTCTTTTTTCCCCAAATTGATGTCTTTCCCTAGTTCTTTTTTTTTTTTAAATGTTGTTTTTCCCAAATAATTGTTTTTTTTCCTAATTGTTGTTTTTTTCCCAATTGTTGATTTTTCCAATTTTTTCTTTGTAAGTTTTATTTTTTCTCTTCTTCACCTTTTTGTACACATAATTCTCTTCTACTATGATACACTAAATGTGCACAAGTGAAAGAAGATATATTCCAATCTTTACAAAAGTTCACAAATAGTGTAGTAGTTCACATTTAGTGTACTATTCTATCACTACACTAATTGCGTAGTTGACAATTAGTGTACGGGTTCGTATTTAGTGTCCACTACACTAAATGAAATTTTTAGTGTACTGAATCTAGGTTTCTTTTGGCAGCTCCATTGTTAAGCAGCTCTGACAATATGAAACATTGCATTATAATAAATAACAACATATGAAAGGATACACAAAGGTCCTAAAAGCATATACTGGTGGAATCTTAGGGTTGGCAAACAACAGTTTGCACACACGAATTGAGTACACTCAGACTGTAAATGCATCTTTTAAGGACTTACCCTGAGAGATTCAGCCGGTAGTTATCCTCCAACATTGCAGATCTCTTTACTGTCATGTGAAATGCACAGTAGATTAGAAAATACCTACCATCGATCTGAATCTGGACGAGAGCTATCTACATGAAAAGCCACTAGATTCACACGCAAACCTACGCCGAAGTGTAGCAAACAAAACAGAAAACTATCGTAAAACAAACTCCACAGCCTATATACAGTAGATCATCTACAGTTTGAACAGGAAGAGAACTTTGGTGTGGTGCCGATGTGCGATTTCAACCTCTTCGTCGCTTTCACAGATCATGAAGGCATTCAGGCAGTGATCCATGCTCACCGTAAAGCTTGGCCACTTTCGTCACCACGTCCACAAACTCCGGGAGCGGCAGTGCACGGAGGTGAACTACGAATGGCGAGAGAAGTACTTCAGAGTTCGTGTAGAAGAAATTCTTGTTCTTTTTGGTGCAGAAGAAGAACTTCCCTACATCGAGAGCTCGTTCTTTTTGCGCAACGGTTGCGTAAGTCCCAAGCCACGCTTTATCTTTCGGCAACTTGCCACTCGGAGAGAACTTCTTCGAGATCCGAATTTCGGCGGTGTGCTTCTTAGTTTCGGCGTTACTCCTCTTTCTTTTCCTGCCACTCTTCGGCGGATGTGTCGGGCAAGGAGATCCAGCACTGACGACAGAGTCATGTGAATATTCAATTGCCGGATACAGTTCTGCTGCCGGCCACGATGCTATGATGTCGTCTATAGAAGTTCTCCGAGCATCCACCAACTCTTCTCTTTGCTCCAGCGAGCCCGACATTTGAAGAGATTCTCCAAATGGCAACGCCAACTCTCCATTCAAGCCTAGTTGCACTGTTTCCGTTTGCGGTTGGTAATCTGAAAGCTGGAAGCCGCGAATTGGCGGCAACTCTGCAAGCGCGCCGGGGGACATGATACTTTCTGCAGAACCCAAGCTGTTGAACAGAGGGAAGAAATCCGGAGAACTTCGAAAGATCTGCAAATCAGTCTCGGCGTGTCTTGAATCCTCTGCACTGAAGTAATTTTCGGGCCCTCTTCCAGCTACTGAACCGGTATATAACAAGTCATGGGAAACTGGATCGGAGGCAACACTCGGTACCAGAGTGGATGTATTGTCGAAGATGTCATAACTGTAGTAGAGGCCCGTCCAATCTTCATGACTGATGACGTACTCGGGCTGTCCGTTTCCATATGCATATCTATCGAGGGGAGGCATCGTGCCTTACACCATGAAGAATTTGACTCCAAAGAGCTTCAGTGTAGATATCGCCAGATACTCGTACGTCAAATCCGAACTTAAAAAGAAGCACGGACACTTATTAAATTCAAGTCATGTCAAGCTCAGTTCTTGATCTTTACAAATAGTACGTGCTGAATCTAATGGCAGCCACTAATACTATTCAATGCATACAACTTGATAGAAGATGATTGCCACAAGTTATTTGCTAGATTGAAATGGTTCAATTAAATTACTTACCACAAAGTAAAAATCCAGTGAAAATTGTAATTGTCTTCATCGTCCAAACGTGCTTCATCAATACAGTGTCGATTGCAGGGCAGCGTCAATGAAATCCTCAATCGCGGGGCAGTGTCGGTCCTGGAAGGTGCTATATGTCGTCCCGTAATCCAACGTGAGATATTACTGACTAGATCATCTAATTCCAAAGTAAAACAATTCCAATTTCCACAGACTACGTCTACCGACATGCACAGCCTTCCGTCCCATACTCTGACAAGTCCCATCAGTCTTCGCCATCATTATAGAATGGGTATCGAAATTGACTATCCTCTACCGGACAAATTGCTACCGCGATCGACGTAATTGCTATCGACGTAAATCTAACGACGGTAAACCTGTCGACGTAAACCTGTCCACACTACCCGCCGAAAGGCCAAATCTCCCAGCAACCTCCCAGCTCCATGATGGACTCCATGCAAATCTCTCAGCAACCTTCCATTAACCTCCCAGCTCCTTGAAGGGCCACAACAAGAACCACCAGTGCAAGCTCACTCCGAGCACCCTCTCAGGTAGGACTCCATGGGCTCAATATTCAGAAAGCTTCAGCTCTCAACACACACTATGCACAGACAAAACTCTCTGACTCCCAGCTCCATGCACAAGAATGAACTACAAACAACAATTGTCAGTTGTGTTCGAGACAGAGCATAGTAGCCAGAAACAGTGGCAGCTTGTTCATGACCGCCCCAGTATCACTCGAATATCACAGCAGTTATAGTACTAGAGTATCACTTAGATATCGTCTGAGAACTCAGCTGCTATCGACTCCTTGCGGAAGAAGCTCGCAACTCACAGAATCACAGCCATGACTCTGAGGCATCGTATCCTAACTTCATCAACATTTCCATGGGCTCAATGAACAGAAGAGAGAAGAGTATGTCTAGCCAGTATGAATCAAGTCTAGCGTGAACACTAGTCAGCTAAAGACTCACAAGTCGATCCAGAAAGGAAATGCGTCTTCAGGGGAGTCTCCTCGGTGGGGAGCATGGACGGTCTTTATAGGATGATGGATTGTGTGTGCGTGGGGGAAGTCTACTGGGCGCAGACTAATGGAGGAAGCTCGGGAGACCGGGCCAGCGGCGTCTGGGGGACTCCTTAAAATAACTTGTGCAGACATTTTTGGTTGTAATCATCGCTGGTTTTGGTGGTGCCCCCCTTCATGGCCCCTGATGCGATTCGACCAGATATCCGCGATGCTGCTACTTTTACAGTACTACACTCATTTTGATGTTTAGTGTCATGGGCAGTAAATGACTTGTCAATGCATGAAGTTTTCACTCTTGATGAATATTTTTACCGACCATGTACACTATGAACCCCCTCTTTGCGTAGTATAGATTGTTGTGCTCTTGGTAAAAATTTATACGAGAAGTAAAAACTTACAGCATTTACAAGTCATTTATTGCCCATGACACTAAACATCAAAATCAGTGTAGTGCTCCAGCATGAGGATGAGGACTCCATGAGGATGAAGACGCCATGAGGATGCACGAGAAAAGTCATCGGTTTGGCACATATAAGGTAAGCCCCCCTAAAACCGACAAGTTAAGGATTGTGCATATATAGAGAGAGGAGATAATTATACTGTTCTTTTTCAGTGATAGAATTACAATTCCAACCCAAGTGATTTCATATTTTTTTTGATGAAAACTAAATTAGTTATGAATTTTCAAACTGTGCAGCCATGTTTAGTGGTAGTAGGTACCCCCCAAAACCAACAAACAAAAGTAAGGGTCTTGACTAATAGCAAACCTCCATTTGGAGCTGAGTTGGTGGTAATGGGATGGAAGAGGGTTGGATGAACCCCAATTTTTTAGGCGTTGGCTATGGGTTTTTGTTGGTTAGGGGGGGGCTTACCTTACATCTCACGGATGAATTTTGTTGAGGACGGGGCTTTGGAATTTGCAGCTGCATTTCTTGTGAGGGGCCTGCAAGTGCATATGTTGAAGCCCTGTTTACAACAAATATTCATATATGACAAGGAATGCAATGTTTAACCCCTAAAGAACCGATGTCCCCTCGGAGGGCGTTTTGAGTTTGGGTAAGGTACCACGTTCTCAATTCTAGGCATTATTTTCTGAGATTTTTTATTGAATGGCCAACTTTTGATTAGCTTTGCGTAGACACAAATTTCGTAGAATTCCGACTTACGGTTCAAAAGTTACAATTTATTTTCACTTACATATACAAATAGTGCAGCAGTTTAGTGTGACATATCCCAAATACTGTCACCAAACTTTAATAACTTCTAAATTCAATAGAAATTCGAGTTTTTGTCCATTTAAAAGACTGAAAATGTCCTCTTGGAAAGGAAATTGAGATCTTTGCATCTACTGTACGAATTTGTGAATTTCAAATATTTGAGAAGGATATGATATATGCAAAATATAAAGTGTATTGTTGATTCTCGGCACATAGGTGCATTGCAGGATTTTTCAGGACATCTTCTACACCTCTTCTACTTCTAAAATTTGGTGCACATGTGCCTAACATGATCTTTTTCAAGTTAAGAAAATAAAATCACGGCCCGTAGTGCAAAAAGTTGCCATACAAGGTGGTCGAAGTTTGTTGAAGGGGTATAGTATGACCTGAAAAAGAGATTATGTCGCACTTCAAAGGCTAATATCTTTCAATCCGTGCGGTCAAACTTACCAAAAATTTCACCACACACTCTCATACAAGTCTAGTACAAGATCCTACGGTTAAATTTTCAAAAAAATGATTTTGTATCATTTTGTGTTGAATGCGCTGAAAATGGCAGTTTTGGAGTGTTTTTGAGGAAAAATTGCCTCGCTCTTTTAGGGGTTAAGGAGGAAGTTTATATCTATGGGAAGGAAGGTTGTGGCAAAGGTTTAGTGCATTAATTGTAAGGTCTTGCGTTTAATTCTCCATGCCACTTAGAGTACTTTATACTTCTTCAATGTCTTTGAAAATAAACCCTCTTCGTCAAAAGTTGTAATCAAAGGCATGGGAACACAATTAGAATTGTATTTTAGATTGTGACAGATTTTGCATGTCAGGTATTGCAGAGATGTAGACATGTCAAAACTCAGATTCTACATGTTATGTATCGCAAAATTGTAGACATGTATAAAGTTCCATGCCTATGAGCGTACTCATGTGGCGGATTTATACTGCCTTTGAATCATGTGAAGTAGAAGCTAAAGAACCGTTTGTCTCAAATCACGTACTTTAGTATGAAACCATGATGTATGACAATCACCTTCTCAGTCATATAGAAAATGCAAGTAATAATTATTAGTGTAACATTTTTTTATTTCGAGAATCTTTGTATAATTCTTTTGAATGGTACTAATAGTATTTCAATAGTATTACAACACATCTGGAATTGTCAGTGGATTGGTTGTAAAGACTTTTAATGCCACAATAATGATGTGGGTTCAAACCTGAGCTATACATATTCATATGATGCAATACAACTCTTAGCGCTCATGTGTTATCTGCTTGTTTCTGTATTTAATCAAAGTCATTGAATATAGAAATGAGCTTGGCCTGCTCTAATATAGAGACTTGCATCTGGTCTTTTGAAATGAATTATTCATAGATATTACATATTATATATGTGAATAATAGAAGTCATGATATCCAGAAGTGATGCACATTGCCATATCAACTCTCAGACTCAGTGATTCTCTCTTGCTATCCAAACCTTTTACTAAGGGGGGTTTAATACTAAGACCATTGAGGACCAAAAATCATCAAAGACCAAATTCCATTGGAGACCAAATTATGCCGATAACCAAGTTTTGGAGTTGGATGTAAACATCAAATTATGGAATTTGTGGAGTTTAGGTCATTGTCGTATGAAAGGCCAAGGACCGAGTTGAGATTGATCCAAACTATTTTGCAAATCCCAAGTCAATTTTACTTCTTAAAGGACCTTACTTTTTGAAATTTTCTTCTCTGAGACTCTATTTAGTCATGGAACCTTGAACAGAACACATTTTTTTGTTGAATAAAGATCAAGAAAGTGGCCAAAATGCTCATTGCATGAAAAATTCCAGCACATGCATTGGCACAAATAGTATAGATGGAAATTCACGCTGAAGGATTTAGGTTAAAAATTAAAAAAAATAAAAACTTTTGGATTAGAATTAAAGGTATTAAGAAAAAAAGTTTTAAAATCAAGTATAAATTTTAGGTTAAAAAACATGTAAATTTTCTTACCCAATTATGTGAAATTTTGGGGTTGAAAATTGGGTTACAGAATGGGTTGAAATTTTTGTAAATAATTGAGGCAAAAGAACTAAGGGAGGATGAAGTTATTGTTTTTAATCTAATGATTGAAATCTTATCAGATTTTAATGAAAAAAATGTTTGACACCTGGCCAAGAGTTTGGGTTTCTAATCTCGTTTGACCCAAACTTCCTGAAGAGGTCAAATTCTTGACGCCAAAATTCTCAAAAAGCGTTGCCATGTAAGTATGTTGGACGTCGTAGGCCTCTTGACCTTGGTCCCTAGTGTGAAACCCCAGAGGCCAAGTTTAACCTCTAAAGACCAAGTGTCATAAAATGGCGTTTTGAAGATTCAATGACGTTCCTATAGTGTCAATTTCTAACATTCCTCTTCGAAATTTTTACTATAGAAGGGCATTACCCAAACCTTAGTGGGAGAACATTTTTTTTCCTAAATCCAACGTTTGATGAAAAAGTTATAAGGTTTTGAATTTCACATCGAGAGAGCATGCATGTCGGGCACCTCCAAAAACTTTTACTTAGACACTCTATTGAATGTAAGATTTTTCAATACTTGCAAGTAATATAATTTTCCTTCAATTGTAAGAAAAAAGTTGTTCTCTTTAGTGAAAAATAGCATATTAACTCAAGTCAAACATTTTCACACATTGTCAAGCAATGTATCAAAAAAACTTCATCTTTTCCATACAAAACTTAGAGATCCACATATTTTTTACTTTTTATTTTTCTCACAGAAATATGTGGTGTAAACCTTCTTATTGACCATTTTGGATTCTCACAAAAATTAAAATGTGAATTGACAGATTTTGAACCTCCATTCCTTCCACGGTTGTTTTTAATATGCTACACCCCTTTTCTACCTCTAAAAATTGGTGTACAAGGTAATAATATCATGTTTAACATGATGGTAATGGATTTAGACCTTGATTAGTGCAAGAAATTTGACACCAAGTGAAGTCAAAGTCTGCTGATCCACTCAATGCAAGGAAGAAAATGAACGATTTTCTCTACTTCAAACACTATAATCTTTCAATCCATGGAGTCAAAGTTTATGAAATTTTGTGAGTATGTTATTTAATAAGTCTTTGTAGAGATCCTATGGTTCAATGTAGAAACTAGGGTTTTTGTTTTTCTCCTTACTCATTGCATTAGAATGAGCAGTTTTGAAGTGTTTTAGGTGTGAAATTGCCTTGGGCCTTTAGGGGTTAAGGCTCGAGACCAATCAAAATGCTAGATTTACTCCGCCTCTCAACCTTTGTCCATAATGTGAACCCCCTTCTCTTACACTGGATTCCTTGAGCGATATTAAATCTACATGCCTTGTGAATTTCATTTCATTTGTTCAATTTTATTTTATTTATAAAAAAAATCTGCTATGTGAGTTACTTACCCATTGATGCCTTCAGCCATACAGTTAAAGTGTACGGATTACATAATATGTGAAACATATGGAGTTTGAGAACGTCACGCCAATGTGGTCATCTGTCCTAGAACTGTGCTCAATTCCATCATTTGATGCGGTCAACCGTGGCCCTCGATCCAAAATCCAGTCAAAACTGATTCTGTACATATAACTGCTATAGGCTAGAAAATTGTTTCAAGTGGAGAAGTGTGACTGAGTACTAAGGTTGGATGACCTATAACCACCAACTTAAGCTTGCTGACCTATTTATAGCGTTTGTATACGTGGTAAGACATTTTTTGGGAATTCAAAATAGGATTTCATGAATATTGCAATTGTCGTGACCATTTATTTCTTCATATTGAAATTGCTACAAATTTTCAAAGTGGATAGTAAACCGTGACCCATTCCTCGACATACAAAACTCTCTATTTCCACACTAAGTTGTACTAATAACCACTTTTGCATTGACTAAAAACTGGCAGCTTTGAACCAATCATGAACTAACACCCAATCATATGTGACTTCCTAAAATTTCCGAAATGGGTGGGTCTGTGGTGGTTTTAGTCCACTTTACCTTGTCCATTCTGGGGTTCGTGGTGGTTATAGGTCATCCAACCTTAACCTTGTCACATTACAGAGACATCAAAAGCCAACTTGTCAAACTGCTTTATTTGATGGCATTTTCTGACATGGTAATCATATTATATTAAAATGTTATCAAAATTATTATAAATTGATGGTCTTAGGGGCGGTTTACACTACGGACCAAGAACTCGTCCCATGCACCTCTAAAATTTGTGATTGGCTCCATCAACTCAATTGGCCAATCAAAAATTTTAGAGGTGCATGGGACGAGTTCTTGGTCCGTAGTGTAAACCGCCCATAATTTCAAATGATTTAATCTAAAACTAGTAGAACCCCGTCGTAACCGACGGGCTAAGGGCAATCTTGAGTTCAACAAATGTACGTAGATGAAAAATTTAAGTTTTGGATTGGGAACTTCTTGTAGCCTATTAAGAAAAAAAGCCCAACCCTCTCCGTAATCAAAGGAATCCGTGGTATCAATGCTACATACCCCAGACAATTGCCTCTAAACACTTCCGCTTGAAACACTTGTGCCGAGCACCAACGTACAATTAATCAAGTGTCATTATATAATCCATTTGATGCATACATATTGTGAAGAAGCATCATGGGTGTATTTATTATTTACTATAAATCCATTATTTACTTTAGATACCCCATATTTACTTCATATACCCTGTAATTTCATCCAAATAAATTTAATATGTAGAAATCATTATTTTTGAATTGTATTGTAGCACTTATTTTTTAAATATTTGGTGCATAATAGTATTTTGAAACTTAATTTTTTTTTATTATATCCAAGTTCTAATGAAAGGGCACATTCAAGGATTCCTCCAAAGGGCACATGTGGAGGATTCTTTCAAAGCACACATCCAAAGAACAAAGTGATTCCTCCAAAGGGCACCTATGGAAGATTCTTTCAAAGTTAACATTCACTTCAAAGGGCACATTTGATTCAAATGGCAAATCCAAAGGTCACGTGACCGGGAGCGGCGGACAGACTGACTGACGCCTTTTATATAGGTAGATAACATAAACATCTAAAATAACATAAACATCTAATATCATTTGAAATTAAAATCAAATGATTTATGTTATTTTCAAAAACTGAAAATGAAAAATTACATAACCTTCACTTTAATTTGAGAATTATAGAGTTGTAATTAAACTCTGACCAGAGTTATAACTGAAAGTGGAAATTATTGGCTTAAATTGTGTTTCAAGACAAGCAATGCCTAAGTGCATTGATCTGGTGGTTGTTAAATACAGCATAAAGTTCCCCAATTGCTAAACTTCACTATTCATGCGCTCTTTCATATTTTTCCAGGAAAAACTGGTGCTCATTCATGTCATATATGTTGTACCTATTACACCATTCATAATGTGTAGAGCTTGATGAAGCACGACGGCCTTGGTGTAGTGGTTTGGGTCGTGGCACACCCGTGAGGTGGATGTGAGTTCAAGTCCTATTGCCGGCGTGGTGCCTACCACCATAGTCCACCCAATTATGGTGGGGGGTCCCAAGGCCTCGTTGTATGGGGACCCACAAAGCCCTTGGGGGAGATGACATGTCGGTTGTCTCTAAGGCAATTAGTGTAGGGAAGCACATGGTGTAGAAAAGTGTTTACCCTCGAGAGCCCTCAAGAGGGGGGAGTAGTTCTATTACACTAGCCTATGTCCCGTGGCCATATGCTTAGTAAAGAGAATGAACAAACACTATATTCACACCGGTCTCCTTCCGAGACCGGAGTTCTTCTTCTTCTTTAAAGCTTGATGTGTTGTATTTGTAATGCTCAAAACGTAGGATACACTACGGTGGTCCAGCCGATCATCACGAGCTGCTTAACACCGCCACCGCCTCCACCAATCTATTAATGGGTTTTTGGAAAAATTAGAAGGGGTGGGTATTGATACTATGAGCGGTGGTTATGTATATTAATGCAATTACTTCACACATCACGAGGTGGCGTTATTGAGGACTATTCACTACGCATTATTACTTCAAACATGCCAAATTTTAATAGGTCGGGATGACCGTAATCAATGAAGAGATTGGCGGTGATAGGCATAGAAGATTGTAGCTTATCCCTTTAAAGCCAATGAGCTTTTTTGGCATGTGAAGATTTACAAGTGTTCTAGATCATGCGAAATGACATCTACGCAGGTAGATTTCCACTGCATAGATGTCATTTTTCATGATCTAGAATACACGTAGATCCTCACATGCAAAATGACATCTATGCAAAATGGCATCTATGCAAAATGACATCTATGCAAAATGGCATCTATGCAAAATGACATCTATGCAAAATGGCATCTATGCAAAATAACATCTATGCAAAATGGCATCTATGCAAAATGACATCTATGCACGGAAATCTACAAACTCATTTCACAAAAATCACTATTGCTCGCCGATGCTTGCACCAATTGCGATGGCGATGGTCTCAAGAAATGCCCATCTTCCTCCACCTCAAGTCATGGTCTAAAGTTTGAAGTGGCACTTTTTGTAAAGGTTCTTGCGCCAAAACAACTCATATATGATCAATTGGCCTTAAAAGGTTAAGAACATGATATGGCAATTTTGCAACAAAGAGAGCAAGCAAGGGGGCTACTAGTGCACTTTTCAATGTAGAGATTGTTCATGTGAGGAGTGATTGCTTCAAATTACTAATTTTATGAAATGTACTAGTTCTAAGATTAAAGTGATTCTTTTTGCAGTGTGGCAGGCTGTTTTGGAATGCACAACTTGGGCTTACAGAACCAAATTCAACTCTTGAAGGGGAGAAAAAAAAAGGTGAGAAAAAAAAGGTGAGAAAACTTTGATGTGGTGCACAACTGAGGGGAGAAGCTCATGTTTAGACCATATTTCTAAGTACATTTGCTAGGCATAGATTTGCACCTAGCATAGCAAGTTTACTAACGAGTAAATTGCATTGGCATGTGTCATGTAGAATACTAGCACGTTTAATATATTACATCTTGTAAAACCTCTGTGATAGCATGGCATGAGCATAACTCCATGAGTTAAAAGTCATGGAGTTAATAATATCTAGCACCTACAATTTCAATGTTTGCATATTGCATCAATTATAAAACATGTTAGCTTGTACAACTATGAAAACAAATTATTGGATATCTCTATTATCAAAGAAAAAATGCAAGGATATAACTTAAGTGTAGGAGATAATGCACAAACCTGAAGGACTTCTTTCTCTCTCAGGGCTTCCAAATCCAAAACTGTTCAAACTCTTGCTTCTATTTCTGTTGAATTTGCACTTGTAACAAGCAATAGTATGGCAATCAATAGGAACACGCAATTAAGCAATTATGCACTTGGCCATTTAAAAGTGCACTTGGGTACAACGGCGGCCATTGTGAACAAAAGTGGCAAAATTGAAATTAAAAAAAAAAAAATCAAAGAAAAAAATTGTTTTCCAAAGGAAAAAAAATTGAGCTTCTGCAACAATATTACGTACAATCATGGTTGTTAATATTGGAAGCGATTTTTTGGCATTTTCAACGAATTTGTGGTGGCCCCTCGTTAATACTAGATAAATGTGTATTTAATATAGTTTCACAATATTTCAAAGATAGATTTGAAGGATTGTAGTATACAAACAGGCGTAATCACAAAAAAACATACTTTATGCAAGGGTTGGTAGTTGATTAAAAGATATTCTACGTAGTACATAATGCATACAATGGTAGAAACTAAATATAGATTCTTCTACAAATGGACTTAGCACCAATAGTAAAAACACCTTTACTCTATAGGATTAATGACATAACGTCTTACATCACCCTTAGAATATACTACTTTTACACATACACTATATAGCAATTACCATACACAAATAGTATACTCTGATAAAGGCACACTATCTACTCCATAGAATTTAGGGCTGCTTGCAAACGGTCGTCATCGATAGCTTCGGTTTGCATTGTAATATGTTGTAGTATGTGAGCCTTTGCCGATTGAAGAATGCGAATCTTGCTTTCTACCTAAAAAATAGCATATCAGCCTATGTCAAACATTCTCACACATGGTTGTTAACATTGTTGGGCAAGGTCCCAAAAAACTTCTTCCTTTGCTCATAAAACTTAGAGGTCTTTGTATTTTTTTGTCTTTATTTATTCCACATCAATATGTGGTGTGAACCTTCCTATTGACCATTTGGATTGTCAACCTAAAATATCTTAAGTTCACAAAAAAATAAAACGTGAATTGAGAATATCTAAACCTCGACTTCTTGCATAGTTGTTTTGAATATGCTACTGCCCTCTTCTACATCTAAAAATTCGTGTATAAGGAACTAACATCAACTTTATAAAATTTTGTAAATCTGTAATTTACCACGTCTTTATTTAGATCATATGGTCAAAAGAAGAGAGAAACAATTTTTGTTTCCTTCCTTATACATTGCACTAGAATCGAACAATTTGAAGTGTTTTTGATGTGAAACCGACACAATACGTTAGGAGTTAAGCACGTCCTCATAGAATTTTATTAATTTTTACCGCAGGGATTGAATGATTACAATGTTCGAAGTACAGAACACGGTTAATTTTCTTTCCTAGGTTGTGTTGATTAGCAAACTTTGACTGTAGTTGGAGTTTTTGTTTTTGCACAACATAATGTTTAAGTTCATTACCATCCTATTAATTTTGATGTTATTTTTTTGTACACAAATTTTAAGAGGTAGACAAAGGGTGTAGCATAGTTGAAACAATTGTGGAGATTTAAAAGGAGTGGAGATTCAAAATTTACCAAATTGTGCTTTATTTTTTGATGACCTCATCATGTTTTAGAATGAGAATTCAAATGGTCAATAAGAAGGTTTACACCACATCTTTTGATAGAGAAAATTAAATGAAAATAATATAAAGATCTCTAAGCTTTATGTTGAAAGAAAGAAGTTTAGTTTGTACCTTCCCTAACAATGTGTGACCATGTGTATGTGGAATTGACTTAGGTTAACCCCTAAAGGACCAAGTGTCCAAAAAGGGCTTTTTGAAAGTTCGGTCAGGTTCCTATGGTGTCAATTTCCAACATTCTTCTTTGAAATTTTTACTATAGAAAGACATTACCAAGACCTTAGTGGGAAAACAATTTTTTCCTAAATTGGACATTTGATGAAAAAGTTATAGGGTTTTGAATTTTAAATGGGGAGGGCGGGCACCTCGGGCACCTCCAAAAACTTTTGATAGGACACTCTATTGAAAGTGAGATTTTCAGTACTCGCAAGTAAGATTATTTCCCTTCATGTTGTCAAATAAAAGTTCTTGTCTTTAGTGAGAAATAGCATACCAACCCAAGTCAAACATTTTCACACATTGTCACTCATTGTCAAGCAAGATACCAAAAAACTTCTTCTTTTCCACATAAAACCTAGAGATCTTCATATTTTTCACTTTTTATTTTTTCCACATCAATATGTAATGTAAACCTTCATATTGACCATTCGGATTATCAATCAAAAACATATTAAGTTCAAAAAAAAATAAAGTGTGAATTAACAAATTTTGAGCCTCCACTCCTTGCACACTTGTTTTGAATATGCTACACCCGGTCTCTACCTCTAAAAAATGGTGTGTAAGGAGCTAACATCATGCTTAACAAGATGGTAATAGATTTAGACCTTTCGTAGTGAAAATTTTTGACACCCACTGAAGTCAAAGTCTACTGATCCACTAAACGCAGGGAAGAAAATGAACCATTTGCTTGACTTCGAACACTATAATCCTTTAATCCGTGCGGTCAAAGTTTATGAAATTTTGATCATGTATTACTTAATAAGCCTTTATTGAGATCCTACGGTCTGAACTAAAAATCAAAGTTTTTGTTACCTTCTTTACTCGTTGCACTTGAATCCATTTAGTTTGAAGTGTTTTTGGTGTAAAACTGTCACGGTACCTTCGAGGTTAATGTAGTAATTTTCACTAAAGAGAAGAAATGTATTTTATCGATACAAAAACAAATAATATTACTTACTATTATTGACACCATTTGAACTTGATACAATCGCTAATAACTACAAAGGGATTGTACATCCACATAAAGGTTATTCTACAAACAACATAGTATAGAAGATCGATCAAGAATCAATCTGAAATTTGTATAGAAATAATTGATTACCTCAAAATACGTTGCAGGTGTTAGCGGTACATACATCATTCTTTGATGGTGTTCAACATCAAATCACCATTCCGTTCTTGTTGTTGGACATGTATTTCTACTCTTCCAAGAAACCTGCAAAATGTGCATAAATTTTTTATGTTGATTTGTTAAAACCATGTGATAAAAACTATCAAGTATCTTCGTATCATATACTATCAGCCCAAAGATTTATTAAAATATATAAAATATTTATACACTAGAAAAAACAAAGTCAAAAGTCAAAAGTTAAAATTGAACACTTCACCTTGAAGCACAAGGTTTGAACTTGCATGTAAGATTTCCTTACAAACCTTAGAGGTCTCTTCTCCTCCCACTTTCAAAGGTGAGCTCTCTTGCAAATATGTTGAAGCCAAGTTAGTTTCTATTTCATAAACTAATTACTGTGGGCTTAGCGTGTGGTGTGGAGACTGGAGCAGGAACTTTGTGCTAAGAAGGAATTTTTGAGAATAAGGTACGCCTCTCTAAATTTGTTTCATTGCTGAATTAGAAATAGGCAACGCAAAGTTTAGATTCATGATAGTTAGAGGTCAGTCAAATATTGGTTACACTACTGTAATCTATGAGCACAAAAAAAAACACCAAATAATGTCAAGTTCAAAAGAAGTTTAGTGTTTATACATGATGGAAGACTACCAAGTGACATCAAAACCCACTACTGATCAACTATTGAGTGACATGAAACCTACTACAACTGAAGCCGTGAGTGTAGCTACACAAATCAGCCCACAAAACCCTAGCCGCCATAGATCCAAACCCTAGCTGCCATAGATCCAAACCCTAGCTGCCGCCACTAGGAACCAAACCCTAAACTAGAAAAACCTAGCCGCCACGTTCCCATGAGATCCCATAGAGTTCAATAGACTAGAGGTGTGCGCGCGCACACCTCCGAGTGCCGGTGCTCCTCCATCCAGCACACCCAGAAAGGCACAACAAAGGAAAATCACCAGACATGATCATCACCAGACATGATCAAAAGAGAATCAACACGCATGACAAAGGAGAATCACCAGACAGGAAAGGAGAATCAACAGACATGATAATCGTGCACCGCAGTAGACATGCTGAATCATGATAATTTGTGATCTTCATCATGTAGGTTTTGGCTGGAATGTAGGAAGGTGCCGATGCGGATCATGAACGCGGGCAGGAAGTATCTGGGCGCAGGAAGGTGCTGGCAGCAGATCATTCGAACACTGTAGTGCGGTTCCAAGAACTGCTGCGGTGCGACGTCATGAGGAAACTTCGGACCCAGAGCCTTCTCCGGAGCTTCGCAGCGAGCTTGTCAACTGGTTCGCAGCGAGCTTGTCAGTCTTCAGTCTCGAAAACTTCCGCGGAAACTTCCGCGAAGCTGGGCTTCTCCTTTCTCGCGCGAGTCCTTGTTCTGCCCGAGCTTCTCCTTTCTGGCGCGAGTCTTCACAGCTTCGGTGCACAATATTCACAGCTTCGATGCGGTTCCGAGGTCCCATGCCTATCAACTTGAGGAAGTATCTCGCGCTCAGGTCGGTGCAGCGCTTCAGTCGATACTTCCTGCAACAAGGCGCAGCGCTCGAGGATACGTGTCACATCGTGATCATACATTGTGCAACAGGTCGCTCGGGTCGATGCAACGCTCGGGTCAAACTTCCTGCAACAGGCGCAGCGATCGGTGCCAGGGCGGAGGTCGGTGTGAAGCGATTACTTCACAAAGGCGAAACGTGGAGGGAATCGAAAGGAGAAGCGGGGCACTTGCAGCGCGAGAAAGGTGAAGTCGGGCACTTCAGGCGCAGCGATTGGAGGTCACTGCCAGCGCCGAGGTCGGTGAGAGCTTGCGGCATCAGGCGCGGAGGTCGGTGTGAGCGCGCCGCCTAAGGCGCAGGGTCTGAAACTTCCCAATCCCTCTCTCAAACCCCTCTCCCAAACCCATCTCTTCCAAACCCTAGCCGCCCAGAACTTCCCTCCCCTCCCTCTCAACTCCCCTTCATTGTCCTCCCTCACAGCCTCTCTCACAGCCTCCCTCACAGCCTCCCTCACAACTACTGCCAGGGGTGTGCGCACGCACACCCCTCGTAGGACTAGAGTAGATTGATGTCCTTAATTGATACCCGCATTTCCAAACCCTAATCCGAAATCCTAAATTGATACCCTTAGTTGATACCTTGGTTGATAACCGGGTAGTGGTACCCAGTAAGTCATACCCTGCTGGTGATACACTTGTTATTGATACCCAAAGTACGTTGGTCCATAAATTATGTTGAGTATATCTCAACCAATGCTTGTTTTAGTGCAATTAGCAAGGAAGAAAACATGAAGATTTTTTTTGTAGCTTTGACCGTAGGATCTCAATTATGACTTATTAAGTAACACACTCACAAAATTTCATAAAGTTTGACTGCACGGATTGAAAGATTATAATGTTTGAAGTAGAGAAAAGGCACATTTTCTTCCCTGCGTTTACTAGATCAGCAGACTTTGACTTCAATTGGTGTCTAATTTTTGCACTATAGAAGGTCTCAATTAATTACCATAATGTTAAGCACGCTGTTAGTTCCTTATGCACCAATTTTTAGAGGTAGAAAATGAGTGTAGCATATTCAAAAAAATTGTGCAATGAGTGGAGGTTCAAAAATTCTCAATTCACCTTATATTTTTTTTTGAACTCCATATTGTTTTAAATGAAAATCCAAATGGTCAATAAGAAGTTTTACATCACATAATGCTGTAGGAAAAATCAAAAGTGAATCATACGAAGATCTCAAAGTTTTATGTGGAAAGGTAGAAGTGTTTTTGACATAAAATATATCACTTATATGAACATGAAGAGGTCAATGTTTGACACGACAAACACCAAAATTTTGTGACAAAAAACAAACTAAACTCTTGCCAAATTTTGATTTTTTTAAAGTTAGGAGCAAAAAACTTGCGGCTTTCTACCAGCAACCAGTGCACTTGGCTAAGTGCATAATTGCTTAATTGCGTGTTTAGGATTCTTATACAAACTTGGAAGAATCTTTTACTCGGATCTTATTCATAAAGTTTTATTAACATAAACACAATATCAATAAGTATTTAGTAAAAGCAAGCATTGAATTTACCACCTACAATTACTAGTGCACAATAAAGCAGGGTGAAAGAGCTTGTATTAAACCTATGATGCCATGCTACGTATTGTGTCATGCATGCCATGCTATGCTCATATCAAAGGATGCTATAAGCTCTTCATGCGCTCGATGTGAACAATAGCACTCCACCACTAGCATCAGCAAGGTTCTTCTTGAAGCTTGGTGGATTGTTGATACAACTTGAGCCAAACTACAAGAATAAAGCCTACACCAAATTTATTAAAAAAAACTCACGAACAACACATTGCTCTTTAATTTGTGATTGAATCTTTGTGTAGGTACTAAAAATCAAAACAAAGGAGGACTAAAGCAAAATATATAGAAGAACCTCCCTTGGTAGAAGAGGGAAATTGCTATGATTCAATTTGATTCTTCAAGTGCGTGTATTCACTGAAAACAATTAGAGTGTTTAATTAGCTAAAAGTTCTAGTATATTTCATTGAAGATGCTTGAAAAACTCATTATGCAATTTAAGAGTACTTGAAACTTGACAAAATCACGATCTTTATGTAAGATTCTATATAGAATGTAAGACGTCCAAACTAAAAATCAATAGTAAACTTGACACAAAGTTGCATGTACCTAATGAAAATAAGTACAGACCTCCGTTTTGTTGCATAAGTTTCACATCTTTGGACCCATTCCAATTACCAAATACAAGTCTTGTCTAGACAATTGAAATCACATGCTGCACAGATCTTATCTATGACAATAGATGGTGGTTGCAATAAAAGTTTACTTCAATTGCTTAATTATTAGCCAGATATAGGGATTGCCATTATGACGTTAAATTCATGGTGAAATACATTAAAATTGCTATCATATCCTTAACCCAATTGAATTAATATAAGAAGTAGCAATCACACATTGACTATCTAAAATAGAAAGTGTGATAAAACACTCCAAGTACAAAATTCATTTTTAAAGGTAGTGCATAATTTTATCAAATCTAGATGAATGAATAGATGATGTTTGAGATGCAATTTTAAGTATGAATCTACTTGAAGCAGGTGACATATAACAAGAAATTGGAACCTCAATTGGAGCAATAAACTAGCGGCTAGAAGCTAGACTATTACTTAACTAACATGTTAGTGGCCGTTTAATCAATTCTATTTGTCTTAATTCTTCCAAGATTTGAGACACGTGGTCCAACTTCTTCCACAATGCTTACTTCAACAACTTCCTCGCCTCACACCAAACACTGGACACCACGTCCGGTGTGACAAGCCAACTTGTGGTTGCTCAAGGTTTTTCTTCATTTTGGTTCTACTTCTACAAAATACACAAAGTAAACTTATTAGTCATAAGGTGCGGAATTAAGGGCAGTTGATTTCACTAGCAATGAAAGGTTGGAGGGTGATGAAGAGGGACAAGACTAGCCTAGACATGGCAAGGAGTAATAGGATGATTCGGACAATGTGTCCAATGGTCTTAGATTTATAAATCAAGAATATGGCGATAGCAAATGGAAGCATTGCCAAGGATATATCCCCAACCATTTTGAAGAAGGTGAGCTCTATTCATTTCAAAATCCAAGGGCAGAAAATGAATTCTCCAATTTAGACTTGCATCAAAGAGGTGTAAGGATAGCTAGTAGAGGTAGAAAAGAAAGTATGCACCATGAAAAAAGAAAAGGCAATTGCGAGCAAGTTATGATGAAGAGAGGTTTAAAGGATGCACTCCAAAATTAGCTCTTGAACATATCTACAAGAGCCAAATTGAAGGAGAAGTGGCACACATAGGAGCACTACATCAATACCTATGGCAAGGTGAAACAAGTAGAGGACTTGTAGAGCGGCCACACTACAATCGCAAAAAATTGTGTGGCAGAGGTTTATATAGTACGACTTGCACCAAGAACAACACCATTGCAACCACCGAGAGCATTTACAAGTCTTGTGCCAAGGCAAAAGCAAGGTCTTGGAGGTTTAACGCTAACACCAATGCTTGCAACTATTAAAGAATTAGGACTAGAATAAAAAACTTGGCTACATGGAGTTGTAGAGCAAGGTGAAGATGAAACTTTTATATACAAGGTTTGTGATATATATATATATATATATATATATATATATATATTTATACCAACAAAATTGACTTCATTTGTTGTACAATTGATTCTCTTGAGCAAGAATGCTCCGTTATAGGTGGCGTCTGGCGACGTAAAATTGGTCCTCCACTAAAGAGTCCACCTGTAGCAAGAAGGGGTGCAATGAATGTTGAGCAAACATGGATAGCCAACTTCTATGCTAGCAAAGACATACCAAAAGGTATTGAAAGAGAGAATGAGATGTCAAGAAGGCGTACAAGCATCCACCACCTCCATCGCCAATGCGTCCTTTGAGAGAAATTCGAAATCTAGAGACATCCCTAGAAGTATCAAATTGGAAATGAGGGAAAAAATGTAAACATGAACAAAAAAGAAAGGAAAGTGGATCAATAAAGCATTGGAGCTTGCTCTTACAGTCCTAGGTGAGGAATACAATATAAGTGAAGTCAATTGCTACTATGGCATTCCAAGACCTTTCCTCAGAGACTATGCAAATGAAAAGAAAAGAACAAGAAAAATAGGATGTCAAAGTGTGCTTATCATAGAGGTCAAAAAATCCTTCTGTGAGTACTTGGAAGACGTGGTGAAGTGGAGTCATCCATTGAATTCAACATAGTTGAAACTCAAATTTGCTCAAATCACTCAAAAATAGAGACACTTTTCACCATTGGTATTCCAGGTAAAAGTTGGATAAAATGGTTAAAGAAGAGACACCCAAAATTGTCATTGAGGATATCACAAGGTTTAAAAACTGGAAGAGCCAAAGCATTATGCCCTAGAAAGTTTTATAAGAACTTATTACACTTGTATATCAAAATCAACTACTTTCCAATTCGAACATGAAATGTAAATAAAAGTGGTGCATGTGCAGGAAGGAAAGGGCTTGGTAGAATACTTGCAAGAAAGAGTATAACTTGGGAATGGTTAACGGTTTACTTGCTAGTTCCTAATGGAAGGGAATGGTTAACAATTCTATCTTCTACCAATGTTGTAGGGGAGACTATACCACATTTTTATATCTTTAATAATCTAAAGAAAAAAGGAATTATCTTGCACTATGTGAAGAGATATCTACAATGACAACCATACAAAAAAGTCGTTGGATAGATGCTTACTTTTTCAATAAGTGGATGGACCATTTTCTTGAAGCCATGCAACAAAGAAGAGGTCTATGACCTATACAAACACACTTGATAATATTAGATGGACACAATAATTATGTAACACTAAATGTCATTGTCAAAGCACATGAAGTTGGACTAGACATGATAATCCTTCCATCTCATACAAGTTTTGCATTACAACCACTAGATGTTTCATATTTCAAGCCTTTCAAGGCAGCCTTTAAAGCTTACAAGGGCATTTGATCAATGACCAACAAATATCAAAGTGCAGAAAAGAAGATTTGGCGCAATGGGCGTCACTATGCCTCAAAAGGCATTAACATCTTAAAAAAACAAATATGGCTTTAGAGCCAGAGGAATATGATCTTTGAGCCATGACGCAATGAAAGGCAAAATGGGACTAGCAGAGGGGATTATTCAATTATAGAAGTAACAAGATATGCAAAGATAAGAGATGCTACTAGAAGACACCCCTACCCCAGAAGAGAATGTTGTCCAATACTATATGGACGTTGAAGGTCAAGAAAATTTGCCTCAGAGTACGGACTTCACACGTGCATGCACAACACCCTACTTCAATGAGTTTTTGAGATTATTACAGCAATCATTAAAGCCATCAAAGCTTAGATCATAATCTTTCATTGGTTGTTTTCAAAATTAAATCTTGACAAGTGAAGAACACATTCAAAGAGTAGAAACTATAGCTAAAACAATTATTAGTGCAAAAAAAAAAGGGCTGAAAGGCAAAAAATTAGACAACTCAACAAGGAGACAAGTGCTCAAATGAAGCTAGAGAAAGCAACAACAAAAGAGGCAACAACACAAATGAAGAAACAAAGGCAAGTTTTTCAAGCAACCATACAATAGTTGCATGCAAGAAAGCAAGTGAGAAAATTCAAAAATTACTCAAATTAGGGCCTTCTAATACATATCGTCTTGCTTATTCTAGTCAATAATCTAGCAATGCAAGAGGAATCAAAAAGTGGCTATGGCAAAGTTGAAGGCAAAAAAAACATTTAGGGATAAGTAAGTACTATTCCAATGTTCATAGCACCAACATTGAATGCTGAAACAACCACTAAGGTATTAGACATAGTACCAGGGCAAGCTGGAAGGGAGGTATACTCAACAACCAACAACACAATCCCATTATTAGCACTAAGGGCGTTCTATTGCGTCATGTCACTCAAACGGAGCAAAGACGCAACATTTGGAGGCATAGATTACACATTTAACTTCTACATCAAAAGTGTCTTTACGGAATTCAATAGGAATACAACAAACATATCCAACAAGGTTAGTGCAAGCTGGTCATTTATGGAGACAACAGAGACAACAAAAATGGAGAAAGCATTAATGCTAAAAATGGAGGTAGTACCAATGGCAAAGATGGAAGCAAAACCAATGCCAAAGATGGAGGAGAAATGGTTGCTAGAGGCAACAAGACAAGAGGCAGAATGGCTGGTAGAGGGAATGAGGTCGCTGGACGCAAGGGTGTTGCTAAAGGCATCAAGGTCGGTGGTGGGCAACAGGGTTGTAGCAGCCAAGAAGCACAAGAATAGCCACCAAACGAAAGAATAGCCACCTTCTCTCCTTTAACAAAATTTTAGAGAATTCTTTAGAGATCATTTAAAGGAAAAAGAATTCACATGAGTAGCCTTTCTCTTATGTGAGCTACTACAAAGATTTTAATGGAAAAAAGAGGGGCACATTTGTCATAAAGCAAACGTCCATACATTTTCTAACTTTGCCAATGGTCAAGATAATCAGCTTCATTGATAAGGCAATACATTGTCAAAGCCAAGCAGATATTTTACCACAAGGTCTGTTGTTGAGAAGAAAGCATCGGAGATGACTGTTGAAGCAACAAGAGGAAGTTCAAGGATGAGTAAAAACAAAAGAGCGCAAGAGCTGCTGTTGTAATGAAAGTTGAAATCAAGCATACGTTGCATCAAGATTTGTTTGTAGTTGTTGAATAGAGCTTGCGTGGTGCGCAAGAACAATTGCCCCATTGCCATGGCAAACAAAAAGGAAATGTCTCAATCTCTTTAAGTATCAGATCTGCAATCCATAAGGAATCACTCTTCCACTGCAACCACATAAATAACTTAAATAGAGCACCTAACGCTCCAACCTCAAATCCACACCTCCATAGCGATTGCTCATCAAACTTCCTAACTCCATGACTCAAACTCCTAACTTCATTGCTCAAACTTCAAATAAAACATCAAATCTTTTTCAAGCAATGTCCTTAAGAGATGAATCTTAGTTCATAAGGCCATAAGCGAGTCGTACCTCGTTGGAGAATCTAGTGCAGTAGAGCTCCGATTGGGAGGTTGTTCATCCTCTCTATCTCTAGTACCTCCATCATGCTCGGGATGTACATAAACACCATTGCTAGCATGGACACCATAATCATGAACACCAAGCTCCACAAGAATACGTCTTGTTGTGCCAGATCTCCAAGCTTTTATCGGAATTGCCCTCCCCAGACGGGGATGCCCTGCAGAGACAGCGATGCCAACTTCACTTTGAACGCTCGGGACTACTCAATAGCTCCTATACAAAAAAAATCGGTCCAATCTTCACTAGGTCGTACGAGATTGCAATTGTCGTAGCTGCACATGCGAGGAGGAGGATGGAGCAGGTGGAGTGAAGAATGGGTCTATGCCTCCATCCTCGGCCTTCTCCTCCAAGATATTAAGAACTTCGTAGCTGGAAAGACAAAGAGGAGGATGGCGGAGATGGAGTTGGGAAAATGGGCAGAGATGGGAGAGGAGGGTGGGTGAGGTAGAGAGGGAGGTGGGAGAAGAGGAAGAGGAATGTACAGGAGGGAGGACCGTTGGGTCTCCACCACATGAAGGGGTCACATTCTTTGGAAAAGTGTGGTGGAATTAGAAAAGTTGAGCATTCATTATATGCCACCTATGTAGAGGTGTCAAACAAGGATCATGGTATTAATGAATTTTAGACATGTGCACCTTGTATCCTACTATTGTTGAATTCTTAGGCAATAATAGATGGCCTTTCATGCATATTTGGAGGGATAAATGGAAAAATAATGTGGCTCATAGAATAAAGAGTGGGAAAATATTTATTTTTATCGAGGCCACATGAATCCTACCTACTGTTGCTAGTGGGATGGCACGTTAGTGCCACTTCAAAATCCATAACTATTTCAAACTTCATCTAAATTCAGTTTTTAAAATTCCATTCTCTTTACAACCTTAAGCTTTTTCAATGTTTTTAGAAAACTTCAAAGTTTCTAATTTTTCCTATGCCTTATGTGGCGGTTATAGGTTGGTATACCTTAACTATATAAAGAATATACACTAACAAAATATGGATAGAACTCCACTAAGGTTACTTACTTTTTGGGCAAAAAATATACTTTGTAGTATATTTGTTTTGGAGCCCTTTGTAAAATTGTTGTTGAATGTCAACCGTCCATTGAAACTCTGTGTGAAGGATGGCTTATGGATAAGTTACAAATATGGTTAAAGATGGGGTAACCAACGGTTTGATTACCCAACCTTGTAGTCCATTGGTTTGAGCACATTTGGGCTCGACAAGCCACCGCCGGGCCCTACATTGCCGGATTGGGGCCCAAACGCAGCTCATTTGCACTCATGTGCACAACCTTATAGGGTGGATTACCTTGTCCATGTTTGTTGCATTGGAGTTGGGATGCTCTTACAAGGCTCCAAAAGCAAGTGAAAAAGGGCCAAATGGCATCATTTTTAAATCTTTCGATAAATCCCAAAGCATGTTATCTTCTAAAATCTTTTTGAGATTCTAAAAAGACTTGGCTTTGACATGGAGTTGACTGAGGTGATAAAGAATGTTTGAATTCATAGATCACTAAAACTGAGCTACATGCAATCAAGGTGTTCCATATTTGTGAACCCGTTTTTTGGGATCGTAGGATTCAATACAACCGAGCAACGTTTGAAATAGGGTCACATATAACAAGGCCTTTCTTCTCAACACAGTTTGGTCTTCAGTTTGGTCTTCAATCAACCTGGTCTCAGCCTGTCTAAAATAAGCAATATTCCATAACTGGCAACTAGTTTTTCACTAGAACCCACCAACGATTGCACATGAAACCAACTTCCTCATTTAGCACCGGTAGCAAAAGGCATGGGTAGTGTAAGTTGGTTCCAAAGCTGGTGGTTTTAGGGGTAAATGAATAGAAGGGTGAAGTTTTTTACTACAAAATATAAATTTGGTAACCAAAAACATTCATGACAATAATTGAGAGACAAAGTGGCGGAAATAGGACTGGAAACCAACGCCCACATGTGATTATTACTGTAGCTTTAAGTTGATGACAAAGTTGGCTTTATGCTCAAAAAATCATTTTACGAAGGTAGTTGGCCACCTCAAGAGATACTTTTATTGAAGCATCAGCCTCCAAATCCATCACAGAAGAGATTGGACAAAGATGGTTTGTACAACACAGTTTGCAATTGGATTTGGGTTCAAAATATTAGTTTGTGAGGACTTCCTATCGTGCTCAAATCTTGCGAGACAAAGCAATAGGAGGAAGAACAAGGAAGAGGGAGGAGAGAGGTCAACTAGATAGGAGTAGAGCAATAGGAAATGAATATTGCAACTTGAGCAAGAAACTAATCCATCAAGTTTTGCTTGATCGTGCAAATGAAGAAGCTAGTGATGATGATTGTGATGAGGATCATTTCTTCTCACAAGGACAATTTTCAAAATCAGCCCAACAATGGACCATGGAATATTGGAGCCACACAAATGATGAAGAAAGAGATCTAGCAAAGGAAGACACACAACATCAAGAAGAAGATGAGTAACCTTGGAGCAAAGACAATGACAACGATGCAATGTGGATGTTGGAGCAAAGGGGAGCAAAGATACTTGGCAAGGGGAACAAGAATTCACAACAACAAATACTAGGTAGACTAGTACAAGGATGGAAAGGAAAGGCGCAACATTTTATTGAGCACACAACAGCGATCCAAGGACATCAAGAGAACCATCTAGGAGCTCAGAGTGGGATGGAAGACATGGAGGATGGTGACAAAACACATGATTAGTCGACACAAGATAAAGAAGCCACTACTTCAAGAGAAGGGCATGTACATTCATGGAAGGATGACAGAAACAACAAGACCATTGGATGGGAAGGAGATCTATCCATGCATGGCAACAACCGGAGTGGCGGACGCCTAAAGAAGTAACCAGCTCTAGTACATATCAAAATATGTGAGCCCTTGCAAAAAAAGGACAAACGTTGTAAGATAAGCAAAAACATCACTAGAAATTGGTCTAATGAAGCTCAATCTAAGGCAATTGAGGCAATGGACAACGAGTGGAGTGTGCAATCAACAGGTGATTTCTATAGTATTCCAAGGACATCTCTAGAGATCATCTAATCGGGAAAACATGAAGTAGAAAGAAAGGACCCTATGGAGTATTATCACAAGACAAAGAGGCACCATTAGTACATTATCTTGAACAAATGACCGAATGGGGCCATCCTTTCAACTGTGTAGCAGTTGAAATTGAAAGTCGCGGAGATGACATAAAATCGTGTCACTGCATTCAAGAATAGAATTCCAGGAAACAACTAGTTACAATGGTTGAGACAAAGACATCATGAATTCACAATGAGAATGCCACAAGCATTAGAGACCGATAGAGCCAGGGCCTTGACACCATCAAATGTCGAAAGTTTTTATCAAAACTTGACTCAATTATATGCTGAAAATGGCTACACATCCAAAAGAGTATGGAACGTGGATGAAAGCGGATGTTAAGCTTACTTCAATAGGCAAGCAAGACTGCTAGCAAAAAAGAGACTAGATCAGTGCATACTATTGTACTAGGTGAAAGAGAAGGTCTAATGGTATTATCAAGTATAAACGCAGCAGCGGAGAACATTTCTAACTTCTACATTTTCAAAGGAATGAAGAGGAAAAGAGATTACATCAGCAAATGTGAACATGGATCAATGAGGGCAATACAAGATAATGCCTAGATGACATTGTACTTTTTCAACAAGTGGATGGACTACTTCATCAAGGCCATGGAATAGAAAGGAGGTATTTCACCTGAAAGAAGACATCTAATGATTTAGATGGCCACAACTCTCATGTTACAATAGAAGTGATTTTGAAAGCAAGAGATGCAAGGTTAGATATGTTAACCTTACCCTCCTATACTTTACATGCATTACAACCACTTGATGTGGCAGTTTTCAAGCCTTTCAAGATAGCATTCGGGGCATATCGAGATATCTAGAGTATGACAAACAAGGGAGTTAAAACAAGGAAGGAGGATATTGCATAGTGGGTATCACTTGCAATAAAGGAAGGGCCTTCCACCAATTTTTTATTGTGTCAATGTGGAAGGGAGAAGGAGATCTTTGCACTCCACCATCTAGCCAAGACATGGACACTGCACATCTAGGTCAGAAACATGTTAGCAAATTCTTACGTTTACCTCAACAAGTAGTAAGACCACCAAGGACAAGAGCGCAACCATTGGTTGACTACTCCAAATCACACATCCTAACTTCAAAGCAACATTGTGAGACTCTAGAGTATATTGTAGAAAAAAGATCTGAGGCAATGGAAGAAAAAGAAAGGAAAAGAGAATATGCTGCAAGTCTTATCAAAAGTGAGGAAGATGGAGGACAAAGCCCTCAAGGCTCAAGCAAGAATTCAACGCATAAAAGACATGAAGGCAAAGAAGATATCCAACAAAGCATTGAGTCCTAAAGCAATCAGAGAGGCTAAAAAAAAACTTCAAAGATTGGTTAAACAAGGTGGTGTTCCTACACCCTTTGCACCTCACTGTGGATTCCAACCACCATCTTGCAAGCAAAATCAAGAGATTGCTATAGCAAGGCTAAAAGAAAAGAAGGCCAAAAGTGATGATGGCATAGACTTCCCTAGCTTTCAAAGATTCCATCACATTCCATGGAGCTACGCATGGTCAATGAATCAACATCAACTAAATGAATGGACAAGAACAATATTCTATACAAGAAATGGATAAGGACATCAATAGTTATGGAGGAAAGGGAGGAAAGGGGCAATAGTACACACAGAGAGAAGGAGGAAAGGGGCAACAATACACACGGAGGAAAAGAGGAAATGGGCAATATTACACATGAAGAAATTGGGCAAGCAGACATAGAATAAAAGATAGCTAAAAAGGCTAGTTTGAGCTAGTAAGTTACAAACTACAAGTTTTGTAAGTTTTTGTTGTAAGGTTGAAATATTTTAAACAATTAACAGTATCTAAAACACCGCCTCTTAGATTTCTAGCGAATGAATGCAGTCCTTATATAGCTTGGTTTTGTTTAAATTGGAATTTGATCCATGGACCATGATGATAGCAAGATGTTGGAGCCGATAATTGTAGACGCCTTAAATCTGCGAAGAACACATGGACAGCCTTTAGTAAGGACACACAAATAACATTAAAATCATTAAAAGGTTAAAAGTATAAACTTGCATAATGTTGACAATCTTTAGCAACATGAGAGGACAATATATTGATGAAAAATAACCTCACAAGAGATGTTAACTTTAAGTTTCTTTCAACCTTCAAGATGAGTTTTTGCACCTAACACAATTGGCAAATATAGCATAGAAGAGGTTGCCGCCGATGGAATGGCCAACACCCAACACTTCTCCATTAGAAGGTGACGAATGAATAAGAATGTACTCCATCGGCAGATGTGATTCTATAGGTCTATACATAATTAGCATCTACTCAATGGTCTGATTAATGCATTCCGAAATTCCTAAATGCCGGGCTAAATGATGGATGTTTATTCTGTAGAATAAAATATTATCAATTGCTAAATTGGAAGGGCTACAATGAAGGTTTTGAAGCTCTTTTGATCTACGGTTGTGACTCTTGAAAATCAAGCTTATTATGGAGACAATATAAGCGTCACTGATTGAGTCTCATTGCAATAAGAAGTTTGTAGGTGGAACTTACAGCAACAGGAACATCCTCTTCAAGATAAGTGTCAAAATCCTAGTCATACTTTGATTCAGCAAGCTCGTGAAATTTGTTGATGGTTGTAGTTAATCTTTCATGCAAAATCACTAGAAGAGTCAGATTTCAAGAAAAGTTGATCATCAAATTGAAGCAAGGATTTTAGGAACCTAAGCTTCATCTTTACCTTGAGCTAGCTACACTGAGTCTTAGAATTTAAGATATTGTACTTGCAAGTTGGTGACACCCTTTTGGTGATATCGTAATTGCAAGAAGTTGAGTAACAAAATCTTGTCCTTCCTCCAACAACATCGCCACCCTTTTACTGAACTTCGTCACCTGGGATGCCACAAAGTTTGTTTGTGGTCCTTCCAGCTACCGTGTGAGCTTCTCCCACATCTCCCTTGGCTTTTCAACAGCTCAAATGCAATAATGTCCAAGACCAAGGTTATGTCCAAAGAGCATCGCTACTATGTGCAGTGCTCGCTACCTACAATTTAGGCCATTCCTGCAACATAACAACTCACAGTTCAACATGAAGGGAACTTTAAAGCTTAACAAAAAAAAACCAACATTGAAAATATCTTTGATATACAAAATTGATGAATACAATAGTAAAAACGGACCTCTAAGAAAAAAGAGCCATTGAAACGTTCATCCCAACATGATATAAATTAGACAAGAACATAGCAAAACTCTAGGCTCACTTAAACATCTACCTTCCTTGCTATAAACCACCAATAAATATCCGGCAGTTTCAATCTAGAAATGGTATCTAAATAATAGTACTATTGTTTAGCATGTGAATTAGTCGCCGGAGCCTATGACTCAAATACGCAGGATGGAGTGGTAGAGAGGATGACAGTGGGCCCTCATCCTCCATCTATCACGGCGAGCATGCGCGACACTGTAAAAAGCATGGCAATATTGACATCTAAGAGGACGTTGAAGCGCAAGTTGGACAATATATCAGATGGTGAGTTAAAAAGTTGGTTACATTGTATGAATATAATCTTTGTCCAATTGTACTTACTTTCATATGTTATTGTTCTAGGAATTATGTTGTAGAGGTTTTCTATGATCGCCGGAGGAGCCTGTAGAAATGTTGCAGAGATAAACTGATGACATATGTAGGACAATTGGGAGATAAATTTTATTTTAGAGCATAATGTACAGTTATATGAAATGTTAAAATGTTGAAGATTTATCCTAAGGTTAGATTTGGAATAACTTAAACAAGGCTACATGTGACACGTGCAAGAGCATCCACAATGGACGAGGGGGCGGATGGTGAATTAGTTACGAGGGTGCGGAGTGGTACGACGTCATATTCCAGAAGTTGTGGTAGAACAGTATTGCAGATCTTGGAGGAGAAGAGAGGAAGAGGAAAGGCAAAGGTAACTGTAGCCTTGGAGAAGGAACCAAGGCGATATAGAAAATTTGAGAAGTGCGTTTTACCGGGGTCTCCACTCCAAAGAAAGATCAAGTATGTGATTATATGTTAATTTGGAGTGAAGGTTGTGCAAGTAATGTATTGCTATCAAAACATGTTTGAAGTCGTAGCAGTCAACATTTTATTTTTGAACCTTATGCACGGCCTTGCATTGAAATCGACACTAACATACATTGAGGTATTGAATATGGAAAAATGAGTATGGTGTGTCTTTAACTTTTTTCCTTCACTCGTTGTGTTGCACACAACAAATCAATTACCCTCTTAAGGTCAGCAGAGATATATAAGTGCTTCATCCTAGTAAGGCAGATACTCTTGTTGCCTTAGGGCGCACATGATATAATTTCAAGAGGACTAAATCAAAGCTAAATGCGTCTCCTTGGCAAAGTTTATTGTAGAAAAACGGGATGCAGTTGGTAGAGATTATGAAAGTGTTTGCAATATGGTGGAACGGGACGTAGGAACAATGTCTGGCGTAGAAGTTGGGGGACATGATAGAAGAATTTATAATAGAGAAGTCAGAGCATTCAGTGATGAAAAATTGTGCATGACGATGGAATGCCTTGTTCATGAGGAAGATGGCATGTGCTGAGATATACAACTTTTACATTGATGATAGTCACGAGCAGGACCTTGAAATGAAGGTCGCATAAAAGTTTTTTATAAATTTTGTAAAATATATGCTTCCGGGGTTTTTTTGTAAGCAGTTCTACGAGGACGTACAAAGCAGCTAGTGTACGAGTGCGGGAAAGAATGTTGTGCAAGGAAAATTAGGGTGTTGCGCTTCTAAAAGTGGGAGGTGAAATTAAAGGTGTCTGGGATGTGAAATGGAAACGAGGCCTTCTTGAAGGCCAACCATTCTCTCTTGAATTCATCGTATAGTTTATCTAGTTTGTAATTTGAAATATTTTAAAGATCTTGGGAAGTACTAAAAATAGGTCCGGCCATTACTGCCATGAGTATGTTATGTATTTTTTGGAGAACATAAACAACTACAAAGAAGTGCTTCAATCAATGGAGGGCTCGACAAATCAACTATGAAGCCTTAATCAATGATCATGATATAAAATAATTAACCGCACGGGAAAAAGCAAGAATCCTTTATTTTTTTGAAAAAATCAATAAAATAAAAGAATATTTCCCAAAAAAGGTGGAAAATTTGTGATTTCACATCACCAAAATTTCATTAATGGATGTTACCATAGCGTCATATTGCTACTAATGAACATCGGGGACTCCATCCTGTCGCCAGAAAGGATGTACAAATCTATGTTTAAGGAGAAAATTTGATCTTATATGGTTTCAGGAGAAACTTTATGTCGCCAAATGTGTGGTCTCCAAAAAAATTGTGCCACTACCTAAAACCGTGACACCAAAAAAAAAAAAAAAAAAAAAAAAAAAAAAAAAAAAAAAAGCTGGTTGGCGCACAGATGATGAAGTGTTGAATCTTGACCCACCCCACGCCCCTGAGAGGCAGCGAGGAGAAGAGTGAAGTTGAGCGGAGGAGGTGGCAGGAGCGAATTATGACAGCACCGTGGAGACGCTGACCACTGATGTGGAAAATGAATGGCGTGAGGAGGTAACGCTCCTCGCCAGCGTGGCCGTGGGCCCTGCCACATCCGCGTCTCCGCCGCCTCGACGCGCCCGCCTCCCGAGGTGGCAGTTGCCAACACCCGGGTGATGTCCTGCGATCCCCACACCCGCCACACCCCGACCCCCCTCATCATCTACACATGCCGTAGATGGCGCAGATTGGCGGCGGAGTGACAGCATTGCGACCTGCGTTCGCCTGTGAAGAAGGACTGTAACAGAACGCTCGGCATTATGGCGTCCCACATGGAACACAGCAAGCGTCGATGCAGACAGACACACACACACGCACACTCTCTCTCGAATTCGACTCCTCATTCCTTTTCCACGCCTTCCGATTACTCACTAGTCACGTGCAGCAAAAGGAGTACAGATTGTCTCCCCTTCCTTTCCTGCATCGAATTGTTTTTTTGCTCAGAGGTGAGTTCGTGTCTGTCTACTTTCTATTGTTTCGTGTTTGGCTTGAGGTGGGTCGATCGTCGGGATGAGATTTCTTTTCCTGGGTATGGAATGGAAAACGTTTTGGTGAGGAGAGGTGAGTTAAAAAAGAGGAAGCGATTCGTTTTTTTTTTTGGTAGCTAGACAGAGGCGTTGTTCTTGGCGTTTTTTTGCGCCTGCTAGATGTACGGTTCCTTGTACGGTTGGGAATACCGGACGTTGGTTTGCTGTTCTTGTCTACCATGAGACATCATTGTGTGAATATTCATGGATTCGAAGTTGTTGCTCTGTTGCTCAATTGTTGTTGTTGTGTTTCCGAGGGAGGTTTTTCTGAGAGGGTTGATGGTCTGGTAGCCAACATGGCTCTGATATATTTTGTGGTACAGAATTATTCCACTTGCTTGCGGATTTTTCTTTTTGGTTGCTGTAGTTCGGGAATGATGAAGATATTTCTGGCGTGTTTGTTGTTTCCTCGCTGCTTGAGATCGGTTCCTTGTGATGGTGGTTTTTGTCGTGTAGAGTTTAATCACCGATGTTGCGCGTCTTGGTGTCTGCTGCCATGCATTTGTTGTTGGAGGATTGTCTCAATTGGGTCGTTCTGTTTGAACCGAAGCTCGTCTGCAATCTTGGAGTCCTTTGTAGAGCGTGTGGAAGCTTTGATGTTTATATGTTTTTCTTTTTGGTATACTTTGGGACATGTCTTGCACCTTCACCTATTTTTGCACATCTGCTTTCGAATTCCTGTGGTTAAGAGTGACCATGGGTAGTTGATTGTGTCATATTACTTTCCTTGTTAATGGCATGATCTGATAGTGCTTTTGATGGGTGTGTAGTTGTATTTAGCTCTCCTTTCGATATGCTGATACTTTGTATACACAGACGAATCATGTTGAGTCGCTCGGCGACAAGATTGCTCGGGAGGGCTGGTTCTCTGGCGAGGCACCACAATGAGGCGCCCTTGAAACTCTCACAGCTATCTTATTTGCAAGGGAGCAGCACTCATTTTCATGGAGATTGCTCTGGTTTCTCGAAGGGGGAAGTCTTGTGCGGACAGCGCATGCACAGCACGACAGGGTTTCGAGTGGCAGAGCCGATGCAGCTAGGAATGACGGAGATGGTGCCCGACTTGGCTCCTGTGCCGTCAGAAATTCGCTATGACGACCTCGTAATCACAAGATCAAAACACCTACAGGTTTGCTCTCCGATCAAGAGGTTTAGAGATCCATGTTTTGAGCTTCAAGTCAAGATTTCTCCCTTCTCTTTCTTAGTCTTTTTCTTTGTTTTCCTGAGATATTTGTGTCGTCTTATGGCAGACGAAGCCCATGTTAGACGCGACGACACTCAAGTTTGGGGCGGTGTACACTGACCACATGCTGCAAGTTTCATGGAAGGATGGGCTTGGTTGGACAGCCCCTTCGATTGACCCACTTGGTCCTATTTCTCTTCATCCATGTGCACAGGTTATCCACTTTTGTCTCTGAACTTGTAACAGCATTGATGGCTAAAGAAATGAAATCAATAGAAAAAATCTGATTCAGCTATGGATTCCGTCGTTTGATTTTTTTGTGATTTGATTGCTGAAGTTTCGTCTTTCAGGTGCTGCATTATGCGGTTGAATGCTTCGAGGGAATGAAGGTGTATAAGGGAAAGGACGGGCAATTGAGATTGTTCCGCCCCGAAATGAACATGGATCGTTTGGCTCGTTCTGCTGCTCGTCTTACATTGCCTCAGTTTGACAAGGTTAACATTCTGCTCTCAGTTGAGAATATTTCACTGTATGATCTTTATTTCATGCTCACTCTAAATAATAGAGCTTGGTGGTATCTAAACCCAAGTAGTTTCACTCGTAGTTGAGAGTGAAGAAAGAATTTGCATGTGATCAACTCTGATGAATATAAGCCACATTCCTTTCCTTGGAGCTCATATTAGGTATTGGGAACTGATTTTATGTATTCATATGAAAAACGAGGGAGTGACTTATGCAAACGTCAGGTGACTACACAAATAACTCTGTTGATGAGCTAAAATGTTTTCACTGGATTTTGTCCGTTCCAGACTTCACAAGAAGTTATGCACTGCTCATACGATTATTTGTTCGTTGTGCAGGTGGAGTTGCTGGAATGTATAAAAGAGCTTGTGCGAGTGGAACGTGACTGGGTTCCAGATGAGGAGGGCTTTTCAGTGTACATTCGCCCAACAATGATAGGAACCCATCCGTTTCTGGGAGTCGGTCCAACAAGAGAAGCCATGTTGTTCGTCGTTCTCTCCCCGGTTGGCCCGTACTTTCCCAGCGGCTTGAAACCTGTCAAACTTTACGTCGAGACAGAGAACGTGCGTGCCTTCCCCGGTGGTGTAGGAAACAACAAGATCGGTGGCAATTACGCCCCAACCATACTGCCTCAGCTGCGGGGCTCTCATCTGGGCTGCTCACAAGTACGTGACTTGTCTGAAACCATGTCTATATTGCCGTTTTTCAGTACCATTGGCACTCTTGTGCAATTTCTTTTAGATGCAAATTCTAAGTGCAATGCAAACGTTTGGAGAAAACTGCTCTTTTCGTACTCTAAACATGTAATAGGGCATGCACAATTAGGCATTGTGGAAACAGCCACATAACAAATATGACCTTTTAACCGGGGCTCTTTGCACCTCCATTCAATCTTTTGTCTTGTTTGCAGGTATTGTTTGTGCTGCAAGACGGGAATTCTAAAGGTGGCCTTGTTGGAGAGTGCGGTTCCATGAATGTGTTTTTCCTGATCCGGGGAGAGGGAGAGAGTGGGGAGCTGGAGCTTGTGACTCCCCCTCTGGATGGTCTTATTCTTCCAGGAATCACCAGGGACGCGGTGCTGAAACTCGCCCGGGGATTTGGCGACATGAAGGTGTCTGAAAGACCTTTGTATTTTGAAGAGGTGGGCTCACATTACTAAAGGCTATGTTCGTATTCTGTCAATTTTGTGCAGAACTTTCTACATGCAAATTCTACGTGCATTTTTAACGTTCTCAGTTTTTTGACACCATTTGCGTATATCACATGAGTAGAGGAAAAATTACAAAGTGGTCATAAAGAGATAGTTGAATCGGCAGCGTGGAAAACACCAGCCAAATATTACGGTAACAAGAGGAAAAGCTGACAAATAATTTCATATATTCTTCAGAACTATCAATCTACTCTGAATTACAAACACATGTGGATCCAGAATCGTGTCATTTGCTCGTTGCATTCTCAAAGTCTTCTGATACCGTTTCTGTATTCAAACAATAGCCTCTAGTATGTAGATGTATGTTTAAGTCACATGAGTTGACACAAAGTGGTTAAAGGAAATAGCATAATTGGCGATGTGAAAACCATTAGAACCAAGTTTGACGTTTCGGCAGCAAGATGGGAGAGCTGTCAAATGGATTCTTTACAAGCAGATGTGGATTTAGAGCTGCGTGAATGGATGTGCAGGTGGAGCGAGCTGCGAAAAGCGGCCGCTTGGTGGAAGTGTTTGGCACCGGCACAGCGTGCATGATTCAGCCCGTTGTGGGCCTGGTGGGGAAGGACAGCGAGATCATGGTTCCCTTCGACGGCGAGGCCGCCAAGCACTGGCTGGCGAAGGCGCCCGGAACAGCAGCTCTGCCCAACGCTGCAGCGCGTGAGCCCCTAAGCCTCTGCGGGCGCCTCAGCCGAGCACTCCTCGACGTTCAATACGGGCACGTCAACAGCGAGTGGTCAGTTGTCATTGACCCATGAGCACAGCATTCTGTAGAGTCCTTGTATTAAAGTGCATCATAGTCTTACCAACTCATTTTATCTTCATAGAAATTACAAGTTCCAAGAGGGAATTGTTACCTCTTCGGTTGTAGACAGGTGCAGAAGTCCTGTTGCAAACTTCATGCTGTACATTGCATATTTTTGAGGTGTAAGTAAGAGTAGTGTTTTTATGCAAAGCCCTTGTGACCGAACCATCGTCCACGTTCTGGAATCGATTGTGTGTTTGTACGACCCACTGAGATTTGTAATTGGAAGAATGGAAGTCAAAATGAATTAATATATACTTGGGGTTTTATTTCATGTAAGACTCGCATATTTGTCAATTGTCTTGTCCTCATCTTTGTGTCATCTTGTTTTCCACGGCATTTGTGTTTGTTGTCAATCCAGGTAACGTGTGCCAAAACCGATTCTCGATGCACTTGTGGATTCTACTCAAAACCCTTCTGTCATGAGTGTAAGTTTGTGTCAGCAATAATCTGCTGTTTAAAAATTCGCATGTGCATAATTTTTATTGGTGCAAAATCTCCAAACTAGAAGACATTTTCCACACTGCAATCAAACCACAAATAATTGACGAAAGCTTCAACACATTTCATTAACATCAAGTATTATTCAAAAATTATTAAATATTTCCAATCTTGTATATGTACATATTTTTTAATGAACATCTCTATATCAAATCAATAAAACTTAGAAGTGTAAACATATTAACATATCATATCATTAATTACTAGTGGATACCCGTGTTCTCCAAAAAAAATGTGTGGAAATAATAATTTTAGAATAGTATGTGAAATCCACTTCCAATATCCAAAATGCTGGCACTTTTGACAATATGGCGGGACAAGGATTTATGCAACCTTGTGGCCCATAGATATTTTTCAAACATAGATATCTTCGAGTATCACCTAGGTTTAGATCCTTACCATCTCAATAGTCCAAGTGTAAATCTTCTTTTCAAGTGTAAATCTCCTTTGTCTCTGACAACGCAAGAACATTGGTCTCCACTTTTCCCAAGTCCCCCAATCTCTACTTCCTTTTGTCCTCCAAGTCCCCACTACCATCAAATCCCCCAAATTCCTTAAGTCCCTACTTCCCTCGAGTCTTCCAAGTTTCCACTCTCAAGTACCTACTTAGCCTCCCAAGTCTGTACTTCCCTTTGTCCCCCAAGTCTATACTTCCCTTTGTCCCTCAAGTCCATATTTCCCCCAACTTTGAACTTCCCTTTGTCCGCCAAGTCCCTACTTCCTCCAAGTTCTTCAAGTCCCTCCTACCCTCAAGTCCCCAAAGTCTCCACTTCTCTCAAGTCCCCCAATGGATAGTCATTTTAAGTTGATAATTGGTATTGAAAAATTTATTAAAAACCAATACATAGAAATTTTAAAAATTAGAATTTGTATGTCTAACAATTATTTTTGTTTTTGGTACACAATAATAATTTAAAACCCAAGTCCCAACTTCCTAGGAGTCCTCGATGTCCCCACTTTCCTCAACTTTTCCATGTCCCACTTCCCACAAGTCCCCCATGTCATTCTAACATGTCCCAAAACATGAATCCAATGGGATATCAAGATTTAAAGGGGTGCTTAAATGCCCTACCTACACCTCCTTTTGCACACTCCCATAATTTTTTCACGCACTTTTATAACCTTTCACACACTAACCATGAGGCATGCCATGATGCATGCTCGACAACACCTTTCATCCAAAAACCATGAGGCATGCTGAAATATTTCCCGAGTTTCACCTAGGTATTGGCTTCACCGGATATAATGATACTTTCTTATATACAAATGTAGTCTACTTCCAATATTGGAACTGCTAGGAGTTATGATGAGTGTTGGGACACGGAGTTGCAAGTATTATCAATCCAAGTATCATCTTGACCTGAGGTGATACCTTGTCCTTGCGTAATACCCTATCCCGACACAATACCATGCCCCGCCCCGAAAACATGTCCCGGTGTGATACCATGTCCTGACGCAATACCACGTCTCGATGCAAGACCATGTCCTTGTATCACCTAGGTATATAGTGATGTTTTATGATATATAAACAATTGTAGATCCTCGTCCTCCTCGATGGTGCAAGGAAAGTCTCCAATGATATTAATGTGTCTATATGCAAAATTCACATTACTTTACAAAATTACTACATCATTGAAGATTTAAATGAAAAACTGCCTACAATCATCAAAACATGGCGCGTCATAACTAATATTCTTCAGGGTTCTATTTCTTGTCAAGAATTCTTATATCTTGTGTCCCTGACATTTACTTTGAAATTGGAACTAGCCGTGGTGGTTAGGACTTTTCAATGGTTGCGCTATTCTTGCGGCACACAACGATGACATTGACAAAATCATGTTCTTGTGCATGACATGGTTATTGGAGCTACTCAAGTTTATTTCAGTGTTGACAAAGTGGACAATGAAGATGAAGCCAACATGATTCAAGTGAGTTTTTTAATACACTTAGATTATAGGGTAACCCTAAACCTTAAAACCCTAAACCCTTATAAGCTTACGCTCAAAGTTGGTATACATCTGATGTTTTATCATATCACTTCATATCAGCTTATCATATGTATATTTTTTAATTATTTTTTTCGTCCAGCTGCGAGGGCTCTCAACAGCGGAACAAATTGGCCACCCAATTTCAAGCACTGCCCTTTCCCATATTGCTTTATTTATTCCATATATTCATGAAAATTATGGATTTTACTAATTTCAGTTGTTTCTTTTTCTAAAGTTAGTGAAATAATAAATTGAAAGTTTCCACCATAGGGATTCTCAAATGCAACAACTTGTATGAAACAAACAATTTCATATCACTTATGTAATAATTGTCATCATTTTGTACCCCCTTTCACTAAAGTATATATTTTTCTACATCTATTACCCCTTGAATTGACCTCAAATTTTGCACACAAATAGCTAACAACATATAAGTCATATTGGTAAAATATTTTATCACATTTCAATGTAAAAATTAGAAGATATGCCTAGTCAAAGTAGGCTGACCTTGCCTGGCAAAGGGGGAAAAGTACTTTTCTTTGCACTTCAAACGCTGTAATCTTCACATCCGTGCGGTGGATTGCAACCAAATTTGTATTGTAAGTTCATATACATGTCTATTTTAATATTGTACAATTTAAAACCTAAAATTAGATTTTAATATTAGATTTCATTGCCACTTGTTAATGATGGCAGTTTTGGAGTGTTTCATGAGGGAAAATGCCTTGGGCTTTGACGGGTTAATAAGATGAGCACACTAACAACAAGAGGGGTGAGTGATGGCTCTAGGAGATGCGTTTTCGAGACTCAAAGACTCTAGAGCCTTGACCCCTATATATTGTATATTTCCTAATCTATAGTAAAATAAAAGGGTTTCTAAAATAAAAGCAAGTTTTAAAGTAAAAGAAAAATAATAGGATTTCTAAAGTTAAAGCCTACTCTAAAGTAAAAGGAACTAGAAGGTTCCAGAGGTCATGTCCCTAACAGTAAATCGAATCAATCAGGCCCTTCAAAGTTTGCGGAGGTAAGACCATATTAGACGGACAGAAGACATAATCTTCCTTAAGAATGTCTACTTGTCCTCTCCAAGCGCAAGAAGTCAATACACAAACGTCTGATTCCTCAATTTAGCAAGGGTTGTAGAAGCTGCAGCAGTTATCGCCGTCGTTGTTTTAACCTCTAGAAGACCAAGGCATTTAGAAGAATCTCTACTTCATCAATTGAAAATTACCAAGATGAGCTCTTTGAGAATGTAACCGTAGGATCTTCTTTCAAACTTACACAAGATGATGCAACAAAAAGATTATGAATTTTGACGGTACAGATTGAAAGATAAGTAGTAAAAGTGAAAAAAATTGTCCCCCTATTGTATGGACACTTGGTCCTTTAGGGACTTGGACAAAATCTAACCCCTATTCTTATGTTGGAGGGGGCCCTATTTAGACCACACGGGTGCCCTATTCAGACCAAGGTGGAGTCTCCAAGGGTAATTTGGGGCTGCAAGCTCCAAATTTGGCCAAAATTTTCAAGAAAAGCTTTGAGACCCCCGATTTTTATTTAAAAAAACCAGAAACAGAAGGCCTACCCTGACATCTGTCTACATATGAAATAAAGAGGCTCCTTCAAAGCTAAGGGGTTAAATTTTTGAATATTTGGGCTGTAGTTTGACAGTGCTGATGAGATACGGTGCTGCTAGAAAATAACTGACTGCAAGAAAATATGAGGTCGACCTTGGGATCAACACAAGCAATGAAAGCAAAGTGAGCAGTGACGGCCAACGGACCAAGGTCCTGGATATTTCCGCCGGGCCCCGTTCAAAACCAAGCGATCCGGCCCAAAAGCCTCAAGAGATTAGGGTTTGCGCTCATCACGCTTTAGCTTTTGGACGGAGCGGAGCCTTTACGTCTGCTGCCGCGGCTCTCTCCTTCTCACTCGCCTGTTTCGGTGGCCGCCCTTTGGAGACGGTACGCTGGAGCCCGGTGCCTGCTTTTGCTTTGGAGGTTTAGGGTTAGCGGAGCGGACGAGCAGGTGGACTTGGTCGTTTTCTTTCGGTTTTCGCGTCTGGTTGAGCGATCTGATGTGGTGTGCTGACGGAGGTGTGTTGTTGGTGTTTGGTTCGACAGAATACGAGATCAGAGGTTGGGTTTAAAGGCTGTTGAAGAGTAGCGGAGAGGTGCAAAGTAGGGTGTAGGGGGAGAGGGAGTACAGGGGGAGAGGAAGCGCGGGTGTTTTGAGATAGATATGCCATCAACATGGGCAGAGTCGCCACCCGAAATGGTGGCTACTGAGAATGGAGCGGGAGCCAGCGGTGGTCGGCCTTCCAGAGCGTCTTACGTGCCTCCTCATTTGCGGAACCGGCCTCAGGGGGGACTAGGAGCGGCGGCGGACAAGGTGCCGAGCGTAGAGGAGACAGGGCCTGCGAGAGGCGCGCCGGGTGGGCGGCCAGCGTGGGGCAACCCGAACGCGGCAGCGGTTGCTGCTCCGCAGGCGGACGCCGGGAAGGCACCGAACGTGAACGGGTCTGGTTGGGGCGCGGGCGGGGCTGTGAACCACTCGGCGAGCTGGGGTAACCAGTCGAACGGAGGCGGGGGCAGGAGCTATGGTGGGGGCGCGCGGGGGCACCGCGGGGGATGGGAGAGGGAGGCTAACCCCTTCGCGAACGACGAGCCGGTTTCGGAGACGGTATTCGAGGCGGAGAACACTGGCATCAACTTTGACGCGTATGAGGATATCCCCGTGGAGACGAGTGGGAAGGACGTGCCGCCCCCGGTGAACACGTTTGCGGAGATCGACCTGGGGCAGGCGCTGAACGAGAACATCCGGAGATGCAAGTACACAAAGCCGACGCCGGTGCAGAAGTACGCGATTCCGATCAGTTTGCATGGGCGGGATCTGATGGCGTGCGCGCAGACAGGGTCAGGGAAGACGGCGGCGTTTTGCTTCCCGATCATTGCGGGGATCATGAGGAACACGCCCCCGGGCAGGCCTCGTGGCGGAAGGAAGGCGTTGCCGCTGGCTCTGATATTGTCGCCCACAAGGGAGCTGTCAATGCAGGTGAGCGGGGCGAAGCAGGACTGCATGCAAGATTTTGAGTGCATGGATGGGCTTTGTCGAAGGGGTGATTAGGGTGTGGACGTAGGCAATTTTTTCCGGTAGTGAGAGGCGAGCAGCGATGGGACCGTGAGAGAGCAATCGATTGGCGTTGTGATGCTGATGGATGTGGATGGCTGTCGTGATGCAGATCAGCGAGGAAGCTAAGAAGTTTGCGTACCAGACCGGCATCAGAGTAGTGGTCGCTTATGGAGGTGCTCCGGTCCACAATCAGGTGTGTAGATTTGCATGTATTCGTGGGCGTTGAATTGGATTGATATGCGAGTGAAGCATGGATTTAGTGTTGCATGGAGTAGATCCAGTTGAATGATAGCCGTTGTGAGCTGGTCGTGAGGTTGCATGCAATTTTTTGATGTTTCTTGTCGTGGTGTCCTAAGCCAGGACATGCTATTGAGGCATGTTTGTGCAGGATGGTGCTGTTTGGGCGTTTTGATGGCAGGTGATGATGGCAGTGTTTTGTTTGTGCAGCTTAGAGAAATGGAAAGAGGCGTGGACATTTTGGTGGCTACTCCTGGACGGTTGAGCGATCTACTGGAGCGGGCCAGGGTGTCGCTTGCCATGGTGCGATACCTGGCGTTGGACGAGGCTGATCGGATGCTGGACATGGGTTTTGAGCCCCAGATCCGCAGAATAGTGGAGCAGATGGATATGCCCGCTGCTGGTGACCGGCAGACGATGCTGTTCAGTGCGACATTCCCGAGAGAGATCCAGGTATGTTTTGATGCTGTTGAGGCGATCCATTGGAGGAAACTCTGGATGATGGGGCTGTTGCGCCTTCAACTAATGCAAGTGCGATACGCTATGAGTCGGATGCAAGATAATGATGCTGGTAGAGCATGGGTTGGCTGTAGTGGTGCATGAGTGTTTCCTGGATTTGGGAGATGATGTAGTGAAGAGTTTGGGAGTTTGGAGTTGTGCGCCTTCTTGTGCGACAGTGAGTGATGATATGAGGGTTGGCGAGGTTTGTGGAGAGCGTGAGGTCGGTTGTTGAAACCGTGTGAGTTGGATGGTTGCGGTGTCTGACATTGTGGTATGTGTTTGTTCCCAGAGGCTGGCGTCGGACTTCTTGTCAAACTACATTTTCCTTGCCGTGGGTAGGGTGGGGTCTAGTACAGACCTGATCGTGCAAAGAGTGGAGTATGTGCAAGACCCAGACAAGCGCAGCATGCTGATGGACCTGATCCACGCGCAGAGTGCGCTGACTCCGGCTGGGCAGCAGTCTCTGACGCTGGTGTTCGTGGAGACGAAGAAGGGAGCGGATGCCCTGGAGGACTGGCTGTGTCGCATGGGTTTCCCGGCGACGACCATCCATGGTGATCGAAGCCAGCAGGTATGTGGATGAGCTGAGTGTTCGGGTTTCTCTTTGCATTGGGCGATGTGTTCTTCATGACCTGGTTGGGGTTGGTTCGGTGGTGGAGGGCTTTCGAGGAGCATAGCAGTTCTGGTGGAATGGTAGGGAGTCTTTTCTCTGGTGGAAAGTGGGAGAGTCGAGGTTGGGCGTGGGTTAGTGAAGGGTGTTTTGTGTGATGTGAGGAGTAACCGTGGTCGCTGTTATGGAATGCAGGAGCGAGAGCATGCTCTGAGATCGTTCAGGACGGGAGTGACTCCGATCCTGGTAGCAACGGACGTTGCAGCTCGAGGGCTGGACATTCCACACGTGGCTCATGTGGTGAACTTTGATCTGCCGAGCGACATTGACGACTATGTGCATCGCATCGGTCGTACGGGGCGTGCTGGGAAGAGCGGAGTTGCGACAGCTTTCTTCAACGAGAAGGACCAGTCGCTGTCACGGCCGCTGTCGGACCTGATGACGGAATCAAACCAGGAGGTGCCCGGTTGGCTGCTGAACTACGCAACGCGGGCGAGCTACGGAGGTGGGGGCCGGAACAGGCGGTCCGGAGGCGGAGGGTCTCGCTTCGGTGGTCGTGACTTCCGCCGGGAGGGTGGCCGAGGCGGTGGCGGCGGCGGACATCATGGGGGATATGGCGGCGGTGGTGGGTATGGTGGGGGAGGATATGGTGGCGGGAGCAGCGCGTGGGACTAGAGCTAGTTTTGGTTTTGCTGTTGCGACAGAGCGTAGACTAGACGGTAGGTGGTAAATTTTGGTAGCTTCAGATGCTGGCCTTAGTCCCGTGGGGAGGGCAGTGCTCAGTTTTGCTCACAATTTCTTTCCCGGTTCTTTCGACATGATGAGTGGTGCCCCTCCGTTGGTTGTTAGGTTGTTGATAGACTGGTCGGCTCTTACTTGGCCGGGTGTATATTAGCGCTCAGTATTTGAGGTAGAGCTGAAGAGTCATGGATAGCCGGGGCGTTGCATTTGTCATGGGGGTCTGTCCCACAATTGTCTGCAAAATGTAGGAGGAGCTACATATGCAAAAGTACACTGGTATCGAAAATTGTTCAGATTGTGTTCTTTTGATAGAGTTGTCTAATGGCGTGTGTGTTTTCGGTACCATCCCTGTTGGTGCATTGTTCTGCAGTTCGTTATTTGTTTTCTGGTCCTGGTCGTTTATTCATACGCAGGTCTACGTCTGTTCGTAGCACTGTTGAATGTCACTGATTCTGACCAGGTTTGAATGACCCGACAAAGGTGAGGTAGTGTATCCTGTATCTATCACCTGTGCACCGTGATACTCGTCGAGGTTACGACGAAGAGACAGTGCAGCAGATAGTGGTGGGTGCTGGTAATTACGAGCAACCTTGGTGAAGGGCAACTGACCAGTTCGTGGTCTCATTGTCACTCTAATCGGATATGGTGGAGGTGATAAATGACAAGAGCATGGTGGAACTGGGTTTCATGCATGGCACCTTTTGGAAAGGAGCTTGTGGGCAATGAAATATAGGCTAAGTTCATTAAGAACTGTTCTGAGAGCTGAGGGTGAGTTTCCACCCCTAATTTACTCAGTGGAATTAAAAATTCAAGTTCTTGTTTCCATCTCTGACCGTAAAAGCGCAATCTAGTAATAACACATGCTCACAAATTTTCATAATCTTTGACCACATGAATTAAAAGATTATAAAGTTTGAAGTGGAGGAACAAAAAAAAGTTTTCTTCCTTGCGTTTCAAGTATCAACAAACTTTGTCGTCATTTGGTCTTGATTTTTGCATTACATGAGTTCTAAATTTTATGCCATTATAAAGTTTCACACTATGGCAGGTTTTAATTTTGGCAGACTGTGTTACTTCTCATGTTTGATAGAAGGTCGTAAAAAAAAATTGAAGTTGCTTGAAGTGCTTGCCCTCAATAATTCTTCTAACATAGATGGCATAACTTTTATTCCATGGTTCCAAGGAAAACATATATATTTCTAGGTGGCTCGTATCTTCTTGCATCTTGGAACAAAATTTCAAGTATTGAAAACACAAATTGCAATAATGAGAGCTTACGAGATTTGCAAAAGCCTACCTCAAGGCTGTTGGTCTATAAGGGTTAAAGAGCTTGCGAGCATTTTTCACATCAGGGGCGTTCGAAGCAAATGTAGGGGTGCATTGGAAGGGTTGTTGGATGACCATCAAATAATTAATCTAGAGGCCAAATGTTGCTTGTGCTTTGACTTCCCCCAATGTGCATTTGTCACCCAATGGATTATGTGGTTTGCTAAAGGACTAAATACAAGCGTAGTAAAAAGAGGCCATCTCAAAAACCTATGGCTTCCATATAACAAGCTACATAATATTCATTGTGGAGGCTTTAACCCTCCACTGTGGACTCCAGTACCTGAATTCTTTCAAGCCACTAAAAACATGGAGCGCCCATGTGGCCACCAAGGGACCCCTTGCGGGTGCTCTGAACACTCCTATTACCACATGACGATGCAGTTGTTTGGAGGTGCACTTGGAAACTCGCCCTTATCCACCCTTTTCAATGGTGCTTATATATCTAGCACAGTTAAAATCTCATAAGCAATTCATTTTTCTTCAGAAAATTATGATACCACTAACAAGTGACCTCAACACTCAGTTCTGTGATCTAAAGAAATTGTGTAGTTTTTCTACAGCACCTCCACGTAAGCACAATTCTTACAGCGGTTGATGTGGGCTTCTCCTACCGAAAGGGCAATGATAAATTCCTCATGGAAAGCATAAAACATGTACGCACCGATCTACGAACTCTTTGCAATTTCCCTCAAGTGTCGTTATTGCGGGGATTAAATAACAACCACAGAATGGTCAGGCGGTTGAATGGGTTTAAGTATGACAGTCCATGTGCAGTTCATGCCCAGATCAGATGTACCTTCGGTTTTGTTATCTCTGTCTGATCAACACTCTATGCTTAGATCTGTCGTTGCATTTGCATTCGGATTTGATCTCTTTATGGAAAAGCTCAGCGTGTACCTGACTAATTTGAGCTGGTTCCACTTGATGAGCCCAGAACTGGTAATGAAGCACATAAACTGGGATGTCTCTAGCCTGTAGTGATTTGCAAGCTGCTCCAGTTGATTCAACCCTTGCTCTGGGTCAGCGAAAATGCGCTGCCAGCTATGAACAAGGCTCCGAGTAAACTCACCAGGGACGGAGTTTCACCCAGGAATGCCACCCCTAGCAAGTAGGTACAGATTACCTGAAAAAGGAGCAACAGAAATCCAATAACGAAACTGCAAATGAAAATATGCGTTCGTGAGGAAATACATGCATGTACACACTCTTCAATGTCATCTCATAACATACCTTGAGATACTGGAGAGAGGAGGCTTTAGCTGCATTTTCCAGTTGCAAGCCTCTTGTCAGGAACACCTGCCTCAAACATGAATCAGCTAAATTATCAGAAGGCTGTAAGCTTGCCAAGACGGTCTCAGTGCAAAAAGCGTTGTAGTAATCAGATCAATTGGAGAGACTACCAGAAAAACCATTTCGTCAAGGTCTTTAAAGAAATGGATCAAAACCTGTGCAGTAAATGCTGTCAATCCGACCAGCAACAGCCCAACTGCCTCCAAAGGAGTTGGAGCTTTCAGTCCCTAGCAAGAGGAAAAGACGAACAGATATTATGGCAGACGTCAACGTACACTACCAATTCGCACTTTGCAATTCAGAATGTAATGTAATTCCAATCTGCTCATAATTGAAGATCTACCTGGAAAAGCATAGCCACTGCAGAAAACGGCACAGACGCAGCAGCGAAGGCGAAGACACAAACCCTGCACCAGAAATGAGGGATATTTAATGTTACTGAGACTCAGTACAAAAGAAACCAGACTGTTTGTGCCAGAAAAAGAAAACGAGGGCAGTTTATGTCTTTGTAGCACCTGAGTTCTCTTCAATGATGCAATACACACACATATATATGCACCAAGCAGCTGAAATAAAGATGATCCAACAGCTAAGAATCGCGAATTGTATCTTACAGCGGTGGTTCGCCCTGGCGACCAACTGCCCGCACAATGATGTACGAAAGGGCTCCTAAAGAGGATCCTAATATGGCCGCTACAATGCCAACGTAGGTATTGTTTGTAGAGTTCACCGTCTCTCCTCCTGTAACAGTCAGATGTGAAACACTAAAAGCTAGTTATCCTGGATGTGATCTCCCAGTCGCTCATTATTTCAGAGTGGTTTATCCGATGTTGTACACAATCTTTAAACCCAGGAAGTTGTGCAGGGGTGAGCGAACCTGGGAAGATAAACTGAGGTTGTGAGACTAAGACCACACCCAAAAAGCCGAAGAGAGTCCCTGCAATTCCATACAAGAACGCACGTTAGAGTTAAGTCATCGATAAAGCACGTGGATCACCAAACACATATGATGAAGTCGCTGAATTGATGTACTTGACTATGACATTAACCAAATAATGTCATAGTCGCATTTGTGTCACCAATTACATATGCTTAAGTTGCTGAGTCAAAGTACCTACAGCTTCACGCAGGCCCCATCTTTCGTTCAGCAAAAGCGCTGCCAAAATCGCTGTGAAGATAGGAATCGTGAAATTGAGCACTGTGGCATCCCGCAAAGGTAATATTTGAATGCTGCACAATTTTCAACTAAGCCCATAGATTCTCTCTCTCGAGGTCATAAGAACGACCAATTTAAAAAAGACTACCAAATCAGTGCATGGTCACTCTCCCAGCAGACTCAAAACCTACAGGGCAGAACAAGCAAAGACTCTCTGCGGCATAAATGTTGATGTGCTCACCTATAAAAGTATGTGGAGAGGGCAAAGTAGCCCACGAAAGCTCGAGCTAAAACTAGTCGCCTCACTTTCGGGCTGCCTAGCAACGGATGTCGCATCTTCTTCAAACCTGCTCCAGCCAATATTGCCACAACAGCACATCGGCACATCACCGTTTCTGAAGATGGGACTCCGCTCACTGCGGTCAAACAACAACACATATCCAACACTCAACAATAGATCAAGCCGTCAAACCTCATTACTATTCCAAGAGAGTAATTTGCAAAGTCACCCGGAATCGGAAACCTAAAACCCCCTCTTTTATTCGTTAAAATCAACTCCAAAATATCTCCAATCAGCTCAAAGGAGAGAAAGGCTATCTCATGCAAACTCCCTCATTATCGAAGATAGTTTAGCGACAACCAAGATTTTCTGTACTCAACAAGGATTGACCATCAAACTCGAGCGAACAAAATTTTAGCAGAAGAACAAAACTAGACACGCATACCTGATAGGAGTTTGACGAAGAGGCCCATGAAGCTATAGGCTACAGATGAGATGACCATGCAAAGAATGCCGGAATACTTTGAACCACCCCATATCCACCAGGCATCGTTGCCACTGCTGGAAAAACTAGACTGCCGACTAAAGAGCCTCTCGTCTCTTTTCCCAGGCGAATGTATTTGAATACTCAGCTCCGCGTTGCTTGTGGACATGATGGATGCCCTATCCTGGGATCATCCACACCACTCGGGTTTAAGAAAGCTTCGCTGCGATCTCTTTCATGCTGGCATTCATTCGATCAAAAACACGAAGAAAAATTGCAAAGTCATGGTAAAAAGCAAACACATCATTGTGAAGATGTATAAACCACACATAAACCCCCACATGTTTACACGCCACCAAACCCAACCGGTTAGGGTTTGGTGACACCAGCAGGATCCGAACCCAGCTCTTGACCCATGTGCGCATCATCGTGTACACATTCTGAAGTGTACCCGGTGCTGTCATGATGTCTTCTGAAATGTACCTCTCGTCGCCATTTCAGACTTTGTTCATTGATGCTCGTCGTTGAAGGGTTTAGTCCCCATTCATTCCTAGGGCTTTCTATCTTTTCACTGCTAAGAGGCTGAGTTCATATTCTACGTAACGCCCGCCCGCGTTTTTGGCCTGTTCATTCCGGCAAACATTATACCGCGGAATGTTCGCGACAACAGGGCGTTACAAAACCTCACGGCAAAAAGCCGGGGTTTGCAGATATGCGCAGGTAGTCGTAAAAAAATAATCAATTCATTTTAAAACGCGGGCGTGCGTTACGCTAGGTGAGGCTCGGCCCGGAGGGTCTCACCCTACATGTACCGGTACCCAACGAGAGCACATGTAGCCCTTAAACGTCAGAAGGTGCTATTGGTGGCCACGGTATTCTACATGTACACTCATCCGTCCCATAACTTATATCTTTGCTGAGTTATAATGCCACTAACTTATACCCTTTGCTGACTATAACCTCAACTAAGTTCTAACCAGTGCTGCCATGTGACTAGTGCTGATGTGTTTGAGAATTAAAGCACAGAATCGGTGGATGGTGTTGTTGTTTTATGTTTTTGAGACCAATCAATTATTATATCACTATATCACTCAACAGTGCTACTATTCCTTCACATGTCACTATTCAATTACAATAGTGCCACAATCCTCACATGTGTTGCCATCTTCCTTTCAAGACTATTTTGAATGGTTTCTAAACACTTTTTGAGCTTTTCAACCCTCCAACTTGCCTATGAAGAGGGTACAAGAGGGCCAACTTAAGTTGGCATGGTCGTATGACATTTTCACATGCCATCTGACGTGGCACTTGATGCTAGGCCAATTTTAGGAAATGACAATAGGTGGATGGAGATGAAATTGTGCTAAAGTTACCAAGTCCTCTACTAAAGCCACCTCTAACTTTTGACCCCTAATAAGTTCTTACCACCTCCATCCACCAGTGCTAGATTTGGCTATAACTTATGGGAGGGATGAGTGTAGAGTGTCGTATTTGAACATGATAAGATTCAGATATTAAAATGACCTCCAAATGAAAGATGCTAGTTGAAGAATCTTCAATCCAAAGGTCTAAGTCTTGCTAAACTTAGATGTATTTTATGTATTCTACAGAGAAAAATACGTGCTGGTATTTCTAAACATCAATTGGGAACCATAAATATAGGCACATATTTTACTCTTTAGAATATACAGTGACTCCAAAAATTGAGTCTATGTAAGAAACACACAACTTCAAATGATGATGCCAAAAACATGGATGATCAAAATCAAAAGCTAAAGAAAATAAAATTGTAGAGAATAAAGTACTATACAACACCACAATGGAAAAAAGATGACTTCAATTACAACAAAGTAAAGAAAGATCTTGAAGCAAAGTATGTACATAGACTTGGTTTTTGCACTACACCTGAAAAGTCACTTAAAAATTTGTCCACCGCCCTTTTGCAGCCAAAACAACTGCAATTTGATCAAGCATGCTAACATACAATCTCTTACACTCTTCTACACTAATAGAAAAGAAAACTTCTTGCACTCGCTTCCATAATTGAAGAATACCATTAGAGGTAGTGTAATAGGGATTCAATCGCCGTTTGAGTGAAGTTGTCGTAGTCGAGTGGTTCGTAATTCCCAAAGTTGACCAAAATTAACCTTAAGCAAACCCACCTAACCAGATTGTTTCCAGGGATTTTTATTGTGTCTGAAATTTTCTAAATCTAAGAACAATACATTCTCAATACCTCAGCACACTCAGAAAGATGGCTTCCCCAGTACCTTGGTGACTGATAACAAGTAAGCACAAATTTTTAATTTAACTTTGTTGAGTGTCAGAGTTTTCCGGTAAGTTTTTATAGTGCCCAAAAATCACTACCCTCCATTCTTGCAGTTCAGAGGCCACAATTTCCACAACCTAACTCTACACCATATAAGAGTTAAAAGGTTGCAGCTAGTTCACCGGCCCTCACAATTTACCAAAAAACAGTCCCGGAAACAACTCGGAAAGCAGTCCCAGTAAACTGATCACGCAAAGCCGGATTTCAACTACAACCACACCCAATGAATCAAACAAGGAAGATACAAGAATCACAACAATCTAGTGCTAAGTAATTCACATAAGCAAGACAACTTTCCACGGCGATCAAGGGATCTCATCCATTGTAAGGGTAGAAAACCGGAAATACTCCAAACTGGGGCATAGCCGGGATTTCTCCGGGTGTACCAATAGGGGCGATGTCACTCCTCCTCTCTACCAATCCAAACACTTCTCACTTAAGGAATGCTATCATAAATAGCAGTGGACTTCCTAGATCACATCCGGTGAGCAGTCTTCCCGGTTCAATCAGTCTAGGATTTGGAGTAGATCCCAGATCTTACTCCACCATCTAGCTTGGATATCCTACTCCCTTCGAAAGCTTTAGCATACATTCAACCACACAACACTCAACAAGCCACAACCTTGTACATCATAGCGAAGACCCACTAGGAGGACTCAACTCTCTCCCTCTCTATTCACACAAGCTCAATAATAACTTTAGACACAAGCAATGAAGGCAAGACACAAGCAAAGCAACAAAGAGAAGAGTACTTAAACCAAGAGCCCAAAGCTTCTTAAGTACACTGTTGCAGTTTGTAGAGTCAGAATTCCTCTGGAATACACTTAATTGTCACTAAATGTTTCCAAAGTAAACTGCTCCGGCTTCGTTCCCACAGAGATCTATTGTTCTTCTCAGAATATCCAACAAAAATAAACTACCAATCAATCATTCATGGGCTAGCTAATCTATTCATACGCTTCCTATAGATCCGGATCCTTCCGGATACCGGAATTTCATACAATTGCTCCCGGAACTAATTTCCGGACAGCCGGAGGGTAGTCTGATTTATCTTTGTTCCTCCTCAGAGATACTTCCGGAAGGTTTAAATGAGTGACCGGAAGGCCATTGATCATATTTTTTGTAAGTGGCTGGATTCCCCACTGCCTTGTGACTCTAAGTGGCTAGACACCCACTGCCCCGAAACTTATAGTGGCTGGACACCCACTCTCCCTACTCCGCTAACCGGATTGATTGTTGCTGCTAGACTTGTACTCTCACATCATCCGGATGGCCTTCCGGACGCGGTCACGTAGAGACAAGTCCGGACTACAACGACATTCCGGTAAGTACTGTTGTGATTCTCTGAAACACGTGGCACAATTTACTAAAGAGGACTCCTTCTAAACTTACACATCTGGTTTTTTTCCTATCGTGGGGGTAAACTCCGGCCTCGAACGGAATCCGGGTTCACATGGATTCTTTTGTGCTCTAGAAATTACCAGGAACACCTCGGCAGTTCATCTCTTCTCCTCCGGGCTTCTTCCGGACTTCTTCCGGACCCTGGAGACTACCAGGAACACCTCTGTAATACACCTCCAGCTCTTCCGGGCGTTCTCCCTATGTAGGTCCCAACCAGCTCCCTTTTAAATAAAACAAGATACCACTTACTACCAAAGAACTTCTCTACAACAATTCTTACCACAATGGATCCCTTCCCTGACAAAGACAACACTTCTCGCCACAAGAACTAGGAAGCAAATCTAGTAATAGGTTCAAAATATATTCAACGTAAGGAAAACAAGATTATGAGTTTGCGAAAACTCATTTACTAAGTACTAAGTAAGTTTCCTAATCTTAGTATTACCTAATCTGCGAGTAATTTGGAAAATCTTATCCTATAGAAAATCATATCCCTAAAGATCCGGAAATTCAAAGCTGAGATCCGAAAATTATAGATCTCATATTCGGATTTTCCGCCGGTCAAAGAAGTTCAAGAATTTAGTTAACATAAGGGTTGGTAGCCGGGTGCAATCATGAGCCCCATTGTTTAATCGCTACAAAAACCTAAGCAACTGGAAATTCCTAACTTCAACACTAACCTCCACTATGGGGTCTTCTTGTTCCGGCCACTCCTACGCACCGGAGATGCCTCCACCGTCTCCTTTCTCCTGTCGATCTTCTCCGGAGTTGAATCCGATATTGGTCTACCTCCGGAAACAAGGGTTTCCGGCTTCGGTTGGTCGGGTGAGGGTGCCGCCTGAGTGGCCTTCTCTGTCGTGTCGGTTGGGGTCCCTACTGCGGTCATGGGGCTAGAGGTTTCTTTCGGATAACCCTTGGACAGTGGAGAAGTCGTCTTCCGACGGGTGGAAGACGAGGAGGTCAGAGGTATTCGGAAGGCTGGAGGGGTCCTCTAAAACAGAGCTGCCAGAAGGGGTTCTTCTTGGCCGTCTCCGGGCTGTTGTGAGTAGCTTTGCTCCACGGTCCGGGTGAAGCCGCATCAGGTGTACCCAAGGCCTCATCCATCAGCCGCTTACCTTTTCCAGTCGATTCCCGCGCCTTCCTAGATGACCCGGCCACATCCGGAGATGAGTCGAGGTTAATGGGAGAATTTGGTGCCGTGGGTTCCTCCCAGACCACAATGCTTGCAACGTTGTTGGCCAACAGCTGCATCTGTTTCCATGTCTTCTCCATCTTCCAAGCGTGGTCCATAAGGAAGCGAATGATCTGTCTGCGGTTCACTTTACCTTCCTTCTCTAGGCGCTCGTTGAAGAGGAGGCTTCGGTTGATTGTGTCAATCGAAAAACTCAATGCTTCCCGGACTTCCCTGAGTGTTTGAGCCGATGCGGTAGCCCTATCCTCCGCTTCCTTTCGGGCTGCTTGCACTTACGTTAATGTGGCATTCGCGACTGCCAGTTTTTGTTGCAGCTTCATCCGAGCTTGGATTATTGGCAGTTGCTGCTCCTCCATCGTCTGTAGCCAGAACTAGGTATCCCGGAGATTCTTCAACCAGGGCATGATCTCCGTAACGTCATCGACCCGGAGCTCACCCATAATTTCGTATATCATCGCAGAGTTGTCTGCAAGGTGCTGGTTGATTTGCGTTGCCCTCCAAGCTACGTGCTGGAGTAACTGTATGATGTCTTCTACGTGCTTTCCAGTAAGCTCCAGAGTATCCGGAGTCGGACATTGTTCCAGTCGGTTGGAAGAGCCTGCAACATTCGGGTCTTCAGTGGCCATGTGTATCCGTGTTGGTGGAGATTCCGCTGGTGTTGGTTCCGGTTGCACCGATCGACTCCCCTTCCGCGTCTAAGGGATTTCGGCTGGAGGTGGCTCCGCATATTCCGTCTCTTCCACTGAGTCGGTCTCCATCCCGCCGTACTTCTGAATGGTCAGAAGTTCTTTGTACTCGTCGGGTTCCTCCGGCTTTAGCACTTCGTGCCGGAAGTAAAGGTGCGTCAGGTAGGCCAAAAGTGGTGACCCAGCCTTCATGTTCCGGTGGAGGCTCTTGACCAATCTCTCTACCAGGTCTTGCATGAGCGATGACCAATCAACGGTGATCTTCCCCCGCATTGCTCCCAAAAATGTGGTTGCCCATTTGAGCACCAGCCGCTTGGGCTTCTCCGGGTGGATGATAGGGTTTAGAAACCCTATCACGATCCGGGCTTGAAGGTCGGTGAGGTCGTTTGTTGTGTAGCCGTCCTTTGGGTCGGCATGGCCGTGGAACTCCCCGTCCACAAGGTCGTCTCTTTGCTCCGCCACCTTGACGTCTCCGTCTTGGAAGCCATAGGTCCGCTTCCATTCCGATCGGGTCCACTATTCCGGGTGTGCTCGGAAACTCCCCTCGTATTGGTTGTCGGGAGTCCCGATCAATTCCGTCACCATCCTTTCGTCCTTCTTTCCCCACGCCACCTCCATCAGACCAGAACATCCCATCTTGTTCAGGAAGTGGAACACGACGTGGAGGTCTTTGTCCTCCGTTGGATACTCCGGCACCACCTTCACGATGGGCGGCGCTCCGGCGGTGGTGCTCTTCACCCTCCCCGGTTTCCGAGCTCGTTCTCCTCCGGCCATAGCGGTCACCCTTCCGTTCGTCCGGTCGCACCTGCACGCACTGACCTCACCAAAGCACTCAAACTACTATCGGATGCTTGAAAAGCAACCGGCCAAGATGGCAGCAAACAAGAAAGAGAGAAAGAACGAAAAGAGGAAGAAGAGAAAGGAAAATGACAACTGTGGGAGATTCCCGTTGTTCGCCTCTTTTTATATCGGTCACAACGTACGGGATCTCCTAACAGCTGTGACGTCACTTTTGGAAATGCCATCATGACGGTTCCGTTCTCCGGGTCTCTTCTAGACTTGCTCTCGGCTTTGGTTTCTTCCGGAGAGTTCTGGTCTTTACCGGATCCGGTCGTATCCGGACCTCCGGATTTAACATTCCGTTATGGTTTTTAAGGAACTTTCCCGCCCTCTATTCGTCTAATTTGTTGATTCTACTTTTCAACTGTATTAATCTATCTTTCTAACGTTCTAGTACTAATTTTTTTTTTTTCCTGCCGGATTTTTAGGTTAACTTCCGGAACCTTGTGGGAACGGATTCCCACATACACAAAGGCCACTAGCTACCCTCCAAAAACTAGGTCCCCAAAAGGTGGGAAACGACATCTAGATCCTAGAATTGAGGATTGCCTAGTCACTGGCGGATTACCGGTTAGATTGATAAATCGGAAGACTCCCAGTCTGAGATCGGTAAAAAAACACTTTAACAACAACAGGTAGCCGGAGAATTCACTCAAGTGGTAGTGACCGGGTGCACAATGGGGCCCCATCGACATCACTACTTCCACCCTAGCATTAATCTACCGCACCTAGCAACATCCTATCAACGGATAGGAAAAATCCACAATAACTTATAACATAGGCTCATCCAGAAGACTTACCCGGAAGAGTGGACTTATCTTTAGGTAGATCCATGGGAGAGTTGACTGGAGGATTGGAAGTATCCACGGGTATATAGCCAAGAGAATCCACCGGAAGGTTGGAAATCTCAATTGGGAGGTCTACCGGTAGATTGGAAGTATCTACCGATATATTGGAAGTATCCACCGATATATTGGAAGTATCCACCGATATATTGGAAGTATCCACCGATACATGAAAAGTCTCCACCGGATCAACAAGCATAGCTACCAGAGACTCAACCAAAGAATCCGTTCGTGAGAAAGAAAGATCAAGCGGTTCCTTCCCGGGAGGATTGGTCTCGAGAAACCTTGTTGTCTCTTATAGACTTTCACACCCCACTCCTTGGAAGATAGAAAACCTGCTCTACTCATTGGACATTGAGTGGGTGGATCATCATCTTTTTAAGAAAGAGAATTGGTATAGATAAACCTTCTCTTCTTCCGAGATGGGCTACAATCTTGCATTGGTGTGGTGGCACTCGTCCGTTCAGAAAGCAGCTTGGTTAGTGTCACCATAGTCTCATGTGCCTTGACCTTCGTATCAAGGTACTCCTTCTGGGATGTCCGCAGATCCTTCTTCACTTTGATTAACTGTTCCCGGACCTCCCGGGCTGTAGTTAATATGTCTCTTGTATCTTCTATTCCAAACACCTTCCGGAGAGCCCTCTGAAGACTCCTTGCCTCCAGAAGCTCCATCTCCATGTGTTGGACATCCCGGGTCACATCCCGAGAGAACTTAGCTATTTTCTCACCTAGTATGTGATTCTTGGATGGCCGGGGTGGTGGTGGTGGATTTTCCGTGTGAGACTGGGATGACCTACCATTGTTCAAGAGTAATTGGGATGATGATGCCTCCTGTTGATTTGCTGGTAGCGCCAACCTTCCTCCAGTAAGTTGGGGAAAGACCTGTAAGATATTGTCCTATGGAACCATCCCTTGTCTCCAAATCCTCTTTTCTTCCGGTTGCAAACAGCCAAAATGCTCATACAAATGCATGAGGTATAGAGTCAAGAAAGTCTTGGAACACCCACCTTGTTGAATTGCCCGGAGTGGTGGCATAAAAACTTCTTCCAACAAAAATCCCCAGTCCGGGAAGGAATCCTCAAAGAATGCCCGTATGTAGGTTGTAATCACAGCCGCGTTGTGATTCTTTCACGTCGGTTGGGATAGAAGATTGGATTTAAAAACTCAACCACCCTTCTCAACCGGTTGTTCGTGAATTGATCATCCCAATAGCACTCCGATACATCGTAGGAGCTTGATAGGTGCTTATTCAGCAACTCCTAGTTGACTCTGGGCATCTATCCCTCCTCTTCTGCAAGAGAGTACACATTACGCCATACTTCTCTGGTCCATGTCACGGGGTTAGCCCGGTAGACTCCCCATGGTGTCCCGGGAGGTAGCAACTCTGCAGCAGCATATCCCTTCTAGAAGACCCAAGGTTTCTCGTATAATCCCATGCAATCCATCCGGGTGAGGTCTTCCACCAACTGTCCTCATTTTTCAATCCCCTCTCACTTGTTACGATCGATCTTGGAAAGCTTCAGTGTCACTGGTGGAGTCATGTTGCCCGGGATGGACTAACTCCGGGATGTGCTTGTACTTCCACCAATCACCCTACTAGACTTATCACAATCTTGGGTTCGGCCCGGAAAACACAAGTACACCAGGCAATCGGTGTACCTTTCTCCGAAACACTTTTCTAGATTAATGTGGATGTAGGCATCTTGCATATCTAGAAATACAACCAAACGAAACAAAATAACCACTTTAAGCAAAAGAGATGGCTTTGCTAGGAGAACAAGACATTTAAAAGGGGATTTTTTGAAAGACCGTAGAGACCAGGAAAAAGACAGAAAATTTAGGCAAGACTAGGATAAGAGGAAGAATAGGAAGAACACAAAAGAAGACTTGCTACAAGGCGGGGACAATGAAAAATAAATGATGGGACAAAGAGTAGACGCACGAGTAACAAGAATTCAAGATTCTAGGACGTAGAAGGTCTAAGTAGAGTCTACCGGGAGGCTTTCTCCAGACCGGCAAGAACGCAACCAAAATTCACCCTGGGGAAAGAAAAATGATAAGAGATCTTACAAATGAGGAAGTTGTACAAACAAGAAAAATCCATCAATTCACAAGAATCACGATGTTCACAATTCTTGCCACCTCCTTGTTGCACCCACAACCTCCTTGCATTGCAGTTTAGTCTCTAAATCTTCTCGCCGCGGATATGAACCTCCTTGCACCGCCTCCACTCCTAGTAATTGCCACCTCCAATGTGTCTAAAAACCCCTCCACCACAATCTTTCACAAATCCTAGGTTGCAAACTCAAACCCTAGGTTTGAAAATTCAAATTCTAGGTGGTTGCAACTTTCCTTCCCTTCCTCCACAAACCCTCCTATTCGTGATGGCCATCTTCGTCTTCTTCTTCCTTCATTTCTTCCTCCTTGCGGGATTGTGCAGTGCTCTCTCTCCACTTGCGGTCTGTGCGGTGCTCCCTCTCCACACGCGATACCCACCTGGTACCTAGGCTCAGCTTCGTACCCGGCCAATACCCGGATTTGGCCCGGGTATAAGGTTTTTTTTTTTTTTTTTTAAATTTTTAAAAAAATTCTATCTTTTTATTTTTTACTTTTTTCTTTCATATAAAATTAAACTCCTATTCTTTCAAATAAGAATTTAAGTTTTCAACAAGACTTAAACTAAAAAGGAAACCTAATCAATTAAGCTAGAAAGAAAACTAATAAATAGACTATCTACTTAATGAAAACTTAACAAGCTAATTTAGCTCTAAGTGGTGATTTGAACCTTTACTCGGAGACTTTCCCGTACACTCTCTTTTAGTTTTTCTGAGCATGAAATTTGGTTGTTCTAAGACCCGATTTTATCACCACTATAACACTAATTAATTAATTAAGCATTTTCCTATTTTCACTATTTGCTATACAATCTAATTCTATGCAATACTAACTACTTTATTGATTATCTAAACTAAAAATCACAATTTTAGCTAATTTTTTTGGTAGGGCCAACCAAGTGAGAGTTTCAGACTCCCACAGAAGCCTATACATTTTCAATAGGATTTAGGTCACCGGACTGTGCATTCCACTCTAAGACACAAAATGATTGCCTTCCAAACCAATCTGAAACAATCCTTGGTGAATGAACACTAGCATTGTCATGTTGGGAAATAACTTCTTTAGCATTGAACTCCAAATCCCGCAATGTAGAATACAAATCTTGCTCTAAAATCCCAATGTAACCTCTAGCATTTAAACGCCCATGTATATTGTGCAATGCCCCTAATCCTTTAGAAGTCAAAAAACTTAATGCCGGCTCTACCATGTTTGACAGTTAGAATGAATACATCTGGAATATTTGGTAACATGTGAGACGAGTGGCATCCTTGCTGGACATCCTAACTCCATTTTAACCATTCAGACGGTCAACCCTAAGTTGATCCATAACGTACCTCCCCTCGATCTTAACCGGCAATCACGCAGATCGGGCGGTCCTTCAGACGGGGAGGTCCACTAAACAAACCTATTCTGTAGTGTTGATTTGGCTCGCGTAGCATTTTCAGACTTTGAAGCATACAATACCCTTGCTGAAGCGATCCGATCCTCCAACAATAGCCAATACGATTTTGGGAATGTCCTTCCCATAGACAATTACATTTGCTGGATTGAGAAATATTTCTTTGCTAAAACCGTGTTTCCAATTTTAAACTATTGATCGCTCTATAATTCGCCAAAAGGTCGATGAAGATACACTACGAAAGCATAAACATTTGTGTTTGATCTTAATGGTGTTTTTTTCAGTTTCTATTCCTTTTTATGGGAGCCAGAACTTATAGAAGAAGGCTATATTGACTATCTTTTTCTTAGAAAAGTACGTAGAGACATCCACCATTCCAAACTTGTAGAAGCGGTTCTTGCGGCATGATGTCATCTTGACAGTCTATTGTCAAGTGGAGATACCCGGAAGTTGCAGTCGGAGCTAGTCCAGGCTGGAGATACCAGCAGTGACACGTCGCATGAGACTCAATTAATTATCTCTATAGAAGTGCGGATTTCATCTCACAGAAGAAGACTATATTGACTATTTTTCTCTTAGAAAGGTACGTAGAGACACCCTCCATTCCAAACTTGTAGAAGCGGTTCTTGCGGCTTGATGTCATCTTGACAGTGTATTGTCAAGTGGAGATACCCAGAAGTTGCAGCCGGAACTAGTTGCAAGTTGGAGATACCAGTGGTGGCACATCGCAAGGAATTAGCGATGCCATTGGCTCTTCTAGAAAGTCCTTTAGGAAATGATGCTACATGAAGCAAAGCTTATGACTAGATTGGTTCTTTAAAAAGAAAAAAATGGGGAGGTGGATGTTTTGGGGGTTCTACTTTTGGGAAACCACAGCCTCAACTCTCCAAATACAAGGTAAAGGGTAGTGAACAACAACAAAGTCTGCACCTTCATATCCCCACCTCTAATCCACACGTGCACCTCCGTATCTCCAATTGGAAGACTATACACCAACATACAAACACAACACACAGAGAATACAAGTCACTAAATTTGTCATTGATGATTCCATACTAAGAAGAAGAAGAAGAAGAAGAAGAAGAAGAAGAAGAAGAAGAAGAAGAAGAAGAAGAAGAAGAAGAAGAAGAAGAAGAAGAAGAAGAAGAAGAAGAAGAAGAAGAAGAAGAAGAAGAAGAAGAAGAAGAAGAAGAAGAAGAAGAAGAAGAAGAAGAAGAAGAAGAAGAAGAAGAAGAAGAAGAAGAAGAAGAAGAAGAAGAAGAAGAAGAAGAAGAAGAAGAAGAAGAAGAAGAAGAAGAAGAAGAAGAAGAAGAAGAAGAAGAAGAAGAAGAAGAAGAAGAAGAAGAAGAAGAAGAAGAAGAAGAAGAAGAAGAAGAAGAAGAAGAAGAAGAAGAAGAAGAAGAAGAAGAAGAAGAAGAAGAAGAAGAAGAAGAAGAAGAAGAAGAAGAAGAAGAAGAAGAAGAAGAAGAAGAAGAAGAAGAAGAAGAAGAAGAAGAAGAAGAAGAAGATAGCGGAGTGGTACTCTCTCCAAGCAAAGACCTTCGTCCCACCAACTTCTGCAAGTGCTCCGCAAATACATAGAGCCCACTTTGGAGATATACGGTGCCCCGCCTCGGAGACACATAGCGTCCGCCTCGGAGATAAACAACGCCCCGCCTTGGGAACACATAGCGCCCGCCACTAACTCATTGGAAGCCCCCGCCCCGCCTCAGCCATACTCTAAGCCCCACACAAACCAATCGAAGCCCGAGGACATCCCACAGGAGCACAGCTCTTTAACAAACAAGCAAGACGACAAACCCCCCAGATTCTACAAAATCAACAGCCACCGATCCCAAAGAAGAAAGAAGATAAACACACCACGTCTCGTCTCTTCCTCCCCACATAGAAATCCAATAGCCTTCCGTATAGATTGCTCTCGCACCATGATAGAACCATCATTAGAAACCCCACATACCACTACAGAGACGGATGCAGTTAATATGGACATAGAAACTTTTGCTCCCACTCTGTAGAGTGAAATTGAAAACACCCCTGACTACTTTACAAGCGAGACTCAAAATCCTACGAAGAAATTCATAAGTAGCTACTTTAATACCCCAACCCCCTCCTCTCCTCCCGATCTCACAGCATTTAAGTTTTGGCTAGGCTTCTCCACCATGAGAAGTTGGCAAAGGAAGCTGGCCTAGAACCACTTTCTAGAGGAGAAAGCAGAATTGCCATGATAGCAAGAGGAGTCTCCAAGTCAGAAGTTGAGGAGGCTTTATGCGCCACAATTGCCTTCCCTTGTATTCGATAAGTAATGTATCGAAAAGTGAGAGATGAAGAGGTTAAAGAACAACACTTCAACCTTAGTCAAATCCCTTTGACATCACCGCTAATCCCGAAACTGGTCTTTTACATGATTTCCATGTTGCTATCTGGTTTGATTTACCCAAAACCCCATTGTTCCATGATGAGGTCAAAAAACATGCACATGCTAGGCTTATTAAGATCAATATTAAGCTTGGTACTAAGCTTTTGGAGCCCCTTGCAATCCATTGCAAAGGGGTGATGAAAGAAGGCAAGACACATGTCTTTTCTGGATTGATCAAACTACATCTACTCCATTTGGAAACAAATTGTCTCTCCCTACTCCGAGGCATGAGGCATTTTGTATTGCGACTTGACCTCGTGGGACTGTCATCCCTTGGGAAAGTTTGCAAGACATGGCAACCCGTAGCCCGACTTGGCCTCTCCGTCAACATTCGAAGCGACAACCTACGTGGCATCCCAACACACATTCTCTTCCACAACATTGTACTCAACGCGTTCGCCCGCGAGCTCAAGTTTGAAGTCACCAATGTCCAGAAGCAAGAACAAGAGGCCTATGCATGGATAGTGGCGCCCACCCCAACACAAGCCAAGAAACTAGAGCTACACCAAGTAACAACCTTCCAGGAGATCATCCCTACAAAGCCTGGTAACAACAATGTTTTCTCCACTTCCGAGCGAGCCAAGCGAGATGCGCTCATCCTCACCTTCTCTCAACTTCCCATCCTATTGAGGGCCGCTTCACATCGGGCCGAGTCGAGAGTTCGTCCGTCAAAATTTATGCCCAAACTATGGCAAGAGTCCAAACTTTTGGATTAAAAAACATTAAAATATATATATTGAAGCCTTTGGGCGGCTGTGGTGTGAAGCTCCAAAGCCCAAGTCCAAAGTCCAAACCCCATATCATTACACCAAAAAAATCAGCCAAAAAAATCAGCCAAAAAATCTGGCCTCTTTCATCTAATGGTCCGGGTCTTGTCAAATTTTGGTTATTTTATTGAAAAAATCGACGGACTCTTGACGGAAGTTTGGGTCGACTAAAAATGGCGACTGAAGTTTTTCTCGAGAGTCCGTCGCCTTAGCGCCAAAACTACTGCCATGTAGGCACATTGGAAGATGATGGCCTTTGAACTTTGGCCTTTGGTGTGAAGGCCGTGAGGCCGGACTTTGGCCATTCAACCAATCTCATTGGTGGAAACCGACGAACTCTCGACCTTGGATTTGGTGTGAAGCAGCCCTAAGTGTGGCAGGAACCACGGAGACTATCAAGAGGATTTTAGAGGCCCAATATGTGGTATCCATTTGTTTCCACAGGCAGACTGATGGCAAAATTAATGGCTCTGCCAATGTGCAAGTCATCAACCCGATTGTCTATAGACAATTCTTGCACAAGACATTCAAGCTTGGTTATCACCAAGTTGAAATCCGCCCTTACCGCAAGAGTCTTTACCGCATTGATTCCCCCTCATCCACCTTGGTGGAGAAATGAGGGTTTAACGATATCAACATAGCTTTGGTGAATACGATAGCCACCATCAAATCCACCACCACACCCACCTTCAACATACGAGAGGAGATGGTTGCCATTGTGGCAGACATCCACAAACAACTCCAATTGAAGTTAGCTACTCTCAAGAGCGAGATCCTACGCAAAACCCAGAAATACACCGACGCTCGTAACACCAAGGTACACTCCAAGCTAGATGACGTTGAAAAGCTAATGAACGTTGCTTTGTCGGTGATGAAAGGTATCAAGTCCAATCGTGAGGCACTTGCTCTCCTCCCCCAAATGACCCGTCAAATGTAAATTGACCACGGACCACCCACGACTCCACTACCTTCTAGGTGGTTCTTGGCAAAATATATAATACTAGTACTATATATTTTGTTAGATGTATCTCCTCTCCTTGTAGTGCCTCCCCCTCTTGTTCTATCACTACTCTATCCTCATTCTAAAGTTTTGGTATTACTTCCTCTCCCTCTAGACATATATCATTGCTTCCTTCCTACTCGTATTGTACACACGAGCTCTCCTTCTTCCCTCCTATCCCTAGCACTTGCTTTCTATCTTCTTAGATATCTCTCCACATACATGTGTCCTAAGATTGAGAGTATAATCAAGAGAAGACTCCCCTCTTTCACATGGACCTCTCCCTACTATGCTATATTGTTTTGTACTCAACAACAATACCTCAATATACACAATACTTGTCAATTTCATTGGCAATCGTATGATTACATCTAAGAAATAACCTCCATACTATTTACATACCACAAACCAAAAAACAACCAAAAATCTCCACTTTTCACCATAAACAATGGGCAGTGCCCATAACCAACACCTTTTTGACCTTCCACAAACACAAACACGCACGAAAACGCAAATACACACACATATACAACCACAAGAACATACACATACACACAAACACACACACATACAAGCACACGTACACATCAAGACAACATACAAACCAAACTAGAAACCACCCACATCCTAACAAACTTTCTACATACACTTCTACTTCTATTCGGAGGCGACATTAAAAAAACCGTGGTCCAATGCGAAAATTACTAAAAATTCATCCACCACTACATCCAAAAAATGCAAAAATATACTTCATTTCTAGCACCATCAAACTCTACCTAGAATACCAACATATCTCCAAAACCTTTGCACCCCTTCTAGGCAATACATGTACATTACACAACACCATAAACAACACATTCCTCCACATCCCACAATATATACAACAAAAAAAACACCCACCCACCACCGCACCTTCTCTACGCCATAGCAACCACACTTAACCCCTCATTAGAAAAATGCAATCTCCTACTAGTATCACTAAACCCTAACACAATACCATGGACCAACATCCTCCTTGATAAACTATCCAACTTATATAACCCCCCAGAAAGACACATCCACACTAAACACCCATACAAAAAAATTCTTGACTAAAACCTAGACACCCTCCCACATAAAGACTCAATACACAACACACTCTATTGTTTTCTATATAGCAAAAATCCGCCCCCATCGCGCCAACTAATCCAACAAACCTTTCCATTCTTTCCTTAGGAACTCATCACTGAAACCCTACGCTGCCTTGAACCCATATAAGAATACTCTCATCCACCTCCACCACCCGCTTATATCCCCCCATCTATCCAAAACCTCCTCAACCTCTATAATGACACACATGTAATCACATGGAACGCCTCATCCCTTAACACCGCCCTCCCATGTCTTCAAAACATAATCTCACATACCTCAACCCCCTCGGCATTCATCTACACTCAAGAAACAAAAATCACCTCCACCAAATCTACCAAATATATCCAACGGCTCTTCTCCAGTTACAAATTAATCTTCAACTACACACACGCTTTTACAAGATGCAACAACAAAGACTACCGTACACTCCGGGCCACGGCGGTCTCCTAACACTAATACACAAAAATTATGCGTTTCCTGGTAACATCATCAAAATCCCCACCCCAATGCATATATCCCCATACTTGCAAATTTTAACAATAAACAATCAACCAATTCAACCATGTCTAACAATTCAACTATACATGCCATCCCACCAAGAAGACATTTGACTCATCACAGACATCAAAAGCACCATTACCATCCTAATTAATAACAACCCAAACCACACATATCTACTATGTGGAGACTTTAATAGAGACATTGCACTAGTTGGTAGACAACATGAAGACCAATTTTTTCCACCACAACCCGCTGACCTACACTGGCAAGACTTCACCGATAACTCAAACTTTACATATATCCCCACAGATACAAAAATTTCTAGACAAGGTGGATATGATTATAAAGACTTAAGTCTAATAAACGGTTTTTACATTCATAATGCCAACCACGCACAATATACGTGTACAACAAAAAAACCATTATTCTAAACTCGGACCACTTACCAATTTAATTAAATATCCCACACAGTACACTTATTAGGAGAACACCCTCAAAACCACAAAAAATAAATGGTCGAATATTTAATCCCATTCCAAAAACCAATGCACAAAAATTTCAACTCAATGTTTTTTTGAAGGAAACTCTATAAAAATTGACTCCCTTATAAATTGTCTCTACAACATCAAACAACTCTCACAAAACCAATGGCTTCAAGCTTGTAACACACTAGACACACCAATAAACAATATCTCCAACACCCTAGAGAAAACATGTAAAGCCCCACCCATACCTCAACTAACAAATAGAACATCCAAACAAAGAGGATACTTACCACGAAAACTTTAAAAAAAGTGGAAACAACATCTTACCACATATCATACCATTCAAAAAACAATTTGAATTGTTAAAAACAACTTGCAATGGTCTACCCACCCCATTTGCCAAGAGATACAAACTCTCCAACACACACAAATCCCACCACCACCTCCATCCCACACATCACTAGATGATTGGTTACATAATATTTGCACTAATCGCAAAAGAAGCCAATAAACAAGCCAAGAAGATAACTACCAACTATACTAGAGATAATGTCAAAAAAGCCATCTCTAAGTACAGGCACTTATATGAAACTAGCCCTAAGAAAATGAATAGAAGAGTCTTCAAAAACAATGATTCTCCACCACTAGATTGTATCACCAACCAACATAACAATATCTTAACTAGTCCAGAAGACATTACCAATGAGATATACAACCAATAAACCAAAAAAATAGACCTACCGTACCTATCTATAAACTCTTCACAAGCACACTCACATCATATTATCTTCATACGGAGAAAAACACCAAATTCTACACAATAGCCAAGAAGGATTTCGTGCAGAAAGAAGTACCGCTAGGCAATTCCAAACCATAATGGCAGCTCTTGAAGATGCACGTATAACAAAACAAGACATATACATATATATCTTATAAATCGACTTCAAAAATGCATTTGGCTCCATTGACTATGCAAGACTACTAGCAATTATGTCTGATGTCGGATACCCCATCGACGTAGTTGCATTAGTTGGTAATATCTACTCCCACTCATCTACTTCATACGTAGGAGAATATTTTGGAACAACTCGTCCCATCTCCATACAAAGAGGCACTATACAAGGTGATACCACGAGCCCATATCTATTTATCATTTTCCTCGAACATTTACTCAAATGGATGCAAAGGGGAAATAAGGGATACGCCTTTGGAACATCACAAGTCACCAATAACTTGGCCACCTACACTGACTGCCGCCATAGCCAATAAACTATAATCACTACAAATCCAACTCAATAAAATTGACAAATTTTGCAATTGGTCCGGTATGGATGTTGGCACCTAAAAATGCGCCGCCGTGGGATGTCCAAATAAATCCAAAATGAACCCCACCACATTCAAAGCCCTTATGCAAATTGCCAACATAAAATGTTGTAACCAATCCATTCCTATTTAATACCAAAATGAACCATACGAATCCTTGGAACATACCTTGTCCCCTTACTAAAATGGAAGATACAAATTCACATCACTACCACAAAACTTATTAAACAATGCAAAGAATTACTAACATCCCTAGCCACCATGAAACAAAAAATAAAAATGGTAGACACAGTACTTAAACCTAAAGCAACCTAAAGCAGCATACGATTTCTACGCAGTTCCATACTCCATGCCTGCTATCAAAAAAATGGACAAAAAAATCATAGCCATACAAAAAACCATTTGTGGCCTCCCTGAATGTATGTCAAATGTCATAACTTAACTCCCACAAAATTTATTTGGACTAGAAGCTAGGTTCTATGTAGAAAAAATGAAGTTTTTTTCCCCGCTTGCTCCAAATGTGTAAAAATGTTTGACTTGAACTCAAAAAAAAATTACACTAAAGACAAGAATTCTTTTTGACATCTTTAGAGAAGGTAATATTCTCTACATGGATGAAAAATCTCAATGTCAAAAGAGACTTCTAGCAAAATTTTGGAGTTGCTTGGAGTCGTCATTTCTTACTTTGAGTGGTACTAACTTTCAAACCATGAATTAAAAAAAATTAAAAATATATCTCCATGGAGCTCTTATCAGGGACAATCTAGTATAAAAGTTTTTTTAAATGTATATATTTTTCGAAATTTAGAAACCTCCTGAAATCAAAATTGTCCCCGCATGGGACACTTGGTCTTCAGGGGTTAAGATCAATTTTGTAAGGTTAGATACTATAACAAGACATTATATTTCCATCAAAATTAGTTCAAAGAAATAAATCAGCACATATCTCGGTTTTGCAACATGGACTGGGGCGTCAAAGGGTTAACCGCGCGTAAAGGAGCAAAAAAAACATTATAAATGGGATGAAATATCTTGAGGTACACAACTGAGGACGATGAAATATCTTGCATGCTTCCAGAAAATCTTAAGCCTACTTGTGGCTCACAACTGCCGAAGCAAAGAGATATTTCTTTGTTACCTGGTGGTGGAAATTAAGCCTTGTTCCTATCTGAAACTTGTGGCATGCAGGCCACTGTCCATCTCTGGCTCATGGCCCCTCCACATCAACAACTTGATGCAACGGACGTGGGCAGCAAAATCCCACAATCAAGTTCTTCAATAAACATAAGGTAAGCCCCCTAAAACCGACAAGTTAAGGAATGTGCATACATGGAGAGAGGAGATAATTAGACTATTATTTTTCAGTGATAGCCAATAGAATTACAATTCCAACCCAAGTGATTTCATATTTTTTTGATCAAAATTGAATTAGTTATGAATTTTCAAATTATGTAGCCATGTTAAGTGGGTGGCCAGCAATAGGTATCCCCCATAACCAACGACCCAAAGTAAGGGTCTTAACTAATAGCAAACCTCCATTTGGAGACGAGATGGTGGTAATGTGATGGCAGAGGATTGGATATACCCCAATTTTATAGGCGTTGTCTATGGGTTTTGGTTGGTTATGGGGGGCTTTACATTAAATGCTACAACCTGCACATTGGAGGAGTTAACCCCTTAAGAGCCCAAGGCATTTTCCTTCAAGAAACACTCCAAAACTGCCACTATCAATAAGTGGCAAGAAAATCTCATTTTGAAGTACAATTTTGGACTTTTAACCTTGAGATCATGAAATAAAAACCTCTATATAAACTTACCATGTTTTTTTTGCTACAATTCACTGCACGGACATGAAGATAATACTGTTTGTAGTCAAGAAGATGGTCCATTTTCCTCCCTAAGTTGAGTGAATCAACAAACTTTGACTTCACTTGGTGTCAAGTTTTTGCACTACACAAGGTCTAAATCCTTTACCATTCTCTTAACCCCTAAATTTCTTTGACAATTTCACACCAAAAATACTTCAAAACTACTCATTTTTGTGCAATGAGTAAGGACAAAACAAAAAACTTTTACTTCTAGTTTGAGCCGTAGGATCTCAATTAAGACTTATTAAGTAACTTCCATAAAAAATTTCATAAAGTTTTACCGCACGGATTGTAATATTATAGTGTTTGAAGTAGAGAAAAGGGTCCATTTTCTTCCCTACATTTAGTAGATGAGCTGACTTTAACTTCACTTGATGTCAAATTTTTGAACTACACAAGGTCTAAATCCATTTCCATCATGTTAAGCATGATATTAGTTCCTTGTACTCCAATTTTTAGAGGTAGAGAAAGGGTGTAGCATATTCCAAAAAATTGTGCAAGGAGTGGAGGTTCAAAAAAAGTCAATTTGTGTTATATTTTTTTGTGAACTTAGTATGTTATAGAATGAGAATCCAAATGATCAATAAGAAGGTTTACACCACATAATTTTGCAAAAAAACAAAAAGTAAAAAATATGATGATCTAAAAGTTTTATGTGAAAAAGAAGAAGTTTTTTGGTACCTTGCCTGACAATGTGCGATAATGTGTGAAAATGTTTGTCTTGGATTTATATGGCTTTTTTCACTAAAGACGAGAGATTTTGTTTTTAAAATATGAAAGGAAATATTATTTTTAGCCAATAATGAAAATCTCACATTCAATAAAGTGTCCTAGCAAAAGTTTTTGGAGTTGCTCGACATGCCCGCTCACCCCATATGAATTTCAAAACCCTATAACTTTTTCATAAAATGTTGGATTTAGGAAAAAATTGGACTCACACAAAGCTTTTAGTAATTTCCATGTACTGTAAAAATTTCAAAAAATAATGTTATAACTGATGCAGGAGGTACCTGCCCGAATCACTTAGAGTCCCTCGAGGGGACTCTTGGAAATTTAGGGGCTAACCCCTAAGGTACCAAGACAGATTCACACCAAAAACACTTCAAAATTAATGGATTCTAGTGCAATGAATAAAGAAGGCAACAAAAACTTTTATTTTGAGTTCTGACCGTAGGATCTCAATAAAAGCTTATTAAGTAATACATGAGTAAAATTTCATAAACTTTGACCGCACGGATTGAAAGATTATAGTGTTTGAAATCAAGCAAATGGTTCATTTTCTTCCCTGCGTTTAGTGGATCAGCAGACTTTGACTTCAGTTGGTGTCAAGAAATTTCACTACACAAGGTCTAAATCTATTACCATCTTGTTAAGCATGACTTAAGCTCCTTACACACCAATTTTTAGAGGTAGAGACATGGTGTAGCATATTCAAAACAAGTGTGCAAGGAGTGGAGGCTCAAAATTTGTTAATTCACACTTTAATTTTTTTTGAACTTAATATGTTTTCGATTGATAATCCGAATGGTCAATAAGAAGGTTTACATTACATATTGTTGTGGAAAAAATAAAAAGTGAAAAATATGAAGATCTCTAGGTTTTATGTGGAAAAGAAGAAGTTTTTTTGGTACCTTGCCCAACAATGAGTGACAATGTGTGAAAATGTTTGACTTGGGTTGGTATGCTATTTTTCACTAAAGACAAGAACTTTTTTTTGACAACATGAAGGGAAATAATATTACTTGCGAGTACTGAAAATCTCACTTTCAATAGAGTGTCCTATCAAAAGTTTTTGGAGGTGCCCGAGGTGCCCGCCCTCCCCATTTAAAATTAAAAACCCTATAACTTTTTTATCAAGTGTCCAATTTAGGAAAAAATTGTTTTCCCACTGAGCTCTTGGTAATGTCTTTCTATAGTAAAAATTTCAAAGTGGAATGTTGAAAATTGACACCATAGGAACCTGACCGATTTTTCAAAAAGCCAAACTTGGACACTTGGTCCTTTAGGGGTTAAGCATGATGCTAGTTCCATATACACCATTTTTTAGAGGTAGGGAGGGGTGTAACATATTCAAAACAAGTGTGCAAGAAGTGGAGGTTCACAAAATGCCAATTCATATTTAATTTCATTGTGAATTTAATATGTTAAAAAATGATAATAATAAGAGCCGATAAGAAGGTTCTCACCACACGTTGTTGTCAAAAAAATAAAAAGTAAAAAATATGAAGATCTCTAAATTTTATGTACAGTAGGGTGACATTCAAATTGGCGTTTGGGCAATTCCAAGGATGGTGTCCCACACTGCTGCCAACCTTGACGCCCTCCATAGGGCTAAAAAGTTGTTCTTTTACCCTGAAATTTTGGGAACAACATCACCTCTATGTTGAAAACATGCATACCAAATTTCAAGTCCAGAGGACTTATAAAACAAAAGATATTAAAAATTAACCACCATGGGGTAGCTGTGAGAAAAGTTTCTCAACCGCCAACTTTGACACCATCCCAAGGATTGAGGAAATTTTTTTTGCCCATGGAATTTTTGGAGTGAGAACACCTTTATGTTGATTACATGTGTGGAAATTTTCAAGTCCAAAAAATGCACAAAAAAAATCACATCCCAAATCTACCAACATGTGTAATTGTGAGAAAAAAAGGGAAAAAACATTTTACTACTTCCAACTTTGACACCCTCCCTAGGATTGAGGGTTTGTTATTTCAACATGAAATTTTTGACACATGGTAACCTTTATGTTGATAACATGTGGGAAAATTTTCAAGGCCAAAAAATGTATTCAAAAGAAGATATTCAAAATCTACTAACATGGGGGTTAGTTGTGAGAAAAGTTTCACAGCTGCCCACTTTGACACCCTCCCAAGAATTCAAAAAAATTTATTTGTCCATGAAATTTTGGGTATGAAGTCACCTTAACGTCAAATAAAAGTGTGGAAAATTTCAAAATCCAAAAGATTTACACAAAAAAACATATACCAAGTCTACCAACATGTATTGTTGTGACAAACAAAGGGGAAAGTTTACCACTACTTCCAACTTCAACACCCTTCCTAGGATTGAGTTTTTGTTGATACATAATGAAATTTTGACCACAAGATCATCTCTTTATTGGTAACATATGAGATAGATTTCAAAGCCAAAAGATGTATATACAAAAAAAAATTATTCCATATCTACCAATGTTTGTAACAATGAGAAACTATATTGAAGGGGCATATTGAGAATGTCAAATTATCTTTGACACCTCGTACTCTTCATTGATTTTATTCATGTGACTAAGCTACCAAACATAAATGCATCTTGAAAAGATCAATGAAATCTACATGTAGAATTGCAGAGTTGTTTTGTGTAGAAGAATCCACTTGTCATAAGGTTTGGTGTGCATTATGCACGTATGACGAGTTTTCTCCTCCAAATATCTGTTGAGCACTATGTAAATGAAATGTTGTGTGTATTTTGTCATGTGATTTGTAATAGAGTGAATGTTGAGATGGTATTGAGAGTGAATGTTGAGATGGTATTGAGTGGACATATTAGATATGGGCTGAGTGTTGTTGACTGATTGAGTAGACAAATCACATATGGACTGATCCATTGAGTGGGCATATCACATATGGGGTGATTTATTGAGTGGATATATTTTTTTTTTTGTTGAGTGTTGTTGACTAGTTTACTGAGTGTTGACGAATCACATGTGGCATGAGTATGTCCAAGAGTATTTTTTGGTTCACTCAATTGATGCACATGCCATGGTTATCATCTAATGCACATGCCATGGTTATCACCTAATGCACATGCCAATGTGAGTGTTATGTTGTTGATTGATTTATTTAGTACACATGCCATAAGCTGAGTCCTTTGTGGTTATTGGATTATATAATCCAATTGCCATAGGTTGAGTGTTATATTGATTACTTATTGAAGAACATTTAGTATTGTATCAACATCACAAAAAATAGTCTATAATGGCAATTTGAGATGAAATCCGTGCTCGCATTATAGTTGAGTGAGGGAGGAAATACAGGAGTTCAAATTGCAGCCATTATTGGAGTTTCTGTTAGAACAGTTCAGAGGTTAGTAAAAACGTTTAAAGAAGATCGAACTTATGAGCGCAAACCTTGCGGTGGAAGTCACGCTAAAAAACTTAGTGAGAGAGATGTGAATAATATTGTGCGTTATGCAAAAACTCATCGTCGTTCCTCGATCTCAGAGATTACTAATATGTGCCGTACTCAAGTGTGTAGACGTACTATTCAAAGGGTATTACATAAAAGTGGTATTTTTAGTCGAATTGCAGTCAAAAAACCTTTCTTGACATCCCATCACATGTTTCAACGGTTAGCTTTTGCTCAGAAGTACCATGGATGGAGTCCAAAAGAGTGGGAGCGTATTGTTTGGACAGATGAATCTACTTTTGAGATTGGAAAAAGTTCTCGGCAAATTCATGTTTGGAGAAGTGCATATGAGCGTTATTCATCAAGTTGTATAGTTCCTACTTTTAAAAGTGGACGGACATCTTTGATGATTTGGGGTGCATTTGCTGGAGGACAAAAGCCACAACTTGTCTTTATGCCAAAAACTCAACGTTCTGCTAAAGATTTTGTTGAAGTGGTCTACGATGGCGAATTGATTCATTTCTTGAGTAGACTTCCAGAAGGAGTGCTAATGGAAGATGGTGCACCTGTTCATCGTGGCAAAACATGTGAAGAATGGAGACAAATCCACCAACTCAAAAAGCTCAAATGGCCTGCAAACTCTCCCGATCTCAATCCAATCGAGAATGTCTGGAGGATGCTAAAAGATGTTGTGCAACATGGCAAGGAATGCCCTAGAAACTTAGAAGTGATGAAGGTAGTTCTTGAAAAAGAATGGAATTTGGTTAGTGGTACAAAGCTCCTTCAACTATGTCATTCTAAGCCCTCAAGGTTACAAGCGGTGATTGATGCTAATGGAGGACATACACGTTGGTAGATATGGAATAATTTTTTTTTGTATATACATCTTTTGGCTTTGAAATCTATCTCATATGTTACCAATAAAGAGATGATCTTGTGGTCAAAATTTCATTATGTATCAACAAAAACTCAATCCTAGGAAGGGTGTTGAAGTTGGAAGTAGTGGTAAACTTTCCCCTTTGTTTGTCACAACAATACATGTTGGTAGACTTGGTATATGTTTTTTTGTGTAAATCTTTTGGATTTTGAAATTTTCCACACTTTTATTTGACGTTAAGGTGACTTCATACCCAAAATTTCATGGACAAATAAATTTTTTTGAATTCTTGGGAGGGTGTCAAAGTGGGCAGCTGTGAAACTTTTCTCACAACTAACCCCCATGTTAGTAGATTTTGAATATCTTCTTTTGAATACATTTTTTGGCCTTGAAAATTTTCCCACATGTTATCAACATAAAGGTTACCATGTGTCAAAAATTTCATGTTGAAATAACAAACCCTCAATCCTAGGGAGGGTGTCAAAGTTGGAAGTAGTAAAATGTTTTTTCCCTTTTTTTCTCACAATTACACATGTTGGTAGATTTGGGATGTGATTTTTTTTGTGCATTTTTTGGACTTGAAAATTTCCACACATGTAATCAACATAAAGGTGTTCTCACTCCAAAAATTCCATGGGCAAAAAAAATTTCCTCAATCCTTGGGATGGTGTCAAAGTTGGCGGTTGAGAAACTTTTCTCACAGCTACCCCATGGTGGTTAATTTTTAATATCTTTTGTTTTATAAGTCCTCTGGACTTGAAATTTGGTATGCATGTTTTCAACATAGAGGTGATGTTGTTCCCAAAATTTCAGGGTAAAAGAACAACTTTTTAGCCCTATGGAGGGCGTCAAGGTTGGCAGCAGTGTGGGACACCATCCTTGGAATTGCCCAAACGCCAATTTGAATGTCACCCTACTGTACAATGGAAGAAGTTTTTTTGGTAACTTGCTTGACAATGTGTGAAAATGTTTGACTTGGTTAAAATGGTTTTTTACACTAAAGACAAGAATTTTTTTAAAATTTTCAAAGAAGGTGATATTCTCTATATGTATGGAAAGTCTCCATGTCAATAGAAACTTCTAGCAAAAAATTTGGAGCTGCCCAGAGTCCCTAATTTCACTATGAAGGCTAATACCTTACATATTATGAATCCAACAATATTTTAAAAATATTTCTACAAATATCTTATTAGGGAAAATATAGCATAAATATTTCAATAAGAAAAGATTTTTTTTTCAAAATTTAGGAACCTGTCCAAAATGAAAAACGTCCTCCTAGGATTACATGGGCCTTTAGAGATTAAGCAAGCTATTCAAGGACATAATATGAGGAGATATCTAGGCCATACCGTGCAATATCCATGATATACATAGATGATACCCTGTGATGTCCATGCTATACATATGTGATATCCGTGGATATCATCTCAAAATGTGGCTAAATACTTATAATGCTTGTCAACATTCTGGCTAAATTTCATTATTTATTTCATTTTTTCACAGTGTGTAAGTAGCAACCCAAAAATTCTTGTAGCTTTTAAGCTCATTATGGCCAATTTAAGGATTGTTGGGCGAGGATTACTTGTTAATTTGCATTAGGAGTGGTGAAAAACCAATATTATTTTCATTCATTGATTTACTGTAAAGAAGAAGCAAGGAAATAGTTCAATGAACGCACCTATGGGGCATTTTACACTAGGACCAAGGACCAAACTCCATCAAAGGCCAAACCATGCTAAGAGGCCAAGTTTTGGAGTTGAAAAGAAATCAATATATGTCATTTAGGGGGTTTGGGTCTCTGTATTGTGAAAGCTGAAGGGCCGATTTGAGAGGCGGTGACCTAAACTATTTGACAATTCCCAAGTCAAATTTTGCGGCTTGAAGGTCTTTTCCAAAAATTTCCTCTCACTTTCTTTGATTTAAGACAACATGAAGAAATTGACCAATTTAAGTGCTCATAACACGCAAAAATCCAACATCGACACAAAAACAAATTCATGTGAAAATTTAGATTGAAGAATTTATGTAAAAAATTCAATAAAAAGTTCCATAGAAAAAAAATTGTAAAGGTCAATTTGTATCTAGGGGGGTACAAACCACCATCACCACCTATCTATATTTAAACAACTCTTAGAGAACTATTTTTCTTTCTAGGTTTTTCTTCCTTTTCTTTCTAGGTCTTTCCTCCTTCTCTCTCTTAGTTTTGACTCCATCTCTTTCTTATTTTGCATGATTTTGATTGCTTTCATTCAACTTTTTAACCTCTTTCCTAAAATTAATCATTCACCACTACACCACCCAACGTTTATCTCTACAACTCTTGAAAAAATCATTCACTTCTTAGATGGTAAGTCCTGAAAGCACCACAGCCTTGGTGTAGTGGTTAAGATCATGGCACACCAGTGAGGTGGTTGTGAGTTCAAGTCCTATTGCCAGCGTGGTGCCTACCACCATAGTCCACCTAATTATGGTGGGGGTTCCCAAGGCCTCATTGTGTGGAGACTCACAAAGCCCTTGGGAGAGATGACATGTCGGTTATCTTTAAGGCAATTAGTGTAGGGAAGCACTTAGTGTAGAAAAGTGTTCACCCTCGAGAGCTCAAGAGGGGCGAGGTAGTTCTATTACACTAGCCTATGTCCCGTGGCCATATGCATAGTGAAGAGAATGAACAAACACTATATTCACACTGGTCTCCTTTGGAGTCCAGAGTTCTTCTTCTTCTCGTAAGTCCTTTTTTTCTTTGATTTTTCCTCATCTTTCTTGTTTTACGTCGATTTGAGTGCATTCATTTTTAATCCTTCGAGTTTGAGTGCGTAATATTTCATGCTTCAAAGTTGTGCTATTATGGCAACTAATTCTTCACGTGGCATAGTGAACATCCTTCTCTTGGAGAAGGTTCTCTAGTGAGTCATCAAGATAGGCGGGGAAAGAGAAAGGTCCGTGGAAAGTCGTCAGAGGATAGTGTCAACCATTTTTTCAAAATCTATAGAAAAAAATATTGGGACAATGATTGCAAGCCCTTAAAAGAGAAGCACTAGATAGAATGTGTTGAGAATATGAATGAGGCCTTCTTTGAAGAGTCTCAACAAACTTGGCAACATTGCCTAGACAAGTGGCTTTGGATAAAATCGAAGAATATATAAAAGAAGGACAAGCAGAGAGCGAGAAGAGCAACACCTACAAAGTGGCCACGGTACAAGATATTTAACACGATGATTGATTGTATTGCAAAAGTGCAAGGTAAAATCATTTTTTATATTATTAAACACTTTTTATGTTCTGGTGATTGTTGCCAAGTTTGTTTATTTTCTATTATTATTCCAATTTTTCATCATTTTAGGTTTAGACTTCTACAAAAAAAATGTGTATCTTTTTATGGTGTAACAACAAACTTCACTTCTATTTTGTGTCTCATACTCTAAATTTTTTGATTCACTTAATATAATTTTCACATTATTGCAAATATTGAATAGCTGTGCCAAATGGTGTCAATCAAGGGACTCACATGAAACAAGAGGAGATCCACACCATGAGTGATTATGAAAAAGACACTACATCAAATGTAGCTTCTACACGAGGCACTTCAAGTGTTTCATTTCTCATTGATTAATCCCTAAAGGCCCTAGAGTCTCCCGAGGGGGCTCTTACAATCTTCAAATGGGACTCTTGGGCCTTTAGATGTTAAGAGTGGCAAGGTAGTCACATGCTGCTCGACAAATGAACATGAGTGCAAAGAAGCGGAGGAAGAAGGTGTCTATAGGTGATCAAGCCATTGCATTGGTGATCAATAATTTCTCCAATGGAATTATTGAGGTTGAAAAATAAAGCTACACATGAGGAAAGAGATTACAAATAAATTTCTAGAGAGTGAGGCACGATCAAGAGACATGATCTTATAAGGACAATTGCAAAGACAGAGGAGTAGAGACAAATGCAGTCTATCACTGCCTTATTTGCAAAGGCTTTGAACGACAAAGATCCAAGCTCGCCTCTACCTTGAGTTTTATCATAGTGTATTAAATGTAGCATGAGTCGTATGTAGTTGTTTTATTTTTACTCTTCTTGTAAATATGAGTTTTATTTAAATTTCTTGTGTAATATCCTTTACAGAGCTCAATTTGTAGATGAATTGATATTTTTGTACTTTTGGATTTTTTTAAATCAAATAATGTAACTTAAAGTTTTCTTCTTATTAGGATGTTATGATTAAAAAAAATTATATAGTAGATCCTCCAACTTTTAAACATTTAGCAACATGGTTATGAGAATAACCATACGCAAGCCTATAGGTTACTACAACAAAAAAAATCTTAATTTATAATTGAGGCCTAATAAGATTTTTTAATTTTTGATCGCAAATAAAGTGTTCACGTATTAACCAATTCATTAAATGCATTTGGGCTCATTCTATAGAGGTTTATGTATTTTTATATTGCGTATCCTCTTATGCTCTCCAAACAATGTGTTCTACATAATTCAAATGTGTTTCTTGCTTGGGCTTGACCCAAAACATTTTTCTTTGTGGCTATTAACCTTAAACGTCAAAAGGTGCTACTGGTGGCCACAATATTCTACATGTATAATGTCGTATTTGAACATGATAAGGTTCACATACTAAAATGACTTCTTAATGAAATATGTTAGTTGAAGCATCTTTAATTTAAAGAAAAAAATCTTGCTAAACTTTACTACAATCTTTGTATTCCACAAAGAAAAATATGTGCATGGATATAGGGTTCCGGACTGATGTTGAACACTTGACCAAGCTTGTATGTAAGTGGTGAGCAGAGAGTAGAGGACATAAATTCTACTATGGAGAGAAGAGAATATTTGAATATTTGAAGTATATTTTCAAAATATTTGTCTTTTTAAAGTAAAATTATCAATCTTGACTAAAATAGACATTTTTTGGACCTACAATTGTGGAATTATTTTTGGTGGATTTTCTAATGTTCCTATTACTTCCTCTTATTTTTGCAAAAAATGTTACGTCTTTTAGGTTTGATGTCAGATTTTTAGGCCCAAACAAACCATAAGGATTATCAGCCACTACTCTATTGTGCATAGTTTTAAGGTCGTGAATGATGTATTAGAGGGACATAGCTATTAGAATTGTAGGGTATTTTGATGACATAAACTATTGAAGATGCAATTGTCTCTCTAGAGGATGTCTACATTCCATTAAAATTGCTTCAACAGAGGATCCGCCTATGGAGGACAACATTACTTTGCACAATATAGATAGTGAAGAAGAAGTAATGATCGAAGTGGAGGTCGAGCGTGACTTGAAAGAAGGACATGGAGACAAAGAACTTCTTCCCAAAATGATCACAACATATGGAATGCCTTCCAAAGACCCCCCTTTCCATTGATTGGTCAATGATTCCATTGCAGGAGAGAATGAGAGAGTCCATGTGTCCATATACCGCACCTTTCATTCAAGATTTAGTGCACATGACCAAGAAGTGTGAGGGATTGCCGATATTAGGGCTGCACATGGGTGATGGGCGCTTCACTTCAAGCAAGAAAGCTTGAAATGAAGAATAGATCAATCTTCAATAGCTACAACCAATTATGTAGAGTTGCTAGCTATATCCAAGAAGCGTGGTCAATCCTTATGTACCTCCTACCATGACAATATAAATGCTTATGAGTGCCTTGTGAGAACCAAAAATACTTGAGTTCCATGTGACCAACAACCAAGTACCCTCTTGGTACCGAGAGGATAGGCATCTAAAAATAGATGACAGCAAATAATTATGGAAATTACATGAGTTTCAAAATCCAATACTAGAAATAAAACCACCATTTCATTACAAGATAATAAAATGTACAAGTATTCCCTCATAACCGAGGGGGTACGCATCAAAAATTGAGTTGAAGAAAAAACTAGGTCAACGGGCGTCTCAAAATGCCATTTTCAAGAACTAGGTTAACCTTATCAAAGCTATCAAAGTTGGCTTTCAATTTGTAGATCTTCAAGAAGATGAAATATAAATGCTTGCAATACAAGAATTCACCCCGCCCTCTGAATTCATCCATATTTATCTTGAATGCACCACACGAACTATGCGGGAAGGAGCTTCTTGAGACAGTATATGTCATTACTTTAGAGGTGGGGGCGGGGATGCCTCTTTGGCTGCTAATGTCCACATGCATGTATGACTGGGCCGGGCGGCGTAGGGGCCGCTTCAAATGGAGGCCCGCCACCTAAGAGGTTGGTCCCCATTGAGGAGTCGTTTGCGTCCAATGGAACAAAGAAGTTGAAACCCAATTGAAGAAGAATTATCTTAAAAAAGCCTATCGTAGCTGCCAAGCTTGTTAAGTCCAACTCAAGAAAATGTTTAGACAAGGTCTTTGCATTCATGACAAACAACCTTTTGTAATGGGAGTTTGTTAGTTCTACAACCGGTTTTGTCTTTTAACCTCCTTGAGGTTTGTCTCTGATATGTCGAAATTGCCTCGTAGATGCCTCTATATCGATTTTTAGGTGTTGAGGCTGCTCAAGCTATATCTTTTCTTTCTTGAAGTATCATTTTGAATAGAATTTGTATATTTTTTAATAAGATGTATTGTGTAAATCTAACATAGGCATGCTAGATTTTATGCACAAGTAAAGAAAATTTTAAAAATTGGTCAAAGAGAGATACCCTACGCCTTGGTTAGGTTTGTACATAATTGATTCAAAATAGAGGATGTCCTATTTTTTTGGAAAATATGAAATATTTGTCTAAAGTGATATCCATGTAATGCCTAGGTGATATCCATTGTAATATCTAGGCAATACTCATGTAATACCTAGGTGATATCCATTGTGTCCAAACCACTATATTAAAAAAATGGTTTGTACATGGGATGTCAAAACTAGACCAATGCATATGGTAGCACAATTGACAATATTAAAATTGCTAATCCATCAAACATAGTTGTGGGAACTTTCAATGACATATCTTTGCAAGTTAGTGGCAAAATTTCTACTCATCATTTACAGCATCTCCACGGGGGCACTGGGCCTTGGCAAAGAAGCCCGGAATGGCAGAACCTGGTGTGTAGTCGGCCCACCGCTGGCTTGGGGCCCGCTATCTCAGCTAGGGTGGTAGCTCCAAACTAGCGTGCACATAGGAAAATTAGACGTTTTGGCGAGCGCCCTCCATTCTCTTGCGCACACGTTCACCACTCCTGTGTTGCTACGTGGCAGCACAGGAGTGGCTGCGGCAATTACAAAAAAATGACTTTAAAAAGTAAAAATTAAATTTTTTTAATGCGGGCTAGTGGGTGCCATCTCTGTCTCCCGAGCATCGGCCCAGCCCCCAGCCAACACCCCGACTGTGGGGCAGGAATGGCGGGGTTCTCCACCCCCTTCCCGCCGGGATGGCGTCGAACGTGGGGATGCTCATATGTACCCATAGAAGTCGATAATTTGGCTAATTTGGCTAGCTTATTAGATAGTACTGGCAAAATATAAAGTCATGACTTATGGATGGTATGGCTCTAAAAGCTCGCACATATGCACAAGTGTATGGAAGCCTTGTGTCTATGAACTTGGCAGGCTCACTGAACTTTTCATGCACCAAGAGTGACCAAACAAGAGTAAATTGTAAGTGGGGGTCGAATTGCACTTTTGCATGATGCCATCAAGCTGGAAGCATTCTGGGCCTCTAATAATGGATGACCCTGAAACTCCACTGGCTACCTTCAAATCAAATGCTGTTGGTATCCTACATGAGAAGCTCTTGGCTCAGAACATCTGGGGCTCTACCTCTGCATTATGTCACTCCAAGTTATTCTTGGAACCTTGATGCTGTCAGCTCTTTCTCCATCTTTGACATTTTCCCCATTCTTTTGCATTGTCACACCTTTGCATTGTCACACCTTTGCATTGTCACATCCTCTGCATTGTCACATCCTTCGCATAGTCACACCTTTCCATTGTCACACCTTCGCATTGTCACACCTTTCCATTGTCACACCTTTGCATTGTCACATCCTTTGCAATGTCAGCAAAGATGGGAGGGGGTTCATGGCCATGGATTCTTAGGGCAATACTCAAGTTTATGGGATGCAGTCTACCAATAAAGATTGAGTTATGAACCTTCCAAACAATAAAGTAAACCAGTAAAGGGCCCAAGGTTTTAGACAAATCTCTACTCCATTGAATATTAACTGCCAAGATGAACCTTTTGAGAATGTAACTGTAGGATCCTCTTCTAAAAATATATGAGATGATGTGGTAGACATTTTGTGAATTTTGAGCGTATAGATTAACCCCTAAAGCCCCTTGACAATTTCGCTAAAAACTCGTCCAAAACTACCACTATCAAAAAGAGGCATGAAAAACACATTTTAAAGTGAAATTTGGAATTTTAAGGATAAGATCTTAAAAGAGATTTCTTTATGAACATGCCATAGTCTTTCGGTTGCAATCCACCACATGGATATGAAGATTATAGCGTTTGAAGTGCAAGAAATAGTTGTTCCCCCTTGCCTGACAATGTTTGAATATGTTTGACTTGGGTGAAAATGCTTTTTCACACTAAAGACATTTTTTTGACATGTTCAAAGAAAGAAATGTTCTTTACATGCACGAAAGATTTGAATGTCAATAGAAACTCCTAGCAAAAAATTTGCAGCTGCCCGGAGTCCCCAGTTTTGCACTTAGAATAGCATAACTTTCTTTCTAAAGGCCTGGTGTGAAAAATATATATATTCCGCCAATGCCACGGCAATACTACTATGCAACATCTTCAAAAAATATTTGAGAAATTCATGATCAAAATTTGACACTGTAGGAACCTGCACGAAATGGAAAATGTTCCTTTATGGAAAAATGGTCCTTCAGGAGGTTAAAAGATATTTGCAGTCAAAGTGAAATAGTATTTCCAAGTAATTTCCAAGTTATATCTTGACATTGGACATGACAAACAAACTTGATGGTAAAGAAAGAAATTGATGATAAAAATTACTACAATACACGCACTTGTAAAAATTGAATGGATTACATTAGCTATGGTACTAAGCGTGGCTTAATAAATACTATTGCGTGGCTTAATAACTACTATTGCGTGGCTTGATAGTTATTATTGCGTGGCTTGATAGTTATACATACTATGTTGCTCACTCTAAATGTAAACATGATTTGAAATTTAGAGTGTGCTATAGAATGAAGTAAAAAACACTAAATGTCAAAGGCAAGCTAGGAGGTTGGAGAAGCCTTATACTAAATGTATACATGTGCCTTTTTAAAAGTTGAAAAATACGGTAAGATTACATTTAATGTAAGCCACATTTTGGCCTCTATTGAAATTTAGTGTTTGTGTTTGTAATTATTTTTTCCAACACAAATACCATAAATAGTCTACTAAAGGTGTTATTTTTGTGAATGTCTTCCTAGTTGGATTGATGGAGATATTGAATGTTTTTTGAGACTTTTGATGGAGGGAATAAAGGTAGTAGCTCTAGCGCCAACAAAAATGACAATAAAGATGTCAACTTTCCCTCCAAGGGTTGCAATGTCATTAATGAGTGGTTGATACTTATGAATTTTGTTTTCCATTGGAAAGAATCTGTCATTACAATATTTGAATTTGATAAATTGGATAGTAAGGTTTGTATTTATGTGGTCCGGGTGGGGGTCTTCATATGGTAGTCTTTTGGCACATAGTATGTTTAGTTTTAAATGTGGCACTGCAATGACATACTTGGATTCCACATGTGCATGGAAGTAGCCATGGAGGGACTGTGTTTTCTTGTGGGTTGTGGGTTGTTGTTGAAGGTTCAAATGTTCATAAGTATAAAGCACCTCGATTTGTTTGAGGATACAATTAGTTTTCGGATTTCCGCTCTATTGTGTCTTTTGACGATTAGGGAGTGTATGTGATGATTTTGGCATTTGAGGAGTACGTGTAGCCATGTGTCTGGGTCCGTAGAGGTGCATATTGGGCATGTTATGTATGAAAACTGTTCTATCCCAAAGAAGAATTGTTTGTGGGCATTTCCCATATGTTATCGAGTACGGAATTTGATAAAGCATGTTTGTGAATCAAGATTTAAAGGATTTCTCCAAAAGTTTGTAGAGAGTTCGATATCAATGTTGTTGTTGCTGGTCCATTTGTCTATGTTAGGGAAACTTTCTGAGATTGAATCCAGGTTGTTAATTACACCTTTGTCCGGGGTGTCTTCCATAGAAGACCAACTATCTCCTTGGAAGAAGTATGGAATAGCGTGGGCATGTTCATGTGGGTGTTTGGCATTTCTATGGGATTTACCTAGTCCTTCCTTAGCTAATTTATCCGCTTGTTTGTTTCCTTCTATTTTTACATGTGTTCTAACTGTATGGAGGGTTGTAATTTGTGCGCAATTTTGTAGCATTTGAACCATAGATGTTAGTGTGGCTTGGTCGGGTGGGCTATTGTGGAGGGTGGGGTGTGTTATTTGTGTGTTTAATAAATAGAAGACCTTTCTACAGTCTGTAAAAATGTGTGCAAGTTCATTAACGTATTGTGTAGTGATAATTGGGAGGGTTTTATTGTGGGCCATAATCTCTACTCTGAGGCTATTTTGAAGTCCATGTAGTCTTTTGGATATTTTTATTCCTTTGGTGGAGTTATATATACCATATCCGGCTTTCTCTCTATGCCAATGCCTTGGCTAGCTTCTGTTGGCCCTTTAAAGGAACCATCTGTGTAGTAACTATATGCAAGGGAAAACTTGAAAGGGATATGGTCACTATATGTGGGGAAGGGGGTGGTGTGGTGAAGTGGGTTTGTGTTGTATTGACACATCTAAGTTGGAACCATTTTTTGTTGCAATTCACCATGGTTTGGGAAGGTGTAGGTGGAGCTATTTTTGTATACGGTCAACGTATGTTGAGGTTATTTGTTGTGGAGATAAGAAAAAAACATTGGATATCCCCATCAATCAAATAAAAAAGACATTCACAAAAATTAGCACGATTGCTATCCAACATGCAATGTCCATTCTCCTCTACAAACGGAAAATTGAAAATAACCAAATTATCCCTGAACTAAATGATACCCCCTAAAACCTCCCAAAACACACATTTAACCCATCACATTTCATCTCGTATAATTTGCCTTGTCGCTCTAACTTGATCCTTAGTACGTGGTTACAGGTTACCGGCTACTGATTACATATTTTGGTTACATAGTGTCCACCCTCGAGAGGGGGGAGTAGTTCCATACCACTTCAATCTGTGTCTGGTGGACATTGGTTTAGTGGTGGAACAAACAGACACTTTATTCACTCCGGCCCCCTTTTGAAGACCAGAGTTCTTTCTCTTCTCTTGTGGAGACAAGTGTGGCAAGTTGTTCTAGTTAGGTTCCACATACTAGTGCAAACTCACTAATCACTTTTATAAATATATTTTGAAAAAAAACATTCTTGTATTTTTCATCTAAATTGATTTCAAGAAGATTTTCAATTTTTTTTTTGGATGCGGTAGTTTTGATAAATGCTACAATATTGACAAAAAGATCAAACAAAAGGTTTGAATAAGTCATATAACTTATAAACAACACCTTTATTGCTTAACCCCTTAAGGCCCAAGAGTCCCCTCGGGGGGACTCTTGAAGGTTTGGGCAGGTTCCTATGGTGTGAATTTATAACATTCATTTTTGAAATTTCTACTGTAGATGGACATTGCTAAAAACTTTATGTGAGTCCAATTTTTTTCCTGAATCCGACATTTTATGAAAAAGTTATAGGATTTTGAATTTCAAGTGGGGAGACCGGGCACGTTGGGCAACTCCAAAAACTTTTCCTAGGACAATCTATTGAATGTGAGATTTTCAATACTAGCAAATAATACTATTTCCTTTCATATTGCCAAAAAAAATCTCTTGTCTTAAGAGGTAAATAATAATCTAAGTCAAACATTTTCATGCATTGTCACACATTGTCGGGAAAATTATCCAAAAAACTTCTTCTTTTCCACATAAAACTAAGAGATTTTCATAATTCTTAAAGTTTATTTTTTCTACTAAAATATGTGGTGTAAAACTTCTTATTGACCATTTGGATTATCATTCTAAAACATATTTAGTTCACAATAAAATAAAACGTGAATAGGCAATTTTTGAACTTCCACTCCTTGCACATTTGTTTTGAATACGCTACACCCCTTCTCTACCTTAAAAATTGGTGTTCAAGGAAATAACATCATGATAAACATGATGGTAATTTTTTCAAACCTTGTATAGTGCAAAATTTAATCTAAGTCAAAGTCTGCTGATCCATTTAAAGCACGGAAGAAAAATAACAGTTTTCTCTACTTCAAACACTATAATCTTTTAATCCGTGCGGTCAAAGTATATGAAATCTTGTGAGGACGTTGATGAATAAGACTTTATTTAGATCCTACGATTAGATGTAGAAATAAAAGGTTTTGATTACGGCAATACTCCTTGCACTAGAAGAAGCAATTTTGAGTGTTTTTGGTCTGAAGATGCCTTGGGCCTTTAGGGGTTAAAGGTCCTTTATTTATGTTGGTATAACCACATTGTACAAGTACACATGCACTTAAAGGATAATTATAGCACTTTTGCTACATAAATGAATTATTCATAAAAATAGATTTACATTATAAGTCATCTTTAGACAAATTTGAGCAGAAGTAGAAGGAACAATTTGAGCACCTTATAATCCATTGTTTTTTTTTATAGTATCTCTTTGACAACATGCCGAACATGGATTAGAATATATTATTGGCAAGGGGCCGGGGTTCCAATAATATTCCATGGCTCACACTTTAAACCAAAACCAAAATAAATGACAACCAATAAAAGGTCATCGCAGAAATAGTAGAAGGAAAAATAACCATAATATTAATCAAATATAATCCATATATAATTTTAGCATGCCCTTCCACCCCTCTTCATGTTAGGGCATCTCCACAGGGGCACAGGGCCCTAACAAATTTGTTGTTTCCCCGTGTAAGCAAACATATTTTTCCCACCAAAGGCCAAAGGCACCATCTCTATCTGCCGAGCTAGTGGTGTCTAACCCCACAAACATCAAATCCTTCACTTTTGTCGTCTACACAATGAAATTTGTCATTTTGTCGCAGCCAACAAAGGCCTTCCACGTGGCGATGACTTGAACTTCTTTTGTGGATACACATTGAGTTCTTTGTAGAAAATTGTTTTCCCGGCCCACCGTAGCGTTAGCGTTTATTCACTGTTAGTGTTGTGTAGTTCATTAAGCAGGCCACTGAGCACGCCCCACTCCACCTTGATGCCGTGGCCTACCGTTGACCGGGTTGGCGTCTCGTGGCGGAGCTACTCTTAGCATCTCAACCATATTTTTGAGATGGGCCATAGAATTTCTCATCCAAGTTTGGAGCACAACTATGAAGATACTCCAAGATCTCCGTCCTTATTCTCCACGAATTCCAATCTTATTCTTCCACTACATTAATTATGATGTTTAGTATAGTGGTACTCTATGATTTGAAGGTGCTATAATTTTTTACCCTTGATGAAGATTTTCATTGAGAGCACAACTATTGAGAAGGTAGAAGTCCACTGCGCCCTAAACAATTTTTTCAAAACCGGTAGTATGTCTAACATATCTTTTTAACAATCATTGCCTATAGGAATGTTGTGAATCCAAACTATCTTGAATTTGATGTTGATCTCTTGGATTTTGTGTTGATAGGACATGTAGACACTTTTCATTAGCCATGCACAATTTTGTCGGGTATATCTGCATGCTTCAAACAATATATATTGTACTACATAATGTTTGCAACAACTCTTTTTTAGGCAAAAAATAGCCAAATGGCGAGAAAAATTATCTTGAAATAGAATATTCCCGACAAAAAGTGGGAAATTTGTGATTTCACATCGCCAAAATTCCATCAATGGTCGTTGCTATGTTGCCATATTGCCACTAATGAACAACGGGGACTCCATCTTGTCGCCAAAAAGGATGTACAAATCTATGTTTATAGAGATGAAATCTTCGAAATGAATATTTATGGAGAAAATTTAGTTTTGTTTGGATTGAAGAGAAAGCCAGAAGTGCTACAGCTCCCTTGCCTCTGCAGCCACTGTGGCGATCCCACTAAAATGAAAAAAAGGATTGGTCTGCAATATATACAATGGGCCAGGGCATGAAAATTAGGGTTTCATGAATTTGAAGGTAAAAATTGGAATTTTTATAAACATCCTATAGGCACACCTAGTTAATTGTATGGTTTATAAGGATGCAAAAATAAGTTTGGCAAAAATCACCTTTCTCTTCAATTTTTATTCAATTTATAAAATAGCTCATTTTTGTTCATTACAAGTAAATTGGAGTTGTGGATCTAAATTTTCCAATTGAAATGTCCATCAACTTTACCCTATCAATGTCTATCCAAATTTTCATTGAATTGTGAAGGCCAAATCATTTAGAAGAGGAATATATGTAAGAAATTTGAAATTGTGACAAACATTTAGATATTTAGGGAAATACCAATATACCTAGACTAGTGTTCAAACTGTTGAGTAGCGTTACAAGTTTTTTGAGCAAATGGGATGGTATGGAAGTCAAAATGACATTCCAAACTCAAAAATCCAAGTGTACGTTGCATTAGTAAAGCCTTAGGGGGGTTTCACACTAGGGGCCGAGCTCGAGGGGCCGAGCAATTCTAGCAATTTGATTGGCCTAGAGTTGAAAATCGGCCCGTGGGCCTTCACACTAGGGGCCAAGGGCCAAGGGCCGAAGGGCACCAAAATGCTTACATGGCAGCACTTTTTGAGAATTTTGGCGCCAATACTTCGGCCCCTCGAGGAGAGTTTGGGTCCAACAAGAATAGAAACCCAAACTCTTGCCGAGGGGCCGAACATTTTCTCATTAAAAGAATTTTAATAATTTTTTACAACTCCAAAACTCGGCCCCTTGGCATAGTTTGGTCTTCAATGGAGTTCGGCCCTTGGGCTTAGTGTGAAACACCCCTTAGAATGGTTGTGGCTCTCTCAAAGACCCTTTGAAAAAGCTTTTTTCATATTGGCATAGTTGAGTTTCATCGATCTACACTACTCAAAAAAAGTTGATCATTGTCAACCAATAGTTGGTAAAAATCAATTTATCAAGAGTAAATACTTAAATAGCATTTCTAAGTCATACATTGTGGTTACACTAAACATCATGATTAATCCCTAAAGACCAAGGCATTTTAGAGGGAAAAACGAGTCCAAAACTACCATTACCATAAAGAGGCATGGAAAATACATTATTGAATAAACTTTTGCATTTTTAGCGATAAGATCTCAAAATAGACTTCTATATGAACATATCATAGTTTTTTTTGTTGCAATCCACCACGCGAATCTGAAGATTATAGCATTTGAAGTGCAAGAAATTAGTTTTCCCCCCCATGCCCGACAACGTGTGAAAATATCTGACTTGGGTTAGCATGCTATTTTTCACCAAGGACAAGAACTGTTTTCTTGACAACACGAAATAAGATAATATTATTTGCAAATACTGAAAATCTCACATTCAATAGAGTGTCCTAGCAAAAGTTTTTGGAGGTGCCCGACGTGCCCGCTTTCCCACAAAGAAACTGAAAACTCTGTAACTTTTTCATTAAATGTTGGATTTAGAAAAAATAAAATAAAAAATGTTGTCCATTGATGTTTTAGTAATGCCCTTCTACAGTAAAAATTCCAAAGAGGAATGTTAGAAATTGACATCATAGGAACCTGACCAAACCTTCAAATTGCCATTTCTCGACACGTAATCCTTCAGGGGTTAATATATGGTACCCATTGGTCAGTTTTTGGCACCCTCGCTGCTAGATTACTTTTCCTTCCAAATCACTTAGATGGCCATATTCGTTAAATTGAGACATTTCATGAAGTTTGAGACTTCCGTCCCTACTACTGTCAAGTTCAAAGTCACTCATTTGAGACTCTGAAATGTCTCAATTTAATGAATATGGCATTTTAGGGATTAATATATGGTACCCATCGGTCAGTTTTCGGCACCCTCACTGCTGGATTATGTATCCTTCCAAATCACAGTGGTTCAAACACAACCGGTTTTTCCTAGGTATTTCAAGGATATGACCTAGACGAATCTCTCAGATTTCCCCAAAATTCTGGACACTTGCCATTTGAGTTTTCCTGAAAGTCACCAAAATACACTGGATAGGTACCCCGAATCTTAAGGTCTTATGTTAGTAACCAGGACCACATGCACATGGTGTCTTGCCTTGGGAAAGGTTTGGGGGAACTATTGGTCAACCTTGTGAGAACTTAGGGTACTATGGGGGAGCTTTAGCTTGCATGGGGTAGGGCCCAAGAATATTAATTGCAAAGCATTTCATTGGTGCAGAAAAAGGCGAGATGAGATTTCCTCATGCTCTTTTTTTTTTCCGTTTATACATCTCATACCATTGGCACCATATTCCTCCTCACTTGCCCATTCGGGAAGCACTTTCAGGAAAACTCTATTGTGAATAAAGTATGTACGAAAACTGACCAACGCGTAGGGTAGTTCAGTGTGGACCTAGGAGCATGGACCCAAAGCCGTGACTGATCCGTGAGCTCTCGAGAGGCCTTTCTGAAAGTTCGATCACCCAATTGGTCTCAAATGGTGGAAACAATAATCAGTCTAGCGTGCAACATAGGATAATGTGTTCGACATGGATCAGTAGCAGCAACGAAATTACTATACGTGGAAAACGGCGACTTATACGATGGAGTGTGGCGATGCACTGATCAAAAGGAGCGCATGATTTCAGGTCGCATCGTACCGGGTCATGCAGCGATGGGCCGGCGGAGATTCGCTGGGGAGTTGCTCGGTCCATTCTCTGACAGCTTATATGTATAACGGCCGCGCTATCTGTCAGGCGCAAGGCCGGTGCCACTGCCGCTTAGATCAGCGGTGGGCCGGCAAGCTACATCCGGCACACTACTCCTCCTCTTGTCTAGCCCGTCGCTATAAATTTGTGTCACCTCGAATGTGAGCTTCATCACTCCCCTCGCTCGCTCCGTCGGTTGCACTCCCACTCTCCCGAGCCGTCATCCTCACGTTGCTGTGCAGCTTGGCCGGCCAGCCCTGTTCGCCCGGCTAGTAGTTCAAGGTCAGGAATACCGGGTTCGCGTTTGTAAGTATGTTCTATTTGGCTTTCTTGGATGCGAAGGAGCGTCGGTTTAGATCAGCAGTGGAAACTGAGGCGTGTTTTTTACAGTCATTTGCTGCTAGAAGTGGGCTCGAGAGGGCCGACTGGATGAGAGGAACCTCGTGAGTTGAACGCGTTTGTGTAGATGGGCAGTAGACTGGCGGTGGACATGCAATGAGACGAAGCATGTTGGTGGTAAAGCAGATAGGAAGGCCGTCTGATTCCGAGCGCAGTTCGTCCACTCGCAAGTATCAGTACTTCCACCCTTTATGGTTCATGTGTGGCAGAGGATATGGTTCGTGTGTAACGGCTTCGAGGCTCATGGAAGTGAAGAGTATTCACCCTTGATCTTGCTCTTAGATCTACAATGCCACGAACATGACCTGTAATGGTTCAAAAGATCAGGATTCAATTGACTAATTGGGACTTTTTCTTTTCTACTTCTCTTACGGTCAAGTACACGGCATTATAGGTCTAAGAACTAGACCAAGTGTGGAAAGAGACCGATGGCATTTCCAGGCTGTGATCTGTGGCAGCATACAGATGATTGTGTTGAGTTGAATTTTTTTCCATACCAGTTGTTCATGGACACTCGTACTTGCACCACATCTTTGAGATACTTCCAAGTTTTCATGTCACTGGGGTCACACTCGGGGATGTGCTCCCGCCAGCTTGAAGTGAGTTAGCCCCTGATTAAGTTTTCCTTGCTGATCAAGCACTAGATTGATCAGGTCAGTGGCTCTTTGGTGGAAGAACGTGCTCTGCACAATCTACCCTGGTCGCAGAGCAGCTTCTCAGTGGAGAAGATTAGAGCATGCATGTGCAGCGGTTGTACCTCTATCATGCCCGTGTACGATCTCATCGCTATCCTTTCAACATGATTGGACAGGACTGGCTCGGTTTCAGGGATCAGTGTTGTTCCGAGTTTATAGTATCAATTTCATCAGATAAGCTTTCACATAGATTCCTGTTTCTGATGAACTTGCTGTGTACCCATAGTGCTCTCGAAAACTACACCATGGCTCATTTCCAGGCCTAATTTAGTTATTTCGTTTTGTTGGATTTCAACCTTGATAGCCCTGTCGGTGCTGGCTGATCACCTAGGGTTTGAAGATGCTCGTTCTCCGAACTAGCCGCGAGAACATTCTCATCGTCTCTATTGTGTCCGATCCTCGGCGCAAATCAGTTCTTCACACATTCGGGAGGAATTCTAGTGCGGAAGGAGGTTTCGGCTTGCGGCAGTTTGAACGTAGACTGATCACATGACCGGACTCCCACCGCTCACTCGTTTTCTCTGTTTTATTTCAATTCTCATTCTTTCCGACCTCAGTAGCGACCGTGTGCGTCGGGGGAGAAGATCAGCCAACCCAGCCTTCGTATCTGTAGGACCTATCTTCGTGAGACATGACACCGAGGCTTCACTTTTAGTGGATAATTGAAGAGTGCGGGAGATGCGTTTCTCGGAAGAAGACGGTGCGTCTCCGGTCGGTCTGTGTGGCGGAGGAAATGGTGGAGCGTGTTCGAGTCGACGCAGGTATTTCTGGCATCGGTCCTTGTACGGCATTAGGTAGGGTTTGGAACAGGTTTGTGGTTTGCATAGCAGATAGGGCGCTGCCGGCACATCAGTTTCATGTACGTCTAGTTCCTTTTGTTGCTGTAGCCGTTCCTTCTTAGAGAGCTGTAGCAGAGTGTGATAGCGGAGGCAAACATTTGACGACGGCGAGGATGTTCAGCTCGTTGTTAGGAGAGGATCAGTTCTCTATGTGCAGTGTTTTTTTTTCGGATTTGTATGAACGATGCTCAAGCGCCGCTTCTTTCTTGAAAGGAAAAAGAAACTCTAGCCGGTACACTTGCGAGAAATAGGTCAAATGCTCTGTATCGAGAGTAATAATCTGTATTTGTTTTGTAAGAATCGCTTAAGTTTTCTTACACGCGTTCATGTAGGGCGTCAAAGCTGTGTCTAAGCCGACTTTCATTTGTCCTTAGGTCTTCGTACTTGACCTAACGACGAATCGTCAAATCTTCAGAACCTCCTAGCCGTCTGGATGCTCTAGCGACGTTCGATCGTCTAGATGTATGTTTTTTTTAAGTGTAATTTGTATCTCTTGTGCAGCATTCGAGACAATTCGTAGTGAGCACTACAAATTGTTAGTCTAGCTTGAGGTTCGTTTATTTGAGGTTCAGTTGTACTTCTCAACAATTAGTGTTGGACCTGACTTGCAACGGTGAAGATTAGCCACACTATCTTCTGTTTTTTTCGTGAATCGTTGTGCTGCCTTGTGCAGTCGCAGGCGAATCAGGAGTTTTAGTCCAGAAATGTCCGAGATCAGGTGCAACATACAGAAGTGCGACATGGAATGGAATTTTAGGTCTGGAATGGAGCGTGTCTGCTCAGTGCTGGAAGTGTACCATTCAACAATCAGTGGTGCCCGTGGAGCATCTCCTGGATGAGGAGACTCGTGCTCTGATGTTTTATCATATATGCTTATAACAACGCATTGATCTCGGTTTGAAAACTAATGTGTGTGTTCAGTCCCGCCTAAGGTAATACATATGCTCTTCTGTTGCTGTAAATGCTTTCCAGTAAGCCTGATTGCGCATTAGATTGTGTTACTTATTTGCTGATCTTTTCATGCTGATCTTTTCATGCTGATCTTTTCATGCTGATCTTTCCATGCTGATCTTTTCATGCTGATCTTTTCGTTGGCTGACAGTACAAGTACTATGGCTCATCTCTCTGTGAACTCCCAGGTCAACTTTTATCAGCATGTAGTACTGATTTTCTGTGTATATTTATGCAGAACTAGCACGATCAGCGTTCAGTACTCTTTCAAGGCTATGTCACGTCATACATATATGGAGAGTCCAAAGTTCAAAATACCACATATCTTTGATTCAGATCAAGATTTAGGAACTCACTGGATATTAATCAACAAAGCAGAAACTTCTGGACATACAAGAGGTATTGCATGTTTCGACTGATCAGCTTCTTCAGAAGTTGGGGAGACGAGAGGCCTTTCTCTGATCTTCGAGTTCCGACTGATCAGTCAGACATTCAGATTCATCTCTTCAAGGTAAGTATGATATCTACGTACTAACGATAGTCTATTTGAATACTTGGCACAGGTGGAGAATGCCGACCACCTGCATGGTAGCATAATTCAGTTTGAGTTGTTCCCTCCATTTTACGTCATCGTTTGCTTAAGCTGAGCAAGAGAAGAAAAAGTGATTTAGTAAAATAAGAAGAGACACTCCCCAATTTTATTTATCGATTTAGAGTAAAGCTCTTATCTTTCTTCTGGGACTTTTCCAAATTTTTCCGATACTATTGAAGGTAGTTGCATCTTCTTATTGGTGTTGCTTGGGACATTGCAGTTCATGTCGACCATGGATAGTTCCATAGCAGGTGGTTTGGAGAGATCCGGATCACACTGTCATTGGGTATTGTGTGTTGGGCAGAAAGGGGGGCTGACCTACACAGTTAGTAGCCGCTGGAGAAAGCGGTCCTGAGGCGCTTTCTGATGGTGATAAGCTTTTGACGATGATTTCAGGTGCACAAATATCACCTCGGACAAACCTTTAAAAATCTGAACGTGACTCCTTCAATGACAAGCATCTGTTGAGATGTGATTCCCCCGGTGACCCTTCTTTTGCGTTCCAAAAACGTTGTCCAGAGTAAACTGACCTGTCTGTTGAACGTTTCCAGGACTCAGTTTCATTGGTTGTTTCTCCACTGCCTCCTATTCGCCGACGTTCCTGAGCTGTTGAATACTGGGCAGTAGCTGGCGATTCCCAGAAACTGTTCTACACCACGCCCTTGAGGGCATCTGGTCGATTCCCAGAAACTGTTCTACACCACGCCCTTGAGGGCATCTGGTCGCCTCGCGGAGTATTAATCGAGACCAACATGTTGCCTGAATGATTTGTTACCATCGCAGAGCTGAAATCAATAGATTTCTACTCAAGATTGCATGTCCATCACGAAGGCAACTAAGTTTGCATCAACGGTCAAATCCTGGAATATTGGAGGTACGTCATAACCCTCGGTTGTCTTGCAACCATCCTCATCCGTCTTTCCCATAAGCCCTATGTCCATCATGGTCATGAGCAGTTGAGCATATACAAGTTTATTCGAGCGAAGAATATTCATAATTTTCTTAGGAATATACTAATAATCTGTCCGATAGAAATTAGGGACGAACCGTCTGCTAGGGACAACTGCAGGGTCAAGTCCTTCACTTGTCTTTCATGTACGTATCCCATTTCGTTCACCCAGTCGGCTCAACTACTGCATCAGTCTCGTATGGATTCAATTAGTTGGAGGTATGTTCATTGCTGACTGTGCCAATTCAAGATCGCAAAGCTTTGCAAATTTGTTTGCAACAAGATCTAATGTGCATATCTAATATGTGTCAAAAATCACATGGAGATGACAATATAATGCACAATGTTTGTTTACAACGAAGGCCTTTGGTGATTGCATGTTTTTGTCAATCTGATTCTCAGATGACTCCAATTTTTTCACAAGTTTTGTGTCATTGAGGATGATTGTGCCCCGTCGGGAACGACAGCTATCTACACTTGTATGAAAAAAATATGGAGTTGAAGAAAATAAACTCTACTTTTAACCCAGAAACAATAGAAGGTGGCCATTGGTGGCCATAGTATTCTACATGTATGGTGTCATATTTGAACATGAACAGGTTTTGGATAAGGAAATGGCCTCCAAATGAGAGATGTTAGTTGAAGAAGGTGCAAGTCCAAAGGTGCAAGTCTTGATAAACTTTGATACATTCTTTATATTTGGCAAAGGAAAATACATGCTTGTATATGTTCCTGGATGATAATGAAGGGTTAAATCCACTATCATAATATCTTTTATTAGGTTGTATATTCGTTGTACCAATAGGGACAACATGCTTATTAATGAAGTGCTTTTGTGTAGACAACGTTGCATGTGTGCCCATTGTTCCCATACGTGTCATCTGCTAGAAGAATGTTTATGTGGACAGGCGAGGTTGCGCGAGAGAATGCAATATATAGCTGGCCATGGGAAAACACCTCTCTGCTAACATCGATGCCAACGTGTTTGAGGGTCTGTCCTTGGGATTTGTTGATAGTCATTGCATATGCAAGTTGGACAGGGAACTGCTAGCGTTTGACGTTGTAAGGCAATCCTGCATCCTCGGACATCAATGATATGCGCGGAACAAAGGCAATGTGTTCTTTGTGGTCGCCTGTCATGACTTCCGCTTCAATGACCCACTACGCAAACCGCATGATGAGAAGTCGTGTGCCATTGCACAAACCATTCGCACGATCGAGGTTCCGCAACAACATAATTGGTGTGCCAACTTTAAGTGACAGCGGATGAGGAGGCCAGTTGTTGGGGTCCAGACGGTTGAGGTACTCGGTGGGGATCAGGTCTGCACCTGCGGGGTCCGTGATCGAATCTGCGCTTAGATAGGTCTGCTCATTGCCAGGGATGAACTTCAAAATCTCTTCATTGATCCCCACAATGCCGCGGTTGTGTGGGGCAAGGATTGCACGTTCGCTGAGAAAGTCACAATTGGCAATTTGATGTCCGCCGCGGACACCTGGATATACACAATCAATGAGGTGTGCACGGCCGTTGTCTTGTCCATTGTTCAACGCTGGTGCACGTTCAACAATCATGCTTAAGGGGCAATGCATGTATCCATTGTCGACGCTCGGCAAGCGATCCTCGGCTAAGGCAATGAGCCATTCGGAAAAAGTACGGCCGCCAAGTTCCTCGCTTGCTCTATTGCCGTCCGCGCCAGTCCGCATGTTGATCGTCAGACGAAAAGTTTGCACATGTGGCCACAAATGGGACTCCTTGATGGAGGCCTTCGCAACCTACAAACGTGACGCCTTCGGAAGCATTGGAAGCACTTGGCAAAAATCACCACACATGACGAAGATGATCCCGCCAAACGGGAGGTCAATACCAATAATATCCCGTAGCGATTGGTCCACCGCCTCGAATGCGTGCTTGTGCGTCATTGGCGCCTCGTCCCAGAAAATGAGCTTGGTGTGACGGATGAGCTTTGCAAGGTCCATCTGGCGCGTGATGGCGCACTGAGAGGTTGGTGTAAGTTGGAGGGGAATCTTGAACCTCGAGTGCGTTGTCCAACCTTTCTCAAGAAGGAGCGCAACAATTCCGGAGCCCATCGTGGTGGCAAGGTCGTCGTCGATGAGGTGTATGGCGAGGCTACGTATATGATTCTCATTTGGTTGCGCAATCCCACGCCGACAAAGCCGGTGTGCGCAATCGTCGGCCATATGGACGTTGTGTCGTTCCCAAAGCTGTAGCGGGTCTGTTGGAGGGTTTTGTGTGAGGATTGTGACGAACAATGAGCGCACCTGTGCTCCAGTCTGCATCCCTGCCGCCTCTGTCATGCACTGGTCCCACTCCTTGTCTGTCTCATGCAGACCGCGTGCAACGCAAGCAGCCTTGAAGGTATCGTGGATACTCCTGTCAACGGTCTGCAGATTCTCGAAGGACGTGGCTCCCTTCACCACTGTTAAAAGGGTTCGTGCAAAGAATCGCTCGCCACCGGATGGCCCAACAAAATACATCCGTTCGATTATCGTTCCCGTCTGACGCCGCTCCTACTTCTTCTGCAAAACATTCCACGTGAAATGTTTGGGCATGTCCTCGTAAAGCGTCTAGCGAGCAAGCGGATCGGTCTAGTTGATGACAAAAAACTCCGTCAAGCTTGTCTTGTAATCTGTTGCGCGGGCAATGACCTCGGCAAGTGGCTCATCGGCGTTGAACGTGATGCGATGCTCGTTTGGCAGGTGGATTTGTAGTCCTATAACTGACGGTGATCCCACGTGCAACCTGAATTCGAATTGTCGCCAAATGGCCTCTGGAGGCGACACATAGCGAGCGTTGATATATTGCTTCACCTCGTTAATTGGTCCTTAAAGCACCGCTATAGTGCAATTATGCCCTGTGTAGACGTATTTAAAGAGGTACTTGACAACTTGGACGGTCGAGCAAATCTGTATAAATTACAAATAGTATGCTACAAATATTACACACCTTGGACGGGCATCTGCGGCAGAGTATCTTACCTCAATGTTGATGTGGGCATTGTATGTGGTTGATAGCCACAAATTGTGTAGCACCACCCACCTGTTATCAATAGCCTTGCCACGGGCCTCAACAAACATGCATCCATTGTCGCGTCGCCAATATTTGGGGTATCCATCATCATTCGTCTGCGTTGTTGGATTGAAGTGGCGGGGTATTGTTTTGTGCATTTTCCGTCTTTTATGCACGGTGCCAAAGGTACTGGTATGCTGCACCGTACGGCCCGTGTATCATGCATCTTGTCACCGTCCGGTATGCTAGCGGATGGGTATCACAGTCACGAATTTTAGCGGAAACCATGCTATCAATCTCATTTGGTGTCTGCAGCTTTGATTGATCGTTGAGAATGAGGAGCATGTGGACGTGAGGGAGACCGTGTTTCTGAAACTCGACAAGCCAAACTTTTGCCTCCTGCGTCCCCAACACTCTCTTCTCTAGATCTTTCAACAGCTCCTTGAGCTTCAAGTTGAACACACGGCTCACTAAGTCTGGCCGGTTGCTCGTTGTTTGGTCTGGAAGTAGCTCGCGTATGATCTCGTCCCACTTTGGATTGCACGTGAATGTCAAAAAAAAGTCGAGGATGCCGAAGTTGCGGACAATTGCCATTGCATCCTGATAAAGCTGTACCATTTGGCGTGGCCTGCCGGTGAATGACGATGGAAGTATGAGCTTCTGGCCGATCTGCGAAGCATCGACGTCACCCTGGTCCAGTGCATCTTGCGCACCCTTGTAAACATCAACACAAATATTGGCTTGGTTGTGAACTTGTGGCGGATGAAATTGAGACGGTTCTCCTCGGTGTAGGCATACCCGTCAACAATGAACTGCTGAAGCAGGCGTCCAACTCGAAAGATATGTTCGTCGTTGCGCACATGAAGGATGTACGCGTAGAACTGAGTGATTGAAACACGCTTCGACCCGCCTTGCCCGCGAACAACCTCTACCTCGCTTTCCAAGTTCTCCACAAATTCTTCAGAATCGTGGTTGTAATTGAAGCCGGCCAATGCAATATTCGGGTGCCACCCATCCTGACCGTTGGGAAAGAGCAGCACATAGTGCATTGGGATGTATGAAGGGTGCAGGATAGAAATGCGCTGTAACGGACCGGAGATCTTCTTGACAACAATATCGCGTGTTGTTCCTTCCGCATCTGTTCCATCTGTGACCATGAGGACTCCAATCTCATCCGCTATTGGCGTATTATATCGCCGTGCATCATTTTCTCGTAGTGTGACCAATTCAAGCGACAGTAGCGTTGCAGGCTCGGTGTTCAGTCGTTGACGCGCATTTTCACATAGCTGAGCGTACGGGTTGTGCTCTTGCAGCATCTGCTGTAGCTCTTCCATGATGTTGGCGTCAAGCTAGTCTGCAAAGGCAAGGCGCCCGACGATCTGCATCTGTAGATCATGGATGTAGATTTGGGCAAACTTTGGTGTCTCACCCTCGTTGGCAAGGAGGCTTCCAATGAGATGGTAAAGCTCTCCGTGCAATCTGTAGTTGTACACGCCACCGCGCGCCATATCGTCGTGAATCCTTGCGCCTACCGAAGTAAACGCAAACACATTGTTGTACATTCGTATGCGCTCACGGAATCGTTTGGCCTCATGTGTCTGGCCTTCCAGTAGACGAACCTGACACCCGCTCCTCGATCTATTGTAAAGCGTTACAATGGTCACATCGCACCTCCATCCGGTCTAGCTTGTGGGGTAGGCGTTCCTTGCTGCCATCGAAATCACGATGCGCTTGTGGAAGCCGGTTGGTGACATCCGCCCTTTGTTTAGCATGCGCAGCTCGATCATTCCTGCAAATCTCTCCTCTCACCTCTTCGGGTATTGCCGCATGCGGAGCCACAGGTGCCTCGCGGTGTAGTGGGAGATCTCCAAGACGTTCTTTGACTGTGCGTGCCGCTCTTGCCTCAGCGTGGGCTCCGCGAACTGCCTATTGTTGGGCATTCCACGCTTCGTCGATCATCTGAGCACGGTGTGCGGCCTGGTGTTGGCAATCGGCTTCACGGGCATTACGTGCATTGCCTCTTCGTGAGCTGCAGGCTCCTATTGTCATTCCTCTCTCTGAGCCAATGTCTGACGTTGACGTCGATCGCGTTGAAGTCGTGTCTTTCTCTTGCGCGAAGTCTCCTCGGTTCTGTCAGCCATGTCGATACCTATAATAACAGCCTATTGTTAATATCTTGATTATCAAACATGACCTCGACACGCAAATAACTCTACTATGTTCCGCATTTATGAGATTAACATTAATGAGATTTTAAAGTTGAATTCCATCTACCAACTACGTGATAAAAGGCCAAACTTCCCTCTCATATGGTTTTAATGTCCTAGAATCACATTACATGTCCATGCATGCATGCACCGAACTCAAGTTGAATTCCATCTATCAACTCTATCTCTAGTCTGTTTTACTATCTATTCCAAAAGTAGACTTTCTATTCCAAAAGTAGGCTTTCTATTACTTTTTATTCCAAAAGTAGACTTTCTATTCCAATAGTAGACTTTGTATTCCAAAAGTAGACTTTCTAATCCAAAAGTAGACTTTCTAATCCAATTCTGACTAATTAGAACTTTAGTTCTAGCTTTATCTTTCTTAAGTTTAGTTGAAGTGTGAGTGTTGCCTCACCCAAAGCCTCATCAAATTCTATTATATATATATAGATTATGAACTTCCATTTGGAGAGTTTTTAAAAGGTTTTCAAAGATTACAATTGCAGCAAATAGTCACATGTTTTTCTCAAAAAGTCTACTCTTTTGGTATAATGTATGATCCAATCCTAATTGGAAAATTTCTAATTAAAAATAAATAAACAGAAAAAACCGATTTTAGTATCTATATTAATAATAGAATTGGTGTCTGTCCGTGCATCCATGTGGTCAAGCTTATCTACATTTTAGGAAGATTTTCATGCTTTTACTTTGAAATATTTATTTTCAAGCCTTTTATTTTAAAATTTCACTTTGTCGGGAACAACGGGGGTTCCACTAGTCAAAGGTAAATGTTGATCATTATTTTGATTTTGGTTGATACTTATTTATGAACATAAATAGACATATTTTAACACAATTATGGTCTTAAACATACCCCTAAGCTTTTCTGGAGGTTGACTTTAAGCCAGTTCTTCAATCTTATCCTTTGGTTCTTGATAAGAAATTACCCACAAGCCCCGAATGCCTAACCTAAAATAAGAATGACAATTTGTACTTGGCAGAGTACCATAAACGGTTGTGGTGTACAATACTCTCCATTAAAGGTTGTTTACCTTATTTTCAAAATGTTTTGACAGTCATTTTTTACAAGAAAAATAGCCATTACATACACAAGCTCAATGGCTTTGTAACTCCACACACACCTTCTTTAACATATTGAGAAGCCTTAGTAGAAGTATCAAGATTGTAGAAGTACTATTTGTACATACTAGGGTTTTAAGCTGGAGGTATGCTACCATCGAGTCGACCCTCCTTTTGTAGCAAGCACACTTGGATTTGACCGGGAAGCATGTCTACCAAGCTCTACAACCATTCTAGGTCAAGGCCTTCCCAAATTGCTTGCAACTCTGCCCACATTTTGTTGTCATTATGAGCTGTAGTCCACTTTTGCAAGTCTATTTTCATCTTGGCCCGAACATCCTCAATAGGATTCAAATCCCGGTTGTTTGTTGCTTTTCAATGAGATGCAACTCCCTCCAGAGCTTTGGTGCCTTTGATTGGTGGACTAAGGCACTATCTTCCATCAAGATAGGGTTTTTAATGATTGGTGAAAAGTGGATTAACTCACCATCATACACGTGGTTAACGAAGTCAACTATTGTACGGCCTCTTTTCGCCATGCGAACAAGTTTGCTCTTCTTACAACCTGCAAAAGCTCCCCACACCATCACCATCAAAGAGCAGCCAGTCTTAAAAGTTGGCGCAACACAATCCATGTTGTACTTCTCGTAGGCTATTCTCCAAACCAACACACACCTAAAATTCTTCCCAATTTCAAAAGTTGACTCATCACTCCAAATGACACGATTGCAATCTTGAACAGTCCACTTCTTGTGTTGCAAAGCAAACTCCAACCTCTTTGCATTGTGTACATCGCTAAGGTAAGGCTTCTTTGGTGCCACTCGTGCAAAATATTCGGTAGATTGAAGAGCCTTCCTGACAATGTTAGGACAAACCTTATTGGCATACTATATGTGAGCTAAAGGTAGCACATCTATTGCCTTTAACCTTGCGCACTAAAGTCCTAATAGCCCCTGGGCTCTTCTTTGGATAAATTGACTCCCCTCTCAGGCCAGCTCTCAGTGACTCCTCGGTCACTGAATCTTAGAACACTTCATCACTCAATACATCAACCAAACGCAGTGAAGACAAGCATTCAAAAAAACCAGCGGAATTGACAGCCGTTTCCAACATGTAACCACGAAGACAACAAAATACACCAAGAGGGTGAAAGAACGCAATCTGGACAATTTTCGATACCAGTGTACTTTTGCATATGTAGCTCCTCCTACATTTTGCAGACAATTGTGGGACAGACCCCCATGACAAATGCAACGCCCCGGCTATCCATGACTCTTCAGCTCTACCTCAAATACTGAGCGCTAATATACACCCGGCCAAGTAAGAGCCGACCAGTCTATCAACAACCTAACAACCAACGTAGGGGGCACCACTCATCATGTCGAAAGAACCGGGAAAGAAATTGTGAGCAAAACTGAGCACTGCCCTCCCCACGGGACTAAGGCCAGCATCTGAAGCTACCAAAATTTACCACCTACCGTCTAGTCTACGCTCCAGTCTACGCTCCGTCGCAACAGCAAAACCAAAACTAGCTCTAGTCCCACGCGCTGCTCCCGCCACCATATCCTCCCCCACCATATCCACCGCCACCGCCATATCCCCCATGATGTCCACCGCCGCCACCGCCTCGGCCGCCCTCCCGGCGGAAGTCACGACCACCGAAGCGAGACCCTCCGCCTCCAGACCGCCTGTTCCGGCCCCCACCTCCGTAGCTCGCCCGCGTTGCGTAGTTCAGCAGCCAACCGGGCACCTCCTGGTTTGACTCCGTCATCAGGTCCGACAGCGGCCGTGACAGCGACTGGTCCTTCTCGTTGAAGAAAGCTGTCGCCACCCCACTCTTCCCGGCACGCCCCGTACGACCGATGCGATGCACATAGTCGTCAATGTCGCTCGGCAGATCAAAGTTCACCACATGAGCCACATGTGGAATGTCCAGCCCTCGAGCTGCAACGTCCGTTGCTACCAGGATCGGAGTCACTCCCGTCCTGAACGATCTCAGAGCGTGCTCTCGCTCCTGCATTCCACAACAGCGACCACGGTTACTCCTCACATCACACAAAACACCCTCCACTAACCCACGCCCAACCTCGACTCTCCCACTTCCCACCAGAGAAAAAGACTCCCTACCATTCCACCAGAACTGCTATGCTCCTCGAAAGCCCTCCACCACCGAACCAACCCCAACCAGGTCATGAAGAACACATCGCCCAATGCAAAGAGAAACCCGAACACTCAGCTCATCGACATACCTGCTGGCTTCGATCACCGTGGATGGTAGTCGCCGGGAAACCCATGCGACACAGCCAGTCCTCCAGGGCATCCGCTCCCTTCTTCGTCTCCACGAACACCAGCGTCAGAGACTGCTGCCCAGCCGGAGTCAGCGCACTCTGCGCATGGATCAGGTCCATCAGCATGCTGCGCTTGTCCGCGTCTTGCACATACTCCACTCTTTGCACGATCAGGTCCGTACTAGACCCCACCCTACCCACGGCAAGGAAAATGTAGTTTGACAAGAAGTCCGACGCCAGCCTCTGGGAACAAACACATACCACAATGTCAGACACCGCAACCATCCAACTCACACGGTTTCAACAACCGACCTCACGCTCTCCACAAACCTCGCCAACCCTCATATCATCACTCACTGTCGCACAAGAAGGCGCACAACTCCAAACTCCCAAACTCTTCACTACATCACCATCTCCCAAATTCAGGAAACACTCATGGACCACTACAGCCAACCCATGCTCTACCAGCATCATTATCTTGCATCCGACTAATAGCATATCGGACTTGCATTAGTTGAAGGCGCAACAGCCCCATCATCCAGAGTTTCCTCCAACGGATCGCTTCAATGGCATCAAAACATACCTGGATCTCTCTCGGGAATGTCGCACTGAACAGCATCGTCTGCCGATCACCAGCAGCGGGCATATCCATCTGCTCCACTATTCTGCGGATCTGGGGCTCAAAACCCATGTCCAGCATCCGATCAGCCTCGTCCAACGCCAGGTATCGCACCATGGCAAGCGACACCCTGGCCCGCTCCAGTAGATCGCTCAACCGTCCAGGAGTGGCCACCAAAATGTCCACGCCTCTTTCCATTTCTCTAAGCTGCACAAACAACACACTGCCGTCATCACCTGCCATCAAAACGCCCAAATAGCACCATCCTGAACAAACATGCCTCAATAGCATGTCCTGGCTTAGGACACCACGACAAGAAACATCAAAAAATTGCATGCAACCTCACGACCAGCTCACAACAGCTATCATTCAACTGGATCTACTCCATGCAACACTAAATCTACTCCATGCAACACTAAATCCATGCTTCACTCGCATATCAATCCAATTCAACGCCCACGAATACATGCAAATCTACACACCTGATTGTGGACCGGGGCACCACCATAGGCGACCACTACTCTGATGCCGGTCTGGTACGCAAACTTCTTAGCTTCCTCGCTGATCTGCATCACGACAGCCATCCACATCCATCAGCATCACAACGCCAATCGATTGCTCTCTCACGGTCCCATCGCTGCTCGCCTCTCACTACCGGAAAAAATTGCCTACGTCCACACCCTAATCACCCCTTCGACAAAGCCCATCCATGCACTCAAAATCTTGCGTGCAGTCCTGCTTCGCCCGGCTCACCTGCATTGACAGCTCCCTTGTGGGCGACAATATCAGAGCCAGCGGCAACGCCTTCCTTCCGCCACGAGGCCTGCCCGGGGGCGTGTTCCTCATGATCCCCGCAATGATCGGGAAGCAAAACGCCGCCGTCTTCCCTGACCCTGTCTGCGCGCACGCCATCAGATCCCGCCCATGCAAACTGATCGGAATCGCGTACTTCTGCACCGGCGTCGGCTTTGTGTACTTGCATCTCCGGATGTTCTCGTTCAGCGCCTGCCCCAGGTCGATCTCCGCAAACGTGTTCACCGGGGGCGGCACGTCCTTCCCACTCGTCTCCACAGGGATATCCTCATACGCGTCAAAGTTGATGCCAGTATTCTCCGCCTCGAATATCGTCTCTGAAACCGGCTCGTCATTTGCAAAGGGGTTAGCCTCCCTCTCCCATCCCCCGCGGTGCCCCCGCGCGCCCCCACCATAGCTCCTGCCCCCGCCTCCATTCGACTGGTTACCCCAGCTCGCCGAGTGGTTCACAGCCCCGCCCGCGCCCCAACCAGACCCGTTCACGTTCGGTGCCTTCCCGGCGTCCGCCTGCGGAGCAGCAACCGCTGCCGCATTCGGGTTGCCCCACGCTGGCCGCCCACCCGGCGCGCCTCTCGCAGGCCCTGTCACCTCCACGCTCGGCACCTTGTCCGCCGCCGCTCCTGGTCCCCCCTGAGGCCGGTTCCGCAAATGAGGAGGCACGTACGACGCTCTGGAAGGCCGACCACCGCTGGCTCCCGCTTCATTCTCAGTAGCCACCATTTCGGATGGCGACTCTGCCCATGTTGATGGCATATCTATCTCAAAACACCCACACTTCCTCTCCCCCTGCACTCCCTCTCGCCCTACACCCTACTTTGCCCCCCCAGAGCTGAATCTCCGCTCCACTTCAACAGCCTTTAAACCTAACCTCTGATCTCGTGTTCTGTCCAACCAAACACAACCACAACAGCAAAACATTTCCGTCAGCACACCACATCAGATCGCTCACGAAACGCAAAAAACTGAAAGAAAACGACCAAATCCACCTGCTCGGCGGCTCGCCTAAATCTAACCCTCCGCGTGCACATGTAAAACCAGACCCAGACACCTGACTCCCCCTTATACTTTCCGAGCGCCGACCACAGAAATTAAAAAACACCACAGAAAGTCAAATAACAAACGTGGCCAGGACGCTTCAAACGCCGGCACCGCAGTCTTAGGGTTAGCACGCGGGGGAGGAAGCAGAGGCGGAACCTGTGCGCGTGTCGGCGGCGCCCATGGCCCGCTTCGGCAGTCTGCGTTAGCAAGCACGCAGAGCGCGCGGCGATGATGATGATGACAATCAAGTGGACGTCCAGGGCCCAGTGCGCGAGGCGAAAGACACACCATGTGAGGGGTGGCGATGGCGATCAAGGGTTTGGTCTCGTTGCGAGAGACCCGAGCCTAGCAACGGCGGTGGCTGATAAAGTAGCTTGGCGGTGGGAAAAGGCACTACCAACCCTAATCCGTCCTTCGCGCTTCCTGTCCCATTGGCTTGCTTCCAACGCCACTGTTTTCACCCGATGGTTAAATAGGCTTGTCACTCCACAAATTATCTTCTAAATGCCCGATTTGACAGCGATTTGACAGGACATCCCCACGCTTGGCCTTGCCAGGTGGGGGAGGAGGTGGGGAGGAGGTGGTGGGGCCAAAACCTGGCCCCTATTTTGTTTTTAGATGGGGTCCTAAATTTAGTAAAAGGTGACTTCAAGACAAATTGGGGCAATAGGCCCCACTTTAGTGTTAAAAAAGTCAAAAAAATCCTCTGACCCCCCTAAAATGGGAGGGCTAGAAAAATGAGCCCATGCAATTAAGACGGGGCCCACCTCGAGTAAGTCCGAGCTTGGGGGATGTCCTGTCCACGCCTAAAATGCCGAGGGCAAATTGACGCCCTCGCTAGGACTTACCCAAGGGGGCCACGAGGTGGTGGGGTCAAACCTGGCCCCTATTTTGTTTTTGGATGGGGCCCATTTTGTAGCCAGGGAGGGTTTTCTAGGGTAAACAATGGCCATAGGCCCAAATTTGTCAAATATAATCCAAAAAAAGCCTCTATACCCTCCAAAATAAGAGGGCCAGAAAAATGACCCCATGCAATCAAGACGGGGCCCACCTCGGATAAGTCACAACGAGGGGGTCAATTCGCCCTGGCTGTACTAAAATTGAGAATTAGTGTTTGCAACACTATTTACAAACTCTAACACTATGTAAACTTGAGATTTAGTGTTACAAAACTAAATGTCAACATGAACACTAAATACAGAGAATTGTAACTTTGGGATTTAACTAGCTTTACATATAGTGTTATGGAAAAATAATGTTTAGAAAAATAAGAAATAGAAAAATTACGAAGTTGACAAAAATTGACAAACATTGACAAAGATCATGTGATTCAAGAAATTACTAAAAATTGAAGAAATAATGTCACCAAAAAATAATAAACACATACAAAAAATTGCATCCAATTGGAGAAGTCTCATTCAATTAAAGTGAGCAAAATATAATTAATACATTCAGTTGAAGAAGTTATGTGATAAAAAATAATAAACATATACAAAAAAATCACATATAATTAAAATAATGGCATTCAAGTAAAGAATTAAATATAATTGACAAAATCACATACAATCAAAGACATCACATACAATCAATGACATCACATACAATCAATGACATCACATACAATCAATGACATCACATACAATCAATGACATCACATACAATCAAAGCACCACGGCCTTGGTGTAGTGATTTGGGTCATGGCACATCGGTGAGGTGGTTGTGAGTTCAAATCCTATTGCCGGTGTCGTGCCTACCACCATAGTCCACCCAATTATGGTGGGGGTCCCAAGGCCTCATTATATGGGAACCCACAAAGCTCTTGGAGGACATGACATGTCGGTTGTCTCTAAGGCAATTAGTGTAGGGAAGCACTTAGTGTAGAAAAGTGTTTACCCTCAAGAGGGTGGTTAAACACTCAAGAGGGTGGAGTAGTTCTATTACACTAGCCTATGTCCCGTGGCCATATGCTTAGTGAAGAGAATGAACAAATACTATATTCACGCCGGTCTCCTTCGGAGACCGGGGTTCTTCTTCTTCTTCACATAAAATCAAAGACATCATATACAATCAAAGACACCACATTCAATTAAACAATAACATATCGTTGAAAGAATGACATACAATTGAAAAAATCACATACAATTTAAGAAATCACACACACTTAAAAAAATCATGTGATCAAAATATAAAAAATATAAATTTGTAACTAATAAAAATTAAAAGAAATATATAACATTACTATTCTAGGCTAACATACTCGGGTACATCTTGTCGTTGAGAGAATTGGAAATGTTTTGCAACAATGTCTTAGAGCACAGGAAATAGTTGATTCACACTCCAAGTCCCATCAATATCTAAGGCCATGCCACAACGGATCATGGCTTTTCTCGTATTCTCGCATAGGACATATTATCACAATCTACTTCTCTATTGACATCTTCACCACCATCAGCACGAAGTTGGAGAAAGTATCTTTTACCATGATTCGTGAGTTTCCCTGACGATGATCCATCTCTACGAGGTGTATTTTGCCAAGCACCGGCTGGGATTAACTCAGTTTTTCTCTCTTCCCAACATCTCGTCCAAGCATCATTTATCTTTGAAATGATAAATGTATTAGCTAGTTGGCATAATTGAGTAGCGCATGGTGGCAGATATCTCAAAGATGTCCGCTTCTCCTCTAAAATGCTCCTCAATCTAGGAGTGATCGTATGACTTGTACAAGTATCTACCTAGACTACTTCAGAACGTTGTTGTACATCGGCTTGAAAAGCACGAGGTTCACTAAAATATTCCAGAAAGATAGTCTGATCCATCCAACCTTTAGGACCCGATCTATAAGTAACACCAAAGATACTATCATGCAAACCTCTAACAGGATAGCCCTTGTTCTCATTTGTAAAAATGAGCATGGGAGATTCGATTGTGGCTTGCCATCCCCCCGAGATTCTTACAACCATAGTCATAGAATCACCACCTGAAACGACCTCTGAATATTTCACTGTAACTTCACCCCTAAATCCCAATGTCCGTACATTGTCTGATTTGACAACAAAATGTGTTTCATTGACATTTTCCATCACGTTTTTGTCAAATTCACCTGTCTGAAAGCCTCTTTGCAGCACACCTAAATGGTGTGCAATATGCATTTTGATCTGCAACTCTTTCTTTGCACTATAGGTCAATCGGTCGCATTGGCAGAATAACACAATGCTATTGACATCCATAAATTATTGGACCCAACTATAACAAATCTCTTCAGTTAGAAGCTTGTTATCTTTTGGATCCCTAGACTGACTCGTAAAGATAGAATTTGGGCCTAATAGCACAGAAAGAGCGAGCTCACTCAACAACTTAGATAAAAATTTAACACCGGCTCTCTTATAATTTTCAAAAGCTTCAATAAGTTTAGGGTAAAGCCAAAGAACCCATTGTGAACATTTGGGACCATGTCCAAGTTTGACTTTTGTCAACAATCAAGACCGCCTCCCAAGTCGACTCCTGGTGAAAGAACATACAGTTGGCGAAGAGTCGAAATCTTTGTCGTATATTAATTCCTTTTGTTGTTGCCACAATCAAGAAGCCTTTACCACATTTGCACTCTTCTGTCCTCGAAACTGTTCAGGAAAAGCTCTTATTGTGCGCCCATAAAGTTCTAAAACACCATGGAGCGCCTCATCTTCAACCATCCAAGCCACTACAAACTTGCGAGCCTTGATGGTGGAGACTTGTTGAAGTTGATGTGGGGTAGAGTTGATGGCATTTGAATCCAAATTGTGAAGTAGAGGTGAGGCATCCATATAGAAAGTAACCTACAAAAAGAGGCATTTTCTGATTAAAATTGTTGAACTTGAAAGGAATATGATTAAAATCACACAATAATGACATTCAACAGACAAACAAATGAAAATTTTGAAAAGGAAATTAACCTTTAAAATGTGTGTTGAATAAGAATGATAAGAAATGAGGCACACTTGCACTATAGAAGTGGTGGAGGTTCTACAAACAAACAAAAAAGTCGAGAAGACATTAGAAACAAGGCCTACTATTTAAAAATCAATATTTTAATATATATGATGGATGCTACGTAAAGCCACATCCATTCAATAAAACAACCAACATAACATATGGAATGACACATACAATCTCACAAAAAATGGGTGTTGAATTAAATCAATATGAAATTTCTTCACCGGTTGAGAAATCAAGACTTATGTTATTCACATATAATGATAATACACAAGTATAATAACCTTGAAATGTTTATTAATAAAATATAGCAAAACCACTCTACGTTAGACATTCATGGGCCTTGACAAGAGTAAATTTGCCAAGAATGCAAAAAGGTCAAATAAATTTGTTGATCTCCTAGACAAGGTTCCAATTGCACATCACTAATGTAAAAGAATATATTAGATTAAAACAATTATGATTCTTGAGAAATTGTGGTTCTAAGGCAAACACTCAACTCTAAAATTTTCTATTAAACCAAGTGTTGAAATACAATTATGTTCAATTGTAATTATACACACATGTACAATCTGGTAGAGAAAAATGGAGTGTTTACATTTAGTCAATTCTCTTCTTTGCACAATTCTTCACGTCTTCAGCCAAGTTCTTCATTGCATATGTACTATAATCAATATAAAATAATCAATAATAAAATTTCAAATAAAAAACAAGAGAAAATGTGGAGCAAAAGTTGAAAAGTAGGTTGTCATGGCTGGTATTTTTTCCCAAACAAAACCAACATCATTCATTAGCTACAACAATTCCACTACACACATATATATACACCAAATTCACAACTACGCATAAATTGAAAAATATAAAGTGTAATTGTATTTTTCTGGAAAGAAAAATGATTAAATGTGGAATACCCGCTTGAAGTTGTGTAATTTGACTCTTAAAGAAATATGGAGTTATCCACATATAATGTATACAATAAAAATATGTAGTGTAAATTGACTCCATTTTGAACCTAAAATATAAAGCATAAAACTACAAAAGTAGAATGAATTAATTTCCAATTATGTGTGTTTTTGTGGTATCATTTAATGACAAGAAAGCAGGACAAAAATAAGCCACACTTTTTCCTTGCATTGCTACCCAATTCCCTTGAATATACTCAACTTCTTGCATTTTACAAGAAAAAAAACTTGACATGAATAACATAGATTATAGTTGTGGTTTTACACAAATGCACCTGAGCTAGAGTTACTCAATCTAAGCCTCCAAACATAGGAGATGTTACGAGATAGAAGTAAGGCAAAGAGAAAGTACCATAGTTGGAGAGAGGGCATGCATCCTCAACACTTGGTGAGCTGGAAGATCAGCTGGTGGTTTTTTTGGAGGCAGAGGTGTACCAGAATTTGGTTGCTATTTGGGAGAATCTTGGGGTGCAGATCAACCTCCTCCTCCTTCACTGTAATTAGCAAACTTTTGAAGGTTTTCCTCACTCTCTACCTGCATTCACAACAATGTGTCACAGGACATGGCGTCAAGGGCCTCTCCGTATCGTAGTTTTAGCATAGATTAGTTTGTTACTAATCTAAGTGTGTTTAGGAACGAACGGCAGCACACCGCATTCATCCACGGATGATTTTCATCCACTTAGGATTGTATGCGTGTGTGTATAGCGCCGCACACGTCCTTGACTTGAAGTCTTTGTCAAGTCAAGCTTTGTGAGTGAGTTAGAGAGTGTTAGTGATTACCTTTACTTATAAGTGATTGTTTGTCATTAGTAAAGGCTCCGCATTCTCTTATATTACTTGAACTTGTTGATTCTCCCTTCGTGGAGTGCGAGACGCTAGACTACGTGAGTGATTTCATACTTGTTCACTTGACAAAGACCTCTCACATTTTCTTCTATAGTTCTCAAAGTTGAGCTTAGGTGATCAAAGAAAATTTGTAGGTATTCAACATAATGTTGTAGAGTGCATTGCGACGATCCTTACGCAACAAATGGTGCTCAAAATGGACAATTTTTGAGGAAGTTAGGAGACTTCAAAGTTTTTCAAGTTTCTTTCCTAGACTGTGCTGCAGCGGCCGAACCGGTTTCATTTTTTTTGCTTTTGAATAGACTGCTAACATTGGATTAAATGGACCAAGCTTGAGGTTCAAATTCATGATATTATCATTTTTCCCCATTCACATTGCGTTGTGGAGGTATTTTCGAACCGGTTTCATTTATCCCCGTTCGCACTGTGCTTTGGAGCTATTTTCTGAACCAATTTTATTATAGCCGTGTTCACACTGCGTAGGGACCAAAATCCATTAGGGACCTAAATCTGTTACGCACCTAAATCTGTGCCGAAGTACCCTAAACCGTCACTTCTTGACCTGAAATTTCATGGAGTACTTGGAATGGAAGCTAAAATTTTCAGCTTTTGCATAATTACTTATTTTCGAAATCCAATCGCGGATTTGAGTTTGCGAGGAAAATCTAAGAAAAGTGGTGTAAGAATTTTCTAGTTTACAAATTTTTTTATAAATTTTGCTAGTTTTTGTGAGGTCCAAAACAATCACATGTGTATGTGACCTTAAAAATTAAAAAAAGGTAGTGCTAAAATTTGGGAGTAGATTACAAGGGCATTGTTACTCGGATGGGAGTGACATTTATGCTTATAGTCAGGGTTTCCGCCATTTGACGTAATTTTTAGTATTAGTTTGGCGTTTGTCGTGATTATCCACGAATGTATGTGATTTCATTGGAGGATTAATGTTTTTAAACACCATGGTCAATCTCCACTGTTCCCTTAGTTTTAGACGTTAGGGAGGACACTTTGTAGTGTTTCTCTTTGAATTGCAGGTTTGCGACTCGGGCCATCCATTGCAGGCATGTGCCAGTAGCTGTAACCCTTTGTCTTTTCTGCTTTTTTGTTGTTGGAGGAGAGGATCCGGTTTTGATTTTTGTATTCTTTTGCGGTACTTCCCCCGTGTTGCGGGCTTGTTGCCGGTGTTTTCTGGTGGCCCCATTTTTCGTTGTACTAGATCGTGATAGGATACCATACTAAGGGTGAAGTTGGATTTATGGCCGGCAAGACGTTTCTATGTGGGGGGGGTTGTGGTTGGACCTGTGCTAGCCGGAGGTGATGACCGGTGAACTACTAAGTTTGGTGGTTTTGGAGGTGCAGGTTGCTTGTTCGTACCCTTACCCTTTAGATAGTACCTGTAGCTAAGTCCCGAGGTGGTTGTTGTTTACGGTGACTATACGGAGTCGGTATTACTGCTCTTCACCAATCGACCCTGGCCCAAAGTCTGTGGTGGATTGGCGGCTCCGATTCCAGACGTAGATGAAGGAGAAGCGTCAACGGACGCCATCGTTTAACGACTCATATGTGTTTGAGCTCTTGCCCCAACATTTAGAGCTGAAGGCTCTTCAGTCATATGGGCGGTGGACCATGCACCACGACACTCAGCTGTGCTTTGATGAGGAGTACTGGCGCCAGCGTGTGGAGTTGATAACTACACTCAAGGAGAGTGCAGTTGCATAACTCTCGGCTTCTACCGAGGAGCTCAAGGTGGAAGATAGTTTCCTCGGCGAGGATTCTAGGGCAAGGGCATTGCCGTTGTAGCCGAATGGTCTGGCATGGGGGCCATGTTACATTTGGCCGTGGCTACACGTGTGACATTGATGGCGGTTGGTGATCCTCCAGCCTTTGATCCTTTGGCGCAGTTCATGGTGCACTTGGAGTTGGAGTATTGGGGGTTCAAGCGTGATCAGATGCAGCACATCCAGGATTTCCACTAGGAAAAGGACGATACCCCTTGCACTATGTATACACATTTGACATAATTGTCAACGGAGGCCAGTGATGTGTTCACGGAGCGCTAGCTAGTGAAGATCTTCATCTCCAAGCTGGGTAAGCGCATGGTGGAGTTGATTATTACACATCTTCTTTTCCTATATCACGGGAACGCCACTTTGGCGGAAGGGTGATAGTCGACTAAGGTAGTACGAATAAACTGTCACAAACCGTTTTTTCCCATGTCACAACTTCTCCTTCGAGTCACATGCCCAATTTGCCTTGGATTTCAAATGTTGGTCTACAAAATGTGATTCCTCACTTCCATGCCATCACACACATCAAAAAATTCACTAAACCGGTCTACAGTTCAATGAGAAGAAGTATATTTGTAATTACTATACACTTGTCACAATTTTTAAAATGTTACAAATATACTTCTTGTAGGAGACCAAAAGTTCACAATTCTACAAAACTTTCAATTTGCATGCAAAACATGTTCTTTTCAATCATTCCAAATGAAAAATTATGATCCGAGACTTTAATTTGCTTGTAACAACAAAAAATGGGCTGATTTTTTAGTGCACTTAAAATGGGGGTTAATGTAGGCTTTTTATAAAAAAAAATCGGGCTCTACACCCTACACAAACTCTAATATCGACCCATTTGTTCTTTGTTTAAAAACTTTGAAATTCCATCATTTACTTTAAAATTAAGGAAAGGGTATTGTGGCTACACGAACATACTGCAAAGTATATTTTGTATCTTTGCAGCCTCCATAGTATCCCAATATACTACTGTTGTGTTAGAATCGTGCCAATAAAAATTCGACACGTGTTCTCTTCCAATCACTCCATATTTATCGGCGCCTTTCCCTAGAATCTGTAGTGCACAACTCCCAATTAATGAAGGTGATGTGCAGCCGCCGGCCTGAAGTTCCCAGATCTGTGAACGTTGAGAACTGGATTCGCCAATCTTGGTTCATTAATGCACTAGATCTAATCAATGCAACTGTAGCTCAGAGATCTACTCACTGTAACTGGTACAAGGTCGCCTTCTCCACTTTGCAGACCTTCGAGCTCTGTCCATTACAACTTCGCCGGGATCTGCATCGACATCTTCTTCTAGTGCAAACATGTACAGGTTTAGACCATCTTCTTCTCCTACCTAGTGATAAAATTATTGCTGAAAAGATATACGGAGTCCTTCATACTAACGTGGGTTTTTGCAATCTAAACAGTTTAGGGAATCTTCGAACAAGTTCTAGATCCCAGCGCCAATGTAGTACTTAGAATTGATCAAAGTCTAGAAAACCGCAGACGACAGTATACCTTGACGACTACAAGAAAGAGGGTTTTGCAGATATCTGGTCGACATATGCGAACTGAGGTCTTCAAGGTATGTCTCTATTTCGCATTCTGCCATGTTTTGATAGATACAATGAGTGTGTGGAACTTAGTTGCAGATCCCCATTCCAAAATTGATCGTTATTTTGAATATGATCAGCTATAACCGGGCATGCAATCAGTTTGCAGTGCTCATGAGTAAATAGAGACGTGTATTTCTACAATAAACATGTTTTGAATCACTTGGTAAATGTAACTCTACCAAAACATTATGAGAACGACTGTGAGAAATTAAAGTCGACATTCCTGATCAATGACATGCCAGTCGTGAGTGTCCGTAGCTCATATTGAACACTGTTTGGGGTAGCATATTTGTGGCTGTGCATTTTGGGAAGTTTGTACTTCTTTGTTGGTTCTCTCTTTTTATGATGACGTTTTTAGACATTGACATTGAACAGATGCACTTTGAAAATCATGTATGGAGTTTTTAGCCCACTGAGAAGTTAGGCACCTGTTCTGAGGAAGCTTCTGAAATCCCAGGTACTTTCATGTGACTCTATACGAACATTAAGTAGTCTGCATGTCTAAAAGAAAAAATTGGTTCACTAAATGTGTTGAAATGCTTCTAGCTTCCCAGAATGTGGTTTTTGCATGTTCATGTTCAGGGACATGGTATTCATACTTTTGTTATGTTAGCTTTACAGGATGGTTAGGAGGCGTGAAGCTAGGCCTGAACCTAGTGGCCAATCCAATGAAGAGGTTGCTTTAGCTAAAGAGAAAGTAGTTGAACGTCAAAGACGTTGTAGAGCGAGAAAGAGGGATTTGGCGGAGCGGTCGCTGCAATTGGCTGTTGCCGGTGAGGATCCTAGTGGGAACAATTCTGGACGTAGGGATGTGAATAGAGTCTCTGCACGGAAATCTGAATTCATCTTGAAGGAATTCGAAGCTGCTGGCGAGGATTTAGGGTTTCGACAGGCTGTACTGGGGTCAGTTTTGTCTTCCAAAATTATAATTCCCCATTTGCCCAAATGTTACCGTGATCAGAATGATGCGAAAACTAGCCATGCCATCATTCAATCCTATAGGAACGAATTGCAGCTCCTCAGAAATCCATGCTTTAGAGAAAAATTAGTGAGGAAGAAGGCACTATTTGATGCTGCTGTTAATACATATGGCACAGGAGTATGTGCGATATCGAGGGTCTTTCGTACGAAAACACGAAACATAGTTGCAGCCATGCATCGGCGGCGAAGCCTACAATCCACTGGATCGTCGATTTTTAAGCTTCTTGAGCGGAGAAAGAGGGCTGGATTGTCGATTCATACAAGGGAGCTTGTGAAGGAATGGTGGTCTATGGAGATTCGAGTCAGTCCCAATAAGAAGGATGTGAGGAGAAAACGGATAGAAAAGAGGGTGTACGAAAGTCATTCAACGCACTTGCTGCTTGAATGTCAGGTACTTCACCGCACCCTCTCTGGTTATATGTGAATAATCAAGGTGGTCCCATTTGTAATTCGACCACTATCATAGTATCATGCATGTTTAGTATCTTCAACATCCCGTTGTTGTCATCGTTAAACATCCCAGTAGTCCTTTGTTACACATTCCTTGTATCTTTTTGTACCCTAGGTTGTATTTATATAGTACTTTTTGGTGCGTAATTAACAGCAGTAGTTCAATGGAATACATGGGTGGTCCTTGTTGATACTCGTGTAGACTCGAATATGCTAAACTTGTCCGCATACATACTCTTTGAGAGTATGTGATACACTTGTAAAGTCCGGCCTCATCACCTGGAGTATGTTGTCATACCGACGTGGTCCTCTGCAATAGGCTTTGGTTATTCCACAACACACCCTTCAAGTAGAGTTATAGACACTTTGTGAATACTATTGAGGTTATTCGATGTCCCCACATAGTCTATAGCTATACTTGTGACACTGGACCATGGTATCCTAGAACATAGTTCACGTTGCTAATATACTATAATATACTCTGTACAAGTACTTGTAACACTTATCTACTCATTTTGAGTATAAAAAAACAAGGTATATACTCACATGTCTAAGTCAAGATGTATACTTTTAGTTTATTGACATACCTTTGTAGTCTGATGTTATACTTCTATAGCCGTTGTACATACTCGTGAGGTATATTTTGCACATTGTTGACTTGTAATTTGGGCACTGTCTTTGGCAGGCATCCTTGTACAAGAGGTTCAAGGCTGCACATCCTAATGAGCCCATCTACATGCGAGCGTTTGAGAGAATGCGGCCTTACTTCGTTAAAAAATGCAATGACCGCAACGTATGTTGCTGTAAATACCATGTTGAGCTAGAAATGCTTTGACAGGCCTTATCGTCAGTCAAAGAGGCCACACAAGGATTCTACGCCGATATTTCTTGCGATTGCGCATGAATTGTATGTCACAATGTAGATTCTGATGGATGTTCAGCACATTTGAATAAGTTTGATGGGGTTATAAAACTGTGGGAGGTAGTGGTGTGCTCGAAACCAAACACAGAGGAGTTCCATTGCTTGGAGTGCTTGATGGGAACATGTACTAGCTGTGGAGGGCATACGTTTCCTATCTGTCCGCGTCAATCATTGCCATCAGCATTCCAATTGAAGTAGCGGCGTTTTGACTCGGAGGTGGTGGGAGTGAACGAGAACGGGAAGCCACGGAAACGCCTTGGAGAGGTTTACATGGAGACATCTCCAGCTCAGTTCTCTGAGTACCTTGTGCCCCGGCTGCACAAGTTCAAAACCCATAATTTTGTTCTTAGGTGGCAGGATGTGCAATGCCGACTTAGCATGGATGATTTGCCTACTGATGCCATGCTATCTCATGTTGATTTTGCCGAAAATTATACTTTTGAGATCCAAAATGAGATACAATCCATGCATTGGCAATCTACGCAAATTACAATTTTAGTGCACATTATTTACCGTCATGTACCTAATATTGATGGCGTAGTAAAAGAGACCCATTTCTATATTTTAGATGATAGAACCCATGATACCTTGTTCGTGCTGCATTGTTTCTTGAGGCATTGGAATTGGCTGAAGTCTCGTGGTATATAGGCGAACCAACATTGGATGTGGAGGAACGGGTGCGGCAAACAATTCAAAGGTGCAAGGTCTATGTACTTTGTTAGTAGGTATGCATGGCTTACAGAAGGTTGTCTTATGGAATGGAATTACTTTAGAATGGGACATGGGAAGGGGGACTGAACAACTCCACAATCCGTGCCAGAAGCTGCACGATGCAAGAGACGCGGTGAATTTCTTGGAAGAAAAGATGGCGGGTTTGGTGGAAAGCTCGGTTGTCAACGACAGAATAGTATCTCATAGATACTTCCACTACATTGGCATGGACACCGTAGACCGGCGACAACCGAACGGATGCCACACAATTCAAGGGTCAAGAAAGCTACATTCAATTCGAGGAGTCTTAGCTACCGATCCGACATTGCTAATGGTGAAAAACCTCTCATGTTATTGTTGCCACTGTTTGGATGGAGACTGGCCATCTTGTGAAAAGATGTCGCATGTGAAGGCATGGACAGTCATTAAGCTTCCTCCCACAGATGTGACGTTTGCACGAGACGTTATGCAACAGGGGCAACTAGACGAAGGAGATGAAGATCCATGGGACTATGTTATTGACCAAAGTCTGGGAGATTTGGTGGAAATCGGGGACAATTTTGCAATTCCGGCGGATGACGAAAACAAGGAGGGCGTCGATTTCTATGTGCTTCAGTGCCAACGCCGAAAAGAAGTCGTTCGTGAAAAGTTCACTTGGAGGTGAAGATGTGAGTTTGATGTGGAGGACCACATACTTGTGGGGACATATTATCAGAAATGGGGCAATAGTCCTAGCTCTTATGTTTTCCTTCAAAATAGTGTAGTTGCTCACATTGATGCAGATTTAGTTCTTGCTTGTAAGTTCTCAATGTTGCCGGCGACACACAGGGTCAAGGAAGGTAACCCTATCTACCAACTTCCAGACGAATCCATAGATGTCATAAGAATGGCTCTTGAAGGTTTTTGATTATTCTAAACACATGTTTGGGTTAGTTCTTTTGATCTGCTGTGGTTTTTATACGTGTAGGAACCAGAGGTTATGTCAGTTATGCAATTAGCGATTCCAAGTGTAGATTCTAGTATTTTATAGACCAGTGTGCACCAATACTTTATATCCTGTGTTTCATATGTTCGCCCCATGTATAAGGTATATGTTTATTCCTTAATAGGTAAGATTCATACACCTATAGTATGTTTTGATACATTGATAGTATAGGTACTACCTCTATTATTTAGTTAGTATACTTGATAGTATATTTGATATACTTATTGACCATTCCACAGCTCTGGTAACCTATAGACATAAAATGTCTATTTAAAGGTAAATGTCCTTTCCCATGAGAGATTAGAAAGTGCTTTCAACTTGGTAAGACATTTGTCCTTGCTTTACATGTTAGCTACATTTCCAAAATTGTAAATCAATAGGTAAAGAAGATATTGTGCACATGAAGTCTTGGAAATCGAAAGGGGGTGGTATTTACCATATTAACATTTTGTTTATATACACCACCATGTTGTATCTCGTACAATTCATTACCCGTTGGCTATGCAAGCAAGAAATGAACAAGTGCTTCTACGGCAACCCAAAACATCCCTAAGCACACAGTACACCATAGCATATAGTCACTATCATACAAATACATGGGAGAAATCTATATGCAAAATAAGGAGCTTTCAAACAACATTGAGTTGCATTAACCCCTAAAGGACCAAGTGTCCAAAACGGGCTTTTTGAAAATTCGGTCAGGTTCCTATGCTGTCAATTTCAAACATTCATCTTTGAAATTCTTACCATAGAAGGGCATTACCAAGACCTTAGTGGGAAAACAAATTTTTCCTAAATTGGACATTTGATGAAAAAGTTATAGGGTTTTTAATTTCTAATGGGAAGGGCGGGCACCTCGGGCACCTCCAAATTTTTTTGATAGGACACTCTATTGAAAGTGAGATTTTCAGTACTTGCAAGTAATATTATTTCCCTTCATGTTGTCAAAAAAAAGTTCTTGTCTTTAGTGAAAAATAGCATACCAACCCAAGTCAAACATTTTCACACATTGTCACTCATTGTCGGGCAAGGTACCAAAAAAACTTCTTCTTTTCCACATAAAACCTAGAGATCTTCATATTTTTCACTTTTTATTTTTTCCACAACAATATGTAGTGTAAACCTTCATATTAACCATTCGGATTATCAATCGAAAACATATTAAGTTCAAAAAAAATTAAAGTGTGAATTAACAAATTTCGAGCCTCCACTCCTTGCACACTTGTTTTGAATATGCTACACCTTGTCTCTACCTCTAAAAATTGGTGTGTAAGGAGCTAACATCATGCTTAACAAGATGGTAATAGATTTAGACCTTGTGTAGTGAAATTTTTTGATACCAACTGAAGCCAAAGTCTGCTGATCCAGTAAACGCAGGGAAGAAAATGAACCATTTGCTTGACTTCAAACACTATAATCTTTCAATCCGTGCGGTCAAAGTTTATGAAATTTTGTACATGTATTACTTAATAAGCCTTTATTGAGATCCTACGGTCAGAACTAAAAATAAAAGTTTTTGTTACCTTCTTTATTCATAGCACTAGAATCCATTAATTTTGAAGTGTTTTTGGTGTAAAACTGCCTTGGTACCTTAGGGGTTAAATTGGTCACTTTTTCTTCTGCTGGCGACTTCTTCGGTCACGACATTCCTTGCTTTCAGAGATGCAACAAAAGCTTGGAACTTCGTTGGTAGTGTCTTCAAAATCGATACCATAGTCCTAGGTGAGCTCATCCCCGGCCAGCACATTTCTACTCGTGAAGAATGCGACCTGGTTTCAAACTACACTTGACTTTGTTAATTTCAAGTACAAATTCAACATTCTTATAGAAGGAGGAATAATGGACCATTCATATTGTGGAAGATACTTACGTGATAGTATCCTGTCAAATGCATCTCAATGACGACTGGAATCTGTAATAGATTTGCATCATGGCATCTGCGTTCCACATTCAGACCACTTAGATTGGATTTGAATACATCTTCTCCATCAAACATCTTCTAGACAATGTTGCCTAAATCAAAATATGAAATTTGACTAACCTATAATTCAGAAATCTTGAGACGTTTCCTTCTTTGGTCGCATCAATTGAGACACACTCAGCATCGTTGAGCTCATATTCTAATCTCCAATTTGCATCTAAATTAAGGGCATACTTACCATGGGTGCGCATGCGCGTATCCAAATTATTGCTAGATAAAACCTCTCCTAGAAATTCGAAGACAAACACCCCTATAGGTAAATTTTCCAATGTCCGTATGCCCCACTCCTTGTCGTTGTTGACCCAATAAACTTGTGAAAACGTACAACTGTAATGAGAAACCTTCTATTGCATGAAAGGAATTAAAGCCAAAAAGGAGAATCAGAAAAAAAAATTCTACCAAAAATCAACAAAAAACAAAAAATGTAGCAAAGAATACATACTTGGAGTTGTCGTGTTACTCCGTTTTGCACAACACGGTTAGCACAAAGGAAATCATAATGACACCCATGCCCACATTCCTTTAAAAAAGTCCTGGTTATGTGGCCCATACATCTCCCCTTCACGACATTTGAACAACCTGCACTCTGGCAATATTTGTATAAGTCCGTATCACGTCCAACGTCTCCCTAAGCGCCTGCAAAGAATCCACATCATGAAAGATATGACACTTTGTTTTACAAGTAGGGAGCTAAACTTTAATTTTTGACTTTCTAATACTAATGCTGATGCTGGAAATAAGAGGCATACCGTTTCGATGTAGTGCTCGTGAAGTACGCTCCCTCCAATATAAGGGGCACACTCTGCAGCATAGAAAGCACAATCGCATGCATTTCTCCGGGATACTCCACACGCAAATTTGCAGCCACAACAACCTTTCCCTTCGGCCACTATTAGGTCCAGATCTACACACACAACTCCAACAAGTGAGTTCTATAAAATGTAGTCGAAACTGTCCGGTCCCAAGCATGTGTCTTCCATGACAACCTTTCAGCTCCTTTGGATAAATCATACGACTTTCGTGGTAGCCGAGCATCCTGCAATCAAAAAGACAAATCTGCATCACAATGGCAAAAACATGACTTGCCTTCTATACATACATGATCAATAATAATGAAATTACCAAGGCACATCTATACGTAAAGCCGACAATGAATGTAAGTACTTCCTATACTACAATATTGTATAATACTACAAAATGTATAGTGTAAAATACACTAAGATAGAGTATCACTATAAGAAAACAAGGGTTCCAGGGACGTCAAAATGAACGGGCATTTTATCGATATGGACGTCAAAAAGGGCATTAACTAAAATCCGGGGTATTTACGTGCCCTGGACATCCAAGAAAATCCGCGTGATGTCCCAAGAAACAGGTAAAAGTTTTTGGAACATCCAAAACGACGAGGTCTTTTCGAGGGCCTGGAGCGTGCCATTTGGCGTCCAACTTAGCGCCACGTGGGATTTTTTTAAATGGGCAGGGACACGTCATAATGTTTTTCATCCATGACATGTCCGCCGACGTGGACCCGAAAAATGATGTGGCACCGGTTGATGTGGCGCCCATTCTCGGATGCTGTTGGTTGCTGATGATGTCCTCCTGGACATCATACAGAACAACTGAATGTCTACGTAGACGTACGAATAGACGTTTACCTCGACGTCTACGATTTTGTCGTTATTTCATGGGGTGTTTCCCGGGACAATCCTTATGCACAAGTTTATTTGTGGGGTTGTAATTACAGACTTCCACCTGAAACATACAGAATACACTCACAACACACACACACAACCTCACGCGCACATACACACATCTAAGTCTCACCTACACACACTTGAAACTACACAAACACCTCACGTGCACACACTCCATACTCACACGCACACACAACGCACATACAACTCAAACGCGCACTCACTTCTCACACACGCACACACAGAAAGAGAGAGACACAAATCCTAGCGAGGAGGGAGAGAGAGAGAGAGAGAGGTGTCACGCCCTTATTCACTCTTGAAAAAGTGAGGACTGCCCCCCTGCCCGTCAAGACTAGCGGGAATAGTCCCCTGCGCTGACGTGGCAGGGGCGCGTTCTCCGAGACGTCCTTTAAAAAATCTTGCTATCCTTTCTGATGTCCTGTGGGACGTCTCAAGTGTCAGGACGTTTTCGTGGATGTCTACACGGATCCGGGTACGTCCTCACCTGTTCAGCTTGATGTCCCAAAAAACAAGGAATCTGGGCCGGGTCTTCAATCTTTTTTGACGTCCTGTGGGACATCTAAAAATACGCGGGGGCGTCTCAAAAACCCCTGTTTTCTTATAGTGTATATTGCCCCACTTAGAGTACTAGTACATTTCATTAGAATACTGTTGACCACTCATGTTTGTCAACCTTAGCTCCATTAGAATATTTGTAGTGTATAATAACATATGTAAAATCCTGGCTCGATGTGGCCCATTCTACAGGATTGCAGTTGCAGAAAACTAACATACACAAAGTTCTATGTATGGTGACTCAACGTCTCCATACATAACACCGCACCAAAAATTCAAAGGTCGCCCCACTACTAGCGTGTATACAAACGTACCCGTGCAATCTACCGGCCACAAGAATGAGGATATGCACATCCCGCATGATTCATGAAGTACCTACAACAGGTAAATTTCGAAACTTCAACTTGACTATTATTTCCTACATGATCTCTTTACCTTCCCACCTTTCAGGTCGCCAACCTCATTATCCACTATCTCTGAAGAACCTACCTGGTCGACCTTCCTCTTTGCCGCCTTCGTCTTCCTTGTAGGCACTTCACCTATTTCTTCAGCAGGTCCTTCGCATCGTGTTTTGATTTTGTCCTTCCCTTTATCCCTCCTCTGTGCTCCAGCGTTGCTAGTGTCGATCATGGCAGGGGAAGCAACCTTCTCTCTAATAATACCTTTCTTTGCCTTCTTTGACTTCAACTCTGCAATTCTCACCTGATATTTAGCAAGCAAAGTTGCCTCCTCGTTGACACTGTCATCTCCGTCCTTCCCCTCTATGTCACTCTCACGACTTGAAGCTCCCAATGTTACAACCCACGAGGTTTGTCAATACATGTGGATACCATTCCGTCACTGAACACTACCGGAATGAGAGACACATCGTACCTTCTTTGTTGCATGCTTGCTCGGTTGGGGGATGCATCGGTTGACTCAACATCAGCAGAGGTTGAGACTTTGACACCTCCTTCACATGTGATGGAAGTGCCTCCAAGGGTGAGACTAGGTTCTTTGCCGGTGAAAGTCCCACCACGTTGGGCCGTGAAACTAGTGGTTCTGCGCACGCTTCCAATGCCCTCTTTGGCATGCTTAAGGGCTTCTCTAGGGCTGTTGAGTATAAGACTCTCCTCGGTGGGGTAGCAAAGTCACTCTTCTCTATGCCAAGGCTTGAATTATTGGGCAACTTCTCAGGGCTAGTTACAATGCACTCAGCCTGAATACCAGTTTTTCTCGCAAAATGACGAGAGTCATCAGTAATTGAGCTCAATTTCACGTGGCTACTCTCTCCTACAGTGTACGTGCAGGTGGTGGTGGATTTAGGACTATGAAATATATCTGAAGACCCTACAATGACGACAATAACCAGACAACTATGTTAGCCATAGAACTTAGAAGTGCAATGAAGTGAAACTGAACATAACTTTGCAGTGCATGTCTAGTACCCCAATATACAAAGACATAGTATGAACTATCACACAATAGGATATATTATACTACTACCCAACCAACTAGTACTGTAGTAGAGTAATATACACTAAATTGAATATTGCAGAGTATTTATTATTTTTTATTTGAGTAGATGGAAGTGTCTAGTGAAGCATACGAGGCTACTTCATACACATTGAAAGAATTTTGAATATCCATACCCAAAAATAACCACATGGTCAACTAGTCCTTGAAACTGCACATAGTATCAACTTTATATCGCGCAGTATACCATCTATTGGTGACCCTACAAAGTTTCGTTCAATAAAATTAAGATACAATGATGCACTACTATGTGGTGTTCTAAGACAGTACACTAAGTCTAGACAAGGGGACAAAATACCTCACAAATAGACAACTGCATACTACGCAATATACTTAAGAAACCTAAGCAGAATTATAAACAAAAACATGAACTAAAGAGAGAGAGAATAAACGATATGAAACACACTTGAGACACAAGTAAGACTCACACGCACTGCATACAAATAGGATAACACACACAAGGGTGTCATGTAGTATACCTTGGGCTACCATAAACTTCACACCACAAATTGATATATTGTGTCATCTATAGCACATTATACTCGACACAAATAAAAAATATATTGTAGGTGAACAAGTGGACATAGGGCATTGACTACCAAATACAAATTAAAGAAAACAAGAGAAGGGTGACATAAAATAAAGAGCTACCAACTGTATGGCAGTTCTTCTTTGATGCTATGGTCCTTGCTGTAATTGCCAACACTCCTCTCATGCCACAATCCAAGCTTTCTGACCGGAGCTGAAGGTCATCAGGCAACTCTCCATATCCGTTGCTCTTGTACCAATCGGGGTGGACCATATCGCAATCTTGTGACGCACACCTGGAATTTGAAACAAACCAAACCCGAACGCACCATGGATGATAGACATGTAGGCAACTACAGACATGCATGTCATTGTGAAGAAACAACAACTCACAAACCGCGCATGTGCGAGACAGAAGTGTAGTCCATCCCTCACCCTCAGCCTCCTCAAGGTATACCATGGGATGAGGGAAAACTGATAGTCCGTTGTAACCTGCCTTCAACGCCTCATCACACTTAACCAAGTCTTTGGCCTGCCTGCCCAACATATCTCCATGTTAAGTCAACCTTCCTATCTGGACTCCCTTGCACTCGTATTCAGCCTATAGTATGCCAAGCTTGTCTGAAGCCTCCCGATGCATGTCATCATAAAAGTCTAGGTGAACTTGTAGGCTTGAAATCCGACAGTTGTCAACCGTGCATTCCTCCACTCGCTTCCTTGCAACAGCCCGTGACACCTCTATAGTCTCAACTAGCTGCCTTTGAGTACCCATTTGATGCACATGTTGAAGGTGCTCATGCTTCACGATCTCCAGCTCCTTCTTGGCCGCCTCGATCTCCACCCTCACAAGCGCTAAAACGTCCTACACGTCCCCCTTCTGCTTCTCTGTCCAGAAAGAGTTGTGCGAGGCCTTCATGTCCATGCATGTAGATGGAATAGTGCCCTCCATCTTCACCGGCATTCCCCCGTCTAAAAAACTCCCAAGTTCATCCTCATTTACGACTTCACCGAATGTCTTCCCAAGAATCCGAGCCTTCTCTTTCACAAAACCTACCATTTTCTTCCTCTAGGCTGAGCGCTAATTAGTGTTGGTTACACTGGCAAAACCTGCCTAGTCAACCTCAACATCCATCACAACCTCTGCAACGACCGCGATAGCGAAGTCCTTGCCTATTAGCCTAGTGCTAGGCACCTGGGGTTTTGATAACAAATACAATAGTGTCGTTCTATTGCCTTTGTAATCCTAGCATCACAGACCTTCCTAAAAGAGTACCCGGATTTGCCCGCCCGACGAGGGCCAAAGATCCACTAAACCTGTTAACAGGTATTCACTAAGGCGCTAAGCTGCATCACATATACATTCTCATCACAACTAACATGTGCAATAAAAAAAAACAAGTAGATTGGGCGTCAATACTTACAACGGTGGTGTCTTCAGTAGGGAGCAAGAGTTCGTTGCCCGATGTGATCTCAGGCGGCAACTACAATTCAACCTCCCACTTCCTCCGCGACTTCATCACCGTGAAGTTTGGACGTCATTGAGCATAGACCCCTGCTGTGCGGCTAAATGCACAAGGGGGTACTCTTCTTCCAATCGCGCACGCAAACAGCCTCCAGCTACGAAATGGACTGCGTATGTCAAGGCGAGGCGACCAATCCAACGCGCCGCAATCCAGGTTCAGCGTAAACCTTGAAAGCTCCACGTCTCTTCTTCAACCTTGATACTCACGTACATCGTGGAAGCTCATCTCCTTGCGCAATGTCCATGCTCCAGCACGCGCTCATCGATCGTAGCTACGCGATCTCAACTTCCAGATTGTCATAGATTGCGCACAAGCTTAGCACACAGCAGCGCAAGTTCCCTTCAATTTCATGTACAGACTGAAGTTGGAGTGCCAAAACTGGCCAGCTGAACAAACCCCTCAAAACTCGCGGCGGCCATAGAATTAAATGCTCACCCACGTGGCTACGCGCCACTTACTGTATTCAATGTGCCGTTGTCTCTTTGGTGTCAAATCAAAGAATATATTCTACGGCTACGGTTGAACTCCTTGATTCAAATAGAAGGCTTTCATTGAATCCCGTTTTTGCAAAGGACTCCAACTCAAATATACTACACAGTATATTTTTTTTGCCCATTTTGTACCCCTTTTAGCGTACTTTCACCCGGAAGCGTTTGCCAAAGTGGAAGCGCTTGATAAAGCGATGGACGTGAGCAAGGCCACGGATTTTGTCACGGTGCAAATGGACACTCCAAAGCCCAACAAGCTTGCCACTGCGGCCGGTAGCTTGGTGAAGGCGGAACCTGATAAGGTTGGGCATTGTTGGGCTTGTAGGGAGGCGGGGTACACCAAGAGGGACTCCAATTGCTCTAAGAAGAAGGAGGCAGGCACCGTGAAGGCCAAGCCCGAGACCGAGGCGGCCAAGACTGCAAAGAAGGCTGGAGGCAAGGAGAAGAAGGCTCTAATATGTTCTCATTGTGGCAAGAATGACTACATAGATGAGAACTGTTTTGCTCTTCACCCGGAGAAGCGCCTAGGGTCTTCAGCTGCTAAATCGAAGGTGTGAAGAAACTCCAGGCCAAAATGGCGGAGCTGAGGAAGCATATGAACGCAATGGCTTCTTTGAGGCAAGTAGCGGATATAAAACCTCATGTGAGGGGTCAGGGCTCATCTTCAGCCCTAGATCGCTATTTTTGTGGCGCTTCATGGGAGGTGGTGGCAACAATTGCCACTCGTACTCAGACTACCGCACATGCAATGACACCTTCTTCCTCTATGCCAGGGGGTAGTGACCGTCCACGCCACATGGGTTTGCCGGACCAAATTGGTCAGTCTCGGTTACCTCTTTCTTTCAGCATCGTGAATGCGGCAACTTCTACTACCACTCCGACTCCGACCCCGGTCCCACTGATTTCTTCTAGTCGTGGAGATGCCGCACACATTTAAGTGTGTAAGGTATTGCAGTTGCCGGTGTTTGCCGGTGTTGACTTTCTGACACCAGATTTTCAACGATTCAACCATCTGGTGTATTCCACTTGGCAAGTAGTATGTTGGAGGACAAGGTGCCCATGCCATCGTTGGATGTGCCGCAGGCAATGACGGTGCCACTCGTCAAGGAGGATTTGGTGGCAATACGGCCCAAGTTGGCGGCGGAGGCTATTTCCACGTTTGAGGCCAAACCACTTCCATACTTAGAAAGCAGTCCACCGGGGATCAATTCTTGATCTCTGGAGTGGCTTACTCACCTAAAATTGCGGCCCGGTGGGCACGAAAGCAACGCAATGTGCGTTTGGGGTGGTACGTTTGGTAGACAATGACATCGTCATGGTGGTTGGTCGTACGGACGGCAATTCCACAGGAGCTACCCTCCTACATGTTATGTTGGCCTCCGGAGCTCAGCCAATGATGATTGGCAAGCAGCTAGCCTTCGATTGGATCTAGGTGCTTCGGAACTGGAGCCTTGTCCATTTACGATTGTTACATCGATGGGGGCCACGGAGAAGGCCATATGCTATACCCGATGTGAGCCAAATAAACCCCCCAGTGGGAAGCCTATCTTGAACACAAGACCCTACTTTAGGAATTCAACCCTTGCACAATCAACAATCAAGACCATACATGCATACCTCACACTAGAGTGCAGCGGGTTCATGATGCGATTAAGTAGAATTTGTTTATCATAAGTGAATTAGGAATGGATTCTGCCTTTGCCTTTTGGCCAAACTTCAAACATCCTTATCTTTTGCCTTATGGCTCCAAATTCAATGTTGTTTGGCTTTAAAAAGATCAGCACATTCTTATTGACTTAATTAAACCACTTAAGGCCGCTTCACACATGGTGTCCAAGTCAAAAGACCGTCAATTTCCACCAATGAGATTGCCAGAATGCCAAAGTCCGAACTTTGGGACTTCACACTTGTGCCCAAACTCCAAAGGTCGTCGTCCTACATGGCAACACTTTTGGGTTGTTTTGGCGCCAAAGCGACGGCCTCTCGAGCAAAACTTGGGTCGTCCATTTTAGTGGACCCAAACTACAATCGAGAGTCTGTTGAATTTTTTTATTAAAATAATCAAAAACCGACAAGATCTAGACCATTAGATGAAAGAAACCAAATTTTTGGGCTGATTTTTTTTTGGCTGATTTTTATTGGCTGAATTTATTGGGCTGATTTTTTTTGGCATAATGATATAGGGTTTGGACTTAGGACTTGGCCTTTGGGGCTTCAAACCACAACCGGCCAAACCTTCAATCTATATTATTTAATGTATTTTTTTGCAAAAAAATTGGTCTCTCGCTAGTTTGGCCACTCATTTTGACGGTCGGCCTCTCGACTTGGGCATAGTGTGAAGCGACCTTTAGGACCAAGTCAGGACCAAGACACGACCCCCACAACAGCCAACAACAGACAAACTCCCTTAAGAATTTCATAACTTTGTTCAATCATAACTTCTTGTTAGCAACTCCGAATTCCACGTTTTCTCCTTCTAACCTTTCTTGTTTTTCATGCTTTATACAATGGAGTCATCCAATCAGTCAACCGACCTCAAAGACAACTCGCAGGCATGCAATCAGCAGTACTTTTAACCACCACAAACACTCACGTGAATCATGCACCTTCGCTCACGACCCATACAACACATACAGACATACAACACATGCACCCATATATGACTCGGTTGCTCATGGACTAACTGTCATGCAAGGTCACATTCACCGTTTTGTTAATTTTTCATCTTTATTTAAACCAATTTTAGGTTTAGAAAACCCTAAATCTGTCCTAATTTTTGTAGCGCTTCCGCACGATTTTTTTTAAGACTGTAAATTTATTGTTCCCCCACTAAGGCATGCAACAATTGCAACACAGTCACATTAACAATTTATGAGATTAACAAGTTGGGGAAGGGGAGCTTCCTGATCCGGAATTGCAATTCACCCTTTGCCTCTGGTGACTTTGTGATCTTCAGCTGCCCTTGCCGTGATGTTCTTTTTCTTTGTCTTTGTGATCTTCAGTTGTCCTCGCCGTGATGTTCTTCTCCTTCTTCTTCGTGATCTCAGCTGGTCCTTGCCGTGATGTTCTTCTTTTTCGTCTTCGTGATCTTTAGCTGCCCTCGCCGTGATGTTCTTTTCCTTCTTCTTCGTCATCTCAGCTAGTCCTTGTCGTGATGTTCTTCTTCTTCGTCTTCGTGATCTTTAGTTGCCTTCGCCGTGATGTTCTTCTCCTTCCTCTTCGTGATCTTCAACTGTCCTCGCCGTGTTGTTCTTCTTCTTCTTCGTGATCTGAGCTGGTCCTCGTCGTGATGTTCTTCTCCTTCTTCTTCGTGATCTCAGGTGGTCCTCGCCGTGATGTTCTTCTTCTTCATCTTCGTGATCTTCAACTACCCTCCCCGTGATGTTCTCCTTCGTCTTCGTGATCTTCAGCTGCCCTCGCCGTGATGTTCTTCTTCTTCGTCTTCGGGATCTTTAACTGCCCTAGCTGTGATGTTCTTCTTCTTCTTCGTGATCTTTGTTGGTCCTCGCCGTGATGTTTTTCTCCTTTGTGATCTTAGCTGGTCCTCAATTCTTTCCTATAGCCGGGGCTCCGGTCTCTCCTCGCTCTCTCTCACTCTCTCTCGCAATTCCTTAATTCCCTCTACCCTCGTCCAGCCTAGTCTCTTCTCGAATGAGCTCCCCTCGTGGGAGTAACCCCCAGGCCTCTTACTTCTCCTACGTTCCCTTGTTCGCTCCTCTCATTCGGGCACGCTTTAGCCACCACCTTGGCTACCACCATTAATGACCCACAAAAAAACCTTCCACTAGTAATTTTAATCCCTTGTCACATGACGTGCACATAGGTCAAAAAAGAATTGAGGCCCTTTAACTAATTCAAGGGTTCTAATTCCACCTAAATCTACCTAACTTTGAACCCCCCTTGTATGTGACTACCTTTAATTAAATTGTGATTGGTGGAGGCTTTTGCCTCAAGCCTTTTTAGCTTCTCTTTAATGAATTTTTATTAGGCTTTTAAGCCTCATCCTTTTTTCTTTCTCCTCACCATAATTCTTCATTATCTTTCTTATATCACCCCTTCTAATTGTGTTAAAAACACCAGGGTTACTTGTCGTCTCCGAATTAGCAGGAGGTCATTCTTTTTTCCATTTTTTTTTTAACATTCTCCTTGTTTTATTTTTAACCTTTATTTTTTTCACTCTATTTTTTTGGTTAACCACATAAAGGCCTTGATTTCCATAATATGGCTTCTAAATTGAGAATTGATAGATTAAGAGGCCAATTGGCCATTTTAGCAAAAAATCATGAGTTAATTCAATCGTTTAACCCAATTTACTACTTCCTAACATCAATGTGTGAGTTGTTTGATCCTTTCGTCATCGTGAGCCGATTTTGGGGCTCACACGCGACATCCGTTGTAGTTGATGTTCGGCGTGGGATCTAGTCGTTAGTTCTCCCACGTATCTGTCCAATGCATGGTCACTGGCGCCACCAACTAAGACATTTTGGTGGGTCAGTAGGCACTTTATTCTCTCGGCTTCGAGGTAGAAAACTGGACGGAGCAGGCCTAGATTAGGCTTGGGTGGTCTGCTGGTGACAGCAGAAAGGAACTCATTCCGGTTGTCTTCGCAGCTAGCGCGGTGACTTCTACGGTGGATGCTATGTTTGGGTGTAGTGCCTTGGCATTCGATTTGCCATGTTGTTCTTTGCTTTTGGAGGAGACATATGCTTCTTTGTTGAGGGTAGTGGAATCACGCGAGCACAGGTCAATCGAGATCCTTACACGTCATTGCAAGGATCCCCTTCCTCCATGGGGAACTCAGTTAGAGCTCACACGTCGCAGTCGAGAGATTGCGGATGCTATTGATGCTCTCTAATTTTCAGTGGAATCTTCCACTCCGTTGTTGGCTCGCACTATTCACTGGGAACCACCAGATGACGCTATTACCCTTGTAGAGTTATTTGCCGGTATCAGTATAGAGCTCCTGGCTCTGTTGGAGGCCGGGCTTAAGGTACGACAGTATATCCACCTGGATAGTGGCATTGCAGCCAACCGTGCCGCTCACCATCACATTCAGCGTCTTCTGGCGTTGTATCCGGAGTAGTTACCACCTTCTACAATTCGAGGATGTTTTGGCAAATTGCCATGTGATGTGACGTTGATTAGTGAGGATGATCTTTGCCGACTAGGTCACGTGGACTTGGTGATTGCCAGATGGCCTTGCCAAGGCCATTCACGGGCAGGTGTCGTACCACGAATTTTCAAAAATAATTTGGTTAGTTAGTTAGAAATGATAAAACTGAACAAACAGTGAGGTTTGGGGGTTGGTATTAAAGTAGTATTAGCATTTAGGTAGGATTAGGGTAGGAAGGATACGGGACTATTTAATAAGCCTTAAAAGAGATAAAGAGGGTCTAGCATCCGAACCTAGCACTCGAGCCAAGGATCCGAAAGAGTAGACCGGGAGCTCAGAAGCTCACCAAGACCGAGAGCACTGAAGCTCACCAGACTCGGGAGCTCGGAAGCTCACCAGCAGAGAGCACGGAGGCTCATCGACCCAGGAGCTCAAAACCTCACGAACCAAGAGCACAGAGGCTCATCGACCCAGGAGCTCAAAACCTCACCAACCGAGAGCACAGAGGCTCATCTATCCGGGAGCTCAGAACCTCACCACGTAGGTGCTCAGAAATTTACAAGACGGGAACGTAGAAGCTGCTTAGAAGCTCCACCTGAGCTTGAGGCGAGTACAAGAACAAGCAAGCAACCCGAGCAAGCAGTTGGAGCAACCCGAGCAGCCCGCAGCAATAGCGAGGTCCGAGTAGGCAGCCCAAGCACAAGAGCGCAAGGAAGAAAGAGATCCGAGCAGGCAGTTCGAGCACCGGAGCGCGAGGAGATCCAAGCAAGTAGTCTGAGCACCGGAACGCAAGGAGATCCGGGCAGGCAACATCCCAGCACCGAAGACGACTAGGGTTCCAAGCAGGCAATGAGTGCAAAGGAGATCAGTCTAGAGGCGAGGGTTGCAAGTACGCGAGGGTCACCACGGAGCAGGCTAGGAACAGGACTCCAAGAGCAAGGAAGAACCCCGTAAGGACGACAACGGGGAACATGAGCGAGTAGGCTAGAAGAATGTCAACAATTCCGCAAGCAGCGCAGCAAGGAGCACACGCGGACTAAGAGGGCATAAGGATCGCCATCATCACGAGAATAGGAGGGCAAAGGCAAAGATAGAACCGAGAGGGCAACCATCACAAAGAGGGCTTGGAACAGATTCGGACCAAGACCACCACAGTGCGGACCAAGCTTAGAGGCGGACAATTAGAGGAAGAGGACCGCGAGCAGCAAAGCAAGGAGCAAGCGCGACGCCAGCAGAAACAGGAAGAGAGCCCGGAAGTGAGCCTGGAAAGATGCCTCTGGAGTTGCGAATCTTGGGAGAGGCACAACTCCCTTGATACTTGTCCAAATGGGACAAGTGAGGAGTCTATCGGCATGCACGCAACGAGCACATGTCAATCAAGTGGTCAATTATCATGTTTGGATGCGGGACAAGGAAGATACACTGCCTAGAAGGTTGAAACAGGAAGTGAGCCCGGAAGTGAGCCCGGAAAGTTGTCCCACGAGTCCCGAATCTTGGGAGAGGCATAACTCCCTTGATACTTATCCAAATGGAATAAGTGAGGACTCTACTGGCATCTACGCAACAATTAAATGTCAATCAAGTGGTCCATCGTCCCGTTTGGATGCGGAACAAGGAAGAAATGCTGCCTAGAAGGATCGGGAACACTCGGAGGTCGGATTGAGAGGAAGCTCGGATTGAGTGGGAGCTTGGATGGCGAGAGAGGACGACCACCACCGCGAGGACGAGCCTGGACCGGGGAGGAGAGGACGAGCCCGGACCAGAAGAAGAGAACCAACCCGGACCGGAAAGGAGAGGACAACCTCGGACATGAAGTGAAGAGAAGACTCGAGGAGTTGGTTCAGAAGTAGGCATGGAGTTTTGTTTTATAGGTCACTGTTCATTTGCGGACTAGGCCCCGGTTTGAACTTGGATTTGACTTTGTTTGCCTTGGAATTTGTGTTTAGATGCCCTTTAACTTGGTGCGTAGAGTAGGTGGGACAGTGGCCGCCGCCTCCTAGGGTAGTTAATGGTGCCGTTCTTAGTCAGAAGGCATTGATTGCTTTTGGCATTTGTGTATGTTCTTGGCAGTATAAGTGAGTAGTCTCTTGGCACCTCTCTTTACTACTTGGTGTGTGTATCTGCTTTCAATTTAATTCTAAACCTACTCTCTCAAAGCCTTCTATGGTTGGAGAGCTCGGATTTTATTCATGACTGCGAGTGCCACTTCAAGTAGTCCACTCCTCAGTTTGTTCTAACCTTCTCATTGTTTCTTTGCTCTATCAATTAGAATAGTTAGATAGGGTGGGAATAACAAGTAAGACAATGATAGGATTAGGAAGGCGTGAATCTGAAATTAAACGATTGTTGTTGTTTCCTTGTGCCATCGCATAAAACTAGTTAAGGCTGGATGGGAATAACATGTCAGATAGTAAATGTTTAACGAATGATGAGGGGGGAGTGACGGGTGAGGAAGGAGTCTTGGTATGTCTTGTGTGACTTACCGGTGGCAATATGTAGCCGGTTGTGAAGGTGTATTTCAAATCTCGGATTCATCAACCTTTGGTCGGATGGTTGATTCATAGGAGCACTACATTTCCTTAGCGTCAAGTCTAGTTTCAGTCCTTTCCTTTGTGCGAATGTCTATTGGGGATGAATGAACCCAAGTCTATGTATTAGGGACAGAGTAGGACCTGGTTTGATTCCTTGTGCGAATGTCTATGCGGTTATAACTAGGAACCACTCTAACAGCTCGGATTACCTTGAGATGAGGAAAGAGATCTAACTACTCCCTTTGTGCGAATGTCTATTGGGTGCGGAAGGAAGGACTTTGTTCTCTAAAGGAAAAGAATAGAGTCGATGGTCCCTTGTGCAAATGTCTATGTGGACCAATTAGATAATACTCTTTTAGTCATTCCGAGGTAAATGAAGGACTAACAGCTCGGATGGTAGGTAGGTAAGCCACGTGCTTACTACGAAAGTTGAGTTAGTTCTAAAGGCCTAGTCCTTATCTCCTTTACGGGGGAATTGCAGTGAAACCACCAACATCCAAGTGAATGAGTAGGAAGAGAGAATGTGAGGAAGGATTGTCGTCATCTATGCAAACACTAATTAAATCTCTTCGAGTCTACGAACCATCGTTCGTCGTGATATATCCTATCTGGGTGCTAATGTACGCCGAACGTCTATATTGTACACATGTTTAAAGCTATAAGATTAGACTATTTAAAACCGGGCCAAATAGGATCCTACCCAAGGATCCTTCCATGTCCAGGCCGAGTCGGATTACGGAGAAGACCCCCCTTTGTAACTGTAAACAGGGTGGTTGGTCTAGTTGAGCCTAACCCTTGGTGTCTAACCTTTCTTTCATTTCTTTTTATGTATCTACTGTGGTAGGTTTTGTATTGTATAGACATAAGCATATTGTTAGTTTTGCAGTTCTCGAGGATTCTCTGTGGGAACGAATACCTTAGAGTATCTTTTGTGTTAAAATGTGAATACTTGCCACACGTACTACGACAACGGGTAGTGGATGTGGCTTATCTAATGATCCACGGTAGGGGCTCTTTGCGGATTTGTTGAGGCTCATCCAATGGTGGATTATCCACCAATCGATGCCACCGAGGTACATTTTTGAAAATGTACTCCCATTGGGGGATATACGGACGAAGGTGCGTGAGGATGAGGCATACATCCATCACCTTCTTGTCCCACGAGGAATGTTATGCCGCGGCATTGGGCTCTTACGTCCATCGGCCAGGTTGGATTTGGACCAACAAGGTACCACGGAAGACACTCATCTGTGCACTTGTTTAATTACAACGGCGCGTGCGCCGTGAGGTCGATGACATCTTAGACAACCACTGTGTTTCCACGGAGGTTACCAAGGATGATGAGCCACCATTGGCGGTGGTCAACCGCGTTGCTTTCACTTCGGGGGCATTTCCCACCTTGATGTGCTATCTGAGCTCTTTTGCCTGTAGGACACGTGGTCCAGGCATGGTTTGGGATTCTTTTTCCCAAACTTACAAAGAGCCTTCTACTGATGAGAGGGAGCGAGCGATGGACTTTTTGACAGGCACCACCGTCGCATCGGATGTCTCTAAGGGCCAGCGTTGTTATTTGTTGCGTCAAGCCATTGACCTCAACACCCTTGTTTGGATTTGTGGCCTTTGTTTTGCCGTTCAGCAGAGTTTGAGTGACCATCTACGCGTGTTGGGGGCAGACTCTGATGGTCAGGGGGCAGTGGTGCCACATTTCACAGAGATCGAGGAAGCACAGTTGCTTTCTTGTTTGAAGAGGCATGCACCTGGAAGCTTCGTGCTCAGCATGTCTTTGCAGCCTTGGCCGAGGACTTTGGTCGAGAGGATGCCCGAGATATCTTTTCCCAGTTTTGTCATCACGATACAAGAATTTATATGGACCCCGTAAGTGAGAAGTATGGGGGCTTTAATGCCCTCTCTACTACCAAGTAGCAATCACCGGTCGTGCCGGTATGCGGTGAGTCTTCTACAGTGGAGAAGGAGACCACGGAGTTTGATGATTGGCCTTTGGATTTGGGGCCACATCTTACTAACGCCGAGGCATGGAGGGTACGAGCGTTTTTAAGTTCGTATTGTAGTTGTTTTGCCTTTAGTCTCCATGATTTGGAGAAATATAGAGGCAAACCAATACACATCCAGTTGGAAGACGACCATCTGATCTTCCGACGACCGTATAAATTCAGTCTTTCTGAGAAAGTTGGGGTTCAGACTCGTTGTCGGGAGTTGTTGGCCGCCAGCTTGATTGATCTTTGTAACAGCAAGTATGCTTGTGCCACGATTATGCCATCGAAGAAGGATATCTTTGGCAACTGGACAGAAAAATAGATGTGTGGGGATTATAGGCCGGTCAATTGCAAGACCAAGTCAGACAGGTACCCCATGTGTACACCGGAGGACTTGTTTGATGCGGTGGGCGACGCAAGAGTATATACTACTCTAGATTTGTGGTCTAACTACCACAAGTTACCACTGATGGTGGATGACTAGGTGAAGACTGCATTTTGAGAAGTTGATTAGAATAGGAGAGATCAACTCTACCTCTGGAAGTTTCTTCCACTTAGCCTCAAGAATGCACCCGCTGAGTTTCAAAGGGTGATGGACTAGGTGTTGACCGGTTTACCATTTGTTCGATGCTACATTGATGATGTCATCATTTTTAGTAGCAGCCCACAGTAGCATGTGTATGTTCTCCTACGACTGGTTGTCATATTTGGGACATATGATTGTTCCAAGGGGTCTTTACGTGCAGCAGGCTAAGATGGATGCGTTGCAGAAGATTTCTACCCCAACCTATGTATCACGGCTTTGAGCTTTTCTTGGCTTGGCAAATTACTACGGTAGGTTTGTCAAGAACCATGGCTTAATTGCTGAACCGTTGACTATTCTCAGGGAGAAGGATGAACCATGGACTTGGGGATGGAAACAGGAGCATGCGTTTGCTACTTTGAAGCTGAAGCTTGGTTGAGCGCCTGTGTTGCGGCGTCCAGATGCTAGACGACCCTTTCAGTTGCACACAGATTGTAGTGTTGTGGAATTGGGGACAGTGTTGACTCAGAAGGATGATGAGGGACGGGAATATGTTGTGGCGTTTGCTTCTAGGAGCAACAACGCGGAGTCCAACTATTCGTCCAATGAGAGAGAGGCCTTGGCTGCGGTTTGGGCCATAGTCCATTGTAGGCCCTATTTTTATGGGCAACGTTTTTTATTGAAGACCGACCATCAACCTTTCAAGTGGCTCATGGAATCTGACAAACTTACTGGCAAGTTTGCTAGGTGGGCTTTGTTGCTTCAGGAGTATGACTTTGAGGTTGTATATCGGGCCGACATCACGAACTTGGATGCGGATGGTCTATCTCGCAATCTAAGTCCTTTATAGGCGGATTTGGCTGGTGCCAGGTGGCATGGGGACTGTGATAGGGAGTCAGTCCCGGGGTGGCATGCAACGGCTTACCTCACATTGATGTCCAGCTCCGCATCGATGTTGCCTAATTTGGCATTGGATGAGGAACCGGATAGGGCCCAAGTTGTTAGTGATGTGTGAAAAGACGATCCAGTCTTGCACAAGCTACAACATGGAACACTTCTCCGAGCTCTTCTGCTATGGAGCGTGATAGAGTTGGACATTGAACAACAAGGTTTCGTTGGAAGAACGACCTTCTATTTTGGGTGTAGCCAGATGAGACTAGACGCATAGTTCCAAGGCCAGATTAGACGGCTTCGTTGGTATAGTAAGTACACGAAGACCTAGGATATTTAGGTGTGCGACGGACTCATTTGATGTTGCACGGCCAGTACTGGTGGATCGGCATGTATCAACAGATCGCCACGTATATTTCTCGGTGAAAATATGTGATCGGATTAGATCCAGTTTCAACACCTTATTACCCCAGTTGCAGCCTTTGCCATTATGGGGCTAGGATATTTGTAGTCTTTGGACTTTGTTGGTCCACTTGTTGTGACTCTACGCGGAGCCAAGTATATTTGGTGATGGTGGAGCATTTCAGCAAGTGGGTTGAGCTTGTGGTCCTTTCGCAGAACTCTTCAGAGTTGGCGGCCATGGCATTCCTCGACTGCATATTGGCTCGTTTTGGAGCTCTAGCTGAGGTTTTGACTATCCAAGGACGTGAGTTCCTTGGCGCTTTTGAAGCTTTGTGTACGTGAAGCTTTGATTGACCATCGTACCACTTCTGGAGATCACCCGAAAGAAGACGGTTTGGCAGAGCGTGTGGTTCACACCGTGAAGCGGGGCCAACGGAAATACAGATTACTTCAAGGTGGCCACCGTGATTGGAATGTGATGATACCATGGATCGCCGTGGGGTATCGGTTTGGTCGGAAGGCTTCACTGGCAGCTTTCAGTCCGTATGAGTTATTGTACGGGTGAGAGCCAATTTTACTGAGTTTCGTTTGGGAAAAGTTGGCTCCGATTGTGGTTTTGGACGACCCACAGGTGTGGGCCCAGTGTTTACGGCATTGAGCAGAGTTTTTCAAGCGGGCTATGCCCATGGCTGTGGAGAACTTGTCCATCGCTCAACACCATGACACCTTACGGTACGATCATATTCGAAGCGGTGTCTACCGAAATCAGATTCGACGTTTTTCCACGGGGGATTACGTTTATCTGCAACGTGAGGCATCCACGGCGTTGGACATCAAGGCTAGGTGCACCATTCTTCACGTGAAGGATGCGTTTCCCAGTGGCATCTTGTTGCTAGAAGGCAAGGGTGGCCGGGAGTGTCGACAGCACTCTAAGAATTGTGTTCCATGTCATTTATCCGTTGATGGCTCCGTTCATTTGGAGTTGGCAGTTGTGCTCGACGGCGTTCCGTGTATTGTGTGTCGTGAGGAGAAGGGCTTGGCTACCATGTTGCTTTGTGACCATTGTCAGCCTGGTTGGCATATGGCTTACCTGACTGTAGAATGTGTAATTAGTTTTTGTGTTCACATGCGGATTAGAATTGGTTAGTTTCGGAAGTTAGCAAGTTAGTTTTGTAGTTCAGTAGTAAGATTGGGAAGTTACGTGAAAAGTTGGTTACGAAGCAAATGTGACGTTTGGAATCTGGAAGTTAGGTTCAGTTTTAGGATAAAGACTTTGTGCAAGATGGATTGGAGGCCAGACTGTGATAGTCGTAAGCCGGGGCAAGCTTGGTGCGACCTCTTTGTTTTTTTGAATTTTCTATTTTCTTTTGTAAGACTGTGATTAGAAGAAGTATTAATGGAATTGGAGTTAAAGAACTGTGATTGTGTGATTGGAAGTGAAGCTTATGAGCATTGTATGAGAATTGTGAAGATAGAAAGTTAGAGAATGGAATTATGGATGTAAAGAGATTGTAATCTGTGTGAAAGAATCGGTTATTGAAAGTAATTACGGAAGATAATCACGTATTATTGAGTATATTGTACTATGATTACAGTGAAGAGAATAGAAATTGACATGATTATGAGATCATGAAGGAAAGAAAATTAGAAATGTTAGGTTTAGAGTGATGCAAGAGAGAGTGATTGAGTGTTGTTAACTGTTAATAGAAATTAGGAAGCGAGTGTGTAATCAATCGTAACAATAACATAGAGGCATTCATAGAAACAGTCTTTCCCCGCAAACGAATCCACCTATACTGATTTGGTGCTTTGGGTTTATTTCCAATCCAACCAAAACGATAAGTACATTTTGGCGCCGCTACCGGGGATGGACATTATTATGAAATGTTAAGAATTGATTAAAGAAAATAAAAATAAAAATATATTATAACTTATAAGAACCGGTCTTCGGTTATAATTTTATAGAGTATAAATTGGCGTGTTATAGATTATGCATGGAAGAAATGAAGTATTATGAGTAGTGATAATGAAGACAATTTACAAAGAAGGAATCGACAGATTAAAGAAAGATACGATAGATTGTGCTCAAGAGAGTCGTTACGAAAATTACGGGAAAGAACTCAACGAGAAAAACTTAGGAGAGTGACATCATTTTCGTGTTCGAGAAGTGGACGTAGTAAGAGTCCAGAAGGATTGGAAACAAGTGATAGTTCTTCATACGAGGGTTTAAATAAAACCAGAAGGAAAGGAAGAGGGAGTATTCAAATAGATATTGCAAGAAAACCAATAATGCAACCAATGGCTGAGGCGGCACCTGAAGTCCCGATTGCGGTAGCAATGGGAGCAGTAGGAGATCGCACCACAAGTGTTGCACCATTGCCAACATTTAGTGGTTGGCCAAGTTCAGATCCAGATCATCATTTGTCTCAATTTCTGACAGCGTGTGTAGCCAATAATGGAAGAACTGAAGATATATGGCTGAGATGGTTTCCTGCCACGTCAAAAGATACGGCATTTGAATGGTATAATCGTCAACCAGTTGGTCAATTTCCGAATTGGGAAGCTTTAAAAAACGCTTTTCTAACGCATTTTAGGCCAATTGGTTTTGAAAATCGACTTCGAGAAAGTTTAATGACAAGAAAAATGTTTTTAGGCGAACCAGTTCAGCCTTATTATGGGAGAGTTGCAGATATACTTCGCAAATGGCCAAATAATCAAATGCCTGAGTCATTTATATTGTCAATAATAACGAATGGTTTGAATCCACAGGAATTGAAAATGTTTGTATAGGAAGCTCAACCAGCCACCGTAGGAGCATCTTTAGAACGTGCAAATATATGGGAAGAATGTCATTATGATCAATTGTTACATGTAGGCCCCACGTTGATTCCCAATTCGCTGAATCCACAGGTACAAAGAGGAAATACGCTAATAGGAAATTATCCATGGGCTGTGAATGCGGCACAAGGGGCTACCAATTTACAAGGAGTGATCAATGCGACACCGTTGCAATCATTACCGCCCACAGCAGTAGTACCGTATGCTTCAGCATTGACTTATCCCCCACATGAATTACCAATTTCATCTGCTGTACCAAATTCGAATGAGACGTTATTATTAAATCTTACAAAGAAAATGGAAGAATTGGCGGTTAATATGGCCAAAGAGAAAGAAAAACGGCAAAAGCCTACCAATACAAGCCCCAATGTATGGTGTAATAATTGTAAAGGGCAGGATCATTTTGATACAGAATGTCCGTCACCACGGCAAACGGGAGTACAATGCAAGTGTTGCGGTGGAAAACATCCTACCACTAAATGTTGGTATTTAAATGGGCAACCGCAATTTGGTGCTCAAACAATGATTCAACGGACTCAATGGGATGTTAATCAAGTGCAAACTGGAAATATGGGGAATTGAGACGGTAATCGTTCCAATCGACAAAATAGAGGTGGTGGAAATTTTCAAAATCCAAATTTTAACCCAAATTATGGACCCAATATGCAAAATTGTAGCAACAACCAACAAGGAAATTTCCAAATTATGCCAAATCAACAGCCCAATACAACATTTATTGCGACTGGACAACCAGGATCCTTTACCGAAGCTACATGGAATCAGCCTAGTCGTTATATATCCGTTGAGACGCCCAATATGCCAGGTGGTTCACGAAGAAAGGTAGTGCGTTGTTTTCGATGTCGGCAATTAGGACATTATGCCAGTGATTGCCCAAATCCAAAATTTGTAGAAGATTATGCCCTAGTTTGCGGAAATTGTAAGCAATCTGGTCACCAATATTTTCAATGTAATGCTCCATTCAATCCCAATAACAGGGATCAACAGGTACCAACTATAGTCCAAATTGTGGAAGAGAATCCTAAAACTAATTAGGAATCACCAGTGCATAGAGTAGAAGTGGTCCAAGCTGTACTTACAAGGAATCAGCAAAAAAATATCGAATCGAATCCAATATTGGAAAAACCAATAGAGGAAGATCAACCAATTCCAATTCAGGATGACAAACCAATTCCAGTAACAGGGGTGAATATTCATCCCAAACCAACCACTATATTGGGTCGAGCACCAATTTCCAAGGAACCAATATTGTCCCAGTTGACAAACCAATCTTATATATTGGAAGAACCAATGTTACGGGTTTCGCCAAAACTAGTTAATGAACTAGTTCCAAAAATTGGAAAGACCAATTTACCGGTAATGGAAACCAAAATTGGAAAGAAGAAACGGGCATTGGGTATTACAACCAATCTGGAATCGTATGATATTTTAAAGGATTTAAGTATAATTCAACCTACAATTTCCATGAAACAATTGTTGGCGATTGCACCGGATTGTCGTACTTCGTTAAACTCGTCATTAATTCGACGCAGATCTCGTAATAAGGAAATTAGAGAAGTCAGTTTGAATCCCGATCCAGGAGCTCCAACCATTGATGTTTCTATCGACGGTGTGTTAGTTCTAGGTGTACAAGTTGATGGTAGATCTAGTGTAAATTTGATGAATGCTGATACAATGGATGAATTGGGATTGGACCAATTGTTACCTACAACAGTAGTATTGCGAATGGCAGATTCCAGTCGAGTTAAACCTATGGGTACACTAAGGGGAATTGATACAGTTATTGCACGCATTACTTACAAAATTGATTACATTGTATTCAGAGTGCAAAGTTCAATATTGTCTTATCCAATTCTATTGGGAAGGCCATGGTTATATCAAGCAAAAGCTCGTAATGATTGGGGTAGAGGCACATTGACAATTGGGGCCGGAAAAGATAAAATTGTGATTCAGATGTATCCAGTTCAATATCATGGAAAAATACAGGTTGCAAATTTTGAATTCACGTCCGACTGTGAAGATGAATCGTTAGAAGATGAATTGGAAGATTTCAATTGTATCCATATTGATAAGCCGGTAATCGTCGAATGTAATCCCGTAAAATATCAATGTGCAGGATTGGGTGAATATTTAGTTGATCCAGCTATTAACGATGATTCTGATCATATGATTGTACATTGGATGAATCCGCATGACGTTCATCAAGTGAGTGTTATGGAACCGGAATTGGAAAGTTCTAACTTGTCTGATTTTATGAAAGAATCTGATATTGAGCATAAGGTTATTCAAGAAGTTTTTTAAACTCCAAAGTGTCAATCCATGAATTTGGGTAATGAGACTAATCCCAAAAATATTCAAATTTATGATGGTATAACGGGTGAAGAGAAAGCTATTTGGCATTCCTAATTTATGAGGCATAAATCAGCTTTTGCCTGGTCATATGCGGATTTAAAGGGTATTCCAGCTAAAGTCTGTGAACATCGAATCATATTGGAAGATAATGTTGTACCAGTTCGTCAAAGGCAACACCGACTTAATCCAAAATATTCGTTATTGGTTAAAGAAGAATTGGATAAGTTATTGAATGTGGAATTTATATACCCGGTACCCTATAGCGAATGGGTTTCACCAATTGTTATGGTTCCGAAGAAGAATGGGAAAATCCGTATTTGTCAAGACTTTCGGAAATTGAATGCGGCAACTAAGAAGGATTATTTTCCGTTACCGTTTACAGATAGTATATTAGATGGTGTAGCTGGACATGAATGTTATTCGTTTTTAGATGGATTCTCCCGTTATAATCAGGTGAAAATTGCTAAGGAAGATCAATTGGAGACTACTTTTACGACGGATTGGGGAACATTTGCGTACAAAGTAATGCCATTTGGACTTTGTAATGCACCTGCCACATTTCAACGGGTGATGATACAAGCATTTCAAGAGTATTTGAGAATTTCTATGGAGATATTTTTAGATGACTTTTGTACGTTTAGTTCAAGAGTGAGACATTTAGAATGTTTGGGGCAGTGCTTAGAACAATGTGCAAAATATGGAATCTCTCTAAATACGGACAAATGTCAATTTGGGGTACCCTCTGGTAAATTATTGGGCCACATAGTTTCAACTGCTGGTATTGCTACGGACCCTGATAAAGTTAAGCTTATATTAAATTTACCGCAACCGGATACAGTAACGAGAGTCCGTGGTTTTGTTGGCCATGTTAGTTATTATCGAAGATTTATCCATTCAATTGCAGTTACCTGCCAGCCATTAACCAATCTTTTAAAAAAACCTCCAAACGATGGTACCAGTCCAATTTGGACTAAAGAATGTACTGTGGCTTTTGAAACGTTAAAACAGAAATTAGCAAGTGCACCAATTCTAGTGGCACCGTGCTGGAAAACCCCATTTCATGTGTATGTGGATGCGTCCAATGTAGCTATTGGTTCTATTTTAAGCCAGAAAGATGTTAAGGGATTTGATCATCCAATTTACTATGCCAGTCGTCAATTGGTTGCCGGAGAACGCAATTATACTACGACTGAACGAGAAGCATTGGGAATGATTTATTCTGTACAAAAGTTTATACATTATTTGCTTGGCTATAAATTTGTATTTCATGTAGACCATGATGCTCTCAAGTATATGATTAATGAACCTCAGTTGAGTGGTCGTATTGCAAGATGGGTGCTGTTACTACAAGAATTTGATTTCACTATCAATGTACGCCCTGAGAAGGCTCATGCCAATGCTGATTATTTATCCCGTTTAACCAATGTATTGGGAAATGAACCAATTGATGACGCGTTACCTGATGCACAATTATTTGCAGTGGATGTCATTTCCGAGGAATATAGTGAGTTGATCCAGTATTTAACATTTCAAACGTTTCCTTCACATTTTACGGAGAAGCTTAAACGCCGTCTTATTTTAAAAAGTGCACCATACACCATGATTGGAGAAGCTTTATATAAGCAAGGAAAGGATGGAATTTTACGTTGTTGTATTTATCAGCATGAAGTTTGTACGATATTGGAAGGCTGTCATTTGGATAGTTGTGGTGGACATTTTGCTGGAGACAATACTGCACGGAAGGCTTTACAGGCTGGATATTGGTGGCCAACATTATTCGCGGATGCGCACCAATTTGTAAGACGCTGTGATCCATGTCAGAGAATTGGACGGCCAACCGGTACTTCAGCCATGCCATTAGTACCAATTTTTGCCCAAGCACCGTTTGAAAAATGGGGTATTGATTTTGTGGGCCCAATTGCACCTGCTTCTCGGATTGGATAAAAACGTTATATATTGGTAGCCACTGATTATGTTACAAAATGGGCTAAAGCTTCTACCACAAAGACTGATAATGCAAGTACGGTTGCCACATTTTTATATGAAAATATTATTACTCGTTTTGGCTGTCCAAAGGAATTGTGATCGTGGGGCTCATTTTATTAATAGTACAATTGAAGCATTAACAGCAAAATATGAGATTAAACATCGAAAAACTACTCCGTATCATCCACGAGCAAATGGACAAACAGAGAAGACCAATGGTATTTTATGCAAGATTTTAACGAAGACAATTTCAGGAGCGGGTACAGATTGGGACACCAAATTGTTTGCTGCTCTATGGGCGTATCGTACTGCATATAAAATTACTACCAATGCTACACCTTTTCAATTAGTTTATGGACAAGAAGCAGTTTTACCAATAGAATTGGAAGTGCCCAGTTTATGAATTGCTATTGATAATCGATTAGGGGATTCCGAATCATTGGAACACCGATTAATAAAATTGGAACAATTGGATGAAATTCATGCGAATGCTTTATTTACAATGGAAACTACTTAAAAGAGGAGAAAGAATTATTATGATAGTAAAGTACGGCCAAAGTCTTTTATGCCCAATGATTTAGTATTACTTTATGATAGTTGTTTTAAAAAATTTCCAGGCAAATTTCAGGTTCGTTGGCATGGCCCATATCGCGTTATTGAAGGATTTTCCAATGGTTCAGTGCAATTGGAAGATTTTATGGGAACTAAATTTACTACTCGTATTAATGGAAATCGGTTACGACTTTATAATACGTAGTCAGAATTGGGCTTCAAATAATAATAGCAATTTAAAAACCCGGGACGGGTTTTGTTTAAAAAGGGAGGTAGGCAGTTTAGTTGTGATGATGGATTAGACAATGTAATGTGAGTGAAAGAAGTGGTAATAATGAGAATTGAGACAGTTAGGGTATTGCAAGCTGTCAAAGTTAATGGAGTAGGTCAGTTCATTATGAGGAATCGTGAGAAGGAAGAAAAAAGGCCATAGTAGAAGCCAGAAGTGGGACTCTTGTGAACATTGTGTTTTGCGTCGATTGTAGCATGTTTGAGAGTTTGAGAGAATAGCTGAGTGAGTAAGCTGGTTTTTGTGAGTAATGGCGATGGAGCGTAGCAAGAGACACTCCAATAGGGAGGAGAGACAACGCAATGTGAGGCGTAGGGAAGATTTGCCACCGTTAGAGTGTATTATCGTAATAAACATGGAGCCTATTCGGTTAGAGGTGTGTTGGTCGAAGGAGAAGTAGCAGTGTTTTCGTGAGGCGCACATGCACGGGTTCATTCGATTGTCGCAGAACTTGCCTCCGATTGACGTAGAATTGTTAGCAGAATATTTGAAGAACTACGATCTTGCAGATGGGTCGAGTGTAGTGAAGGGGAAGATAATCGGTATAGACGAGACAGTGCTGAACAAGGTGTTGTATCTTCCGATGGGTGAGCTGCCGGTGTCTGGTGATTTGGAGTCGGATTTTGTGCCTGGCAGTTACTTCAAGTCAGGAGAAAAAGCGTTCGAGAAGGGCCAAGGATGAAAGACTGGAGAAGCTCTTACGCCGAAGTTGGGAGAATGGATGCGCTTTGTGCAGAAGAGGCTGGCGCTGAACCGACACACGACGTACATGGCAAAGAAGTTGTTGTTTTCGACAGTAGCGACGTTGGAAGGTATGGTGTTCAATTGGACAGCATATGTGGCGACAAGAATTCACGCAGAACTGGAAGCGAAGAGGAAGATGGGGAAGGTGACGACGTTGTTGTGTGCCAACTACGTGAGCGAGGCGATCTAGTACGGACTGCAGCAGGACGGGAATCAGAGGAGCGTGCAAGTGGTGGAGGTGTCGGTCAAGGAGAAGAAGAAGCAACCAGTTTCGGTACCAATTCGGTCTGTGGAAGCTGCACCAGGTATTGCAGAGTGTCGTAGGGCAGTAGGGTGTGAGCAGCGTGAAATTGGTCCTCAGTTGCAAGTATTGGGTCGTCATTTGGGTAGCACGTCTACGGCAACACCAGTTTCGGTAGAGCTGTATTAGAGAATTGGTCCATCAGGGAGTGAGCAACAGTCGGGAGGGTTGAAAGAAGTAATTTTAGCTCAGCTCACTCGGTTACAGATGACAGTGACCAAACTGGATAGTGAGTCCAGATTGAAGAGAGAATTGGAGTTAAGGATGGGAGAGATTGAGGGGTATAAGGTTAGAATTGATGAATTGGAGCGGACAGTGGCAGAAGATACTGTCAAGGGTGGGAGATTAGAGAGCAATTTGAAGAAGAAGGAAGCAGAATGGGCTGAGGAGCGCAAGACACTCAAGTCCATGGAGTTAATCAACGAGCAGGAACGCAAGGAACTCAAGGAGAAGTGGATGCAGGAGAAGAAGAAGATGACAGATTTGGCGGTTGCAAGAGGGAAATCGGAGGCAGATTGGAAGGCATTGCGAGACCAATTGCAGAAGGAGAACGAAGAATTGAAGACCAAGGTCAATTCTTTGGAGGGAGCTATGGTCTGTGCGGTTTCTTTGTAGGAATTGGTTCCGGTGACAACCAATTCTGAGCCAGTATCGACTCAGCACGAAGGATTGAAGAAGATATTGGTGGACAGGGAGAAGGAGATCACTCTTCTTGAGGCTCAGGTACGAGTATTGGGTGAGCTGAATGAAGATCTGACGGAGCAGTTACAAGGGGACTAGTCGAACACCGATGCATATGATGAGGAGGAGGAGGTCAGGACGCCCAAGGACAAGACGATGGTTTCTGACAACGCCAATACACCAATTGAAGTTTAGGAATTGGTTTTGTGTTTGCGAGGGCGCTGCACAGTTAGAAGTGGGACTATGTAGAATGTGTAATTAGTTTTTGTGTTCACATGCGGATTAGAATTGGTTAGTTTCGGAAGTTAGCAAGTTAGTTTTGTAGTTCAGTAGTAAGATTGGGAAGTTACGTGAAAAGTTGGTTACGAAGCAAATGTGACGTTTGGAATCTGGAAGTTAGGTTCAGTTTTAGGATAAAGACTTTGTGCAAGATGGATTGGAGGCCAGACTGTGATAGTCGTAAGCCGGGGCAAGCTTGGTGCGACCTCTTTGTTTTTTTGAATTTTCTATTTTCTTTTGTAAGACTGTGATTAGAAGAAGTATTAATGGAATTGGAGTTAAAGAACTGTGATTGTGTGATTGGAAGTGAAGCTTATGAGCATTGTATGAGAATTGTGAAGATAGAAAGTTAGAGAATGGAATTATGGATGTAAAGAGATTGTAATCTGTGTGAAAGAATCGGTTATTGAAAGTAATTACGGAAGATAATCACGTATTATTGAGTATATTGTACTGTGATTACAGTGAAGAGAATAGAAATTGACATGATTATGAGATCATGAAGGAAAGAAAATTAGAAATGTTAGGTTTAGAGTGATGCAAGAGAGAGTGATTGAGTGTTGTTAACTGTTAATAGAAATTAGGAAGCGAGTGTGTAATCAATCGTGACAATAACATAGTGGCATTCATAGAAACAGTCTTTCCCCGCAAACGAATCCACCTATACTGATTTGGTGCTTTGGGTTTATTTCCAATCCAACCAAAACGATAACTAGGACGAGGCTATTTTGCGAGCGTAGAGTCGCGAGCGGAGAGCGGTGAGCCTTGGTTTGCGAGCGTAGAGTGCAAAAAAGATAAGATTACGTAGAAAAAGTAAAAGTTTGTGATTTTTGTAACAAGAATAAAGTACTAAATGTAGTACGTCTAAGGCCCTATTACCGTGGATTAGGTGGCTTAAACATTGGGCACGTCAAAATATTCTTAAATAATAGATGGACTTCATGTGAAAAAAAGGTGCTAGTCAACAGGAGGAAGGCCTATGACCGTGGTGATAAGGTTGTCCAATAATGAGAAGATATGATTTCTATGGCTAAAAAGGTAAGGGAGAAATATAGTTGAATGTGTGGAGATAGAAAGCGGGCAGAAAGTTGGTTGCGGGCACAAAATTGAGGTGGATAAAGGGAAATGACCGTGAGAAGAACTCTTATGGAGGGACAATGTCAAGTATAGATAAGGGCCTCGTATGAGGAAATGGTAAGGGGCACGGAGAGGTACAGGGTGATGGTGTAGGAGTTTGAAAGAGTGAGTTTACGATAGAACTACGGTGTAGGGGAAGTAGGAAGGAGATCGACTTTGGACATCTGAGTGTTTGGGGGTTTGATTGTGATGGTTGAGAGGTGCAGAGAGCCTAACACCAAAATCCAAAAGAATTCGACAAGTGTAGAACCTATGTGCACTGAACAGCCATCTTCACATTTCCATGTGAAACAGAAGAAACTGCGCATAAATAAAATATTCAGGTAGCCCTTTTAGTCTCACGACAATTATCATATTAATAAAATAAAATAGACAAACGGGGCAAAAGCATATTTAAGCACCATAGTGTTTTAGAAGCAGAATTTGAAGGACTCGTTTTATCTTATTCCAAGTGAAACTAGGAGCGTGCATGAAAACATCTAGGTCCTGGTCAAATCCACATACTATGATAAAGATGTAGTAGAGGTGCTTGCAGTAGGTCCAAGCACCACGCTTACCTAGTGACTTCTTCGACATCTCCGTGAAGGATGGACAATCATATGATGGGAACTGACCAATCGTCAACATAAACCGTGAAACCTTGGAAATGCTACTAGACTATAAAGTAATTATGCAGCCAAGAGGAGGTGGCGGTACCATAAGGATATCACAGATCTTCGCAGCTACGGATAGTGCAAAGGCACAACTGTTGTGGTGTTTTGTAGTAGGAGCTTTAAGATTCTCGCGGATGGGCTTTCCGAATCTCGTAGTTAGGTGGTCCAAAGGATTGGGAGGAGGAGGGTAGTCCGCGAGGTCCACGGAATCGCCTTTGCCAAACAGCTTTTGAAGAAACATCTCAACTCGCTCTGCAAGTCTAAAGCCGCCGCACTCGAGAGAAAATATCTCGGACTTGCTAAGATTAGTGCCCAACTTCACCGGCCATACGTCTAGAAGAAAGGGTTTAGAAACAACCCACAATCGTTGAGGATTGTGGACACAACGATGGATATTGTCTTTGCAAAAGAAGAATTGCATCTTCTCCATTCTGGTCTTCTTGTAATTGTCCATGAGGCCATTATAAGTTGGAGGAGCCGTAGGTCGCCCGCTCTGCACAATATTCGTAACACATCTCTTTCTGCCATACATGGCGAAACAAACTTTTTCCGAGGTCTTCGGAAGCCTTGCGATGTGCCATTGCCTCTTGTCGCAAACAGTCTCCTGAACCGATTTAACATGTTGCACAGGAGGCAAAGTAGCCGGAGTCTTAGACGAATGAACCTCAGCTGGAGCAGGCCTCATTTCAGACGGCAAATCATAGTTGTCAGCTGTGAGATCAACAATCTTTGGATCGTTCCTTCGTCTCCTAAGTTGTAGATGGGAGATACTAATCTTGTCAGGACGGTGGGAATCAAATTCAGAGCCTGGAGGAAGGTCTGCTTTCCATTTCAACGAGACGAATTCTTCTTCACCTTCTAGGTGAGGATCTTGTGTGCAAAATTCTTTTGCACCGAGCATTGTGGCAAAAGTTGTTTGAAGAACTGTAATATTCCCAGTGCACTGAGCGGTTCAATGGGCAGTACCGAGTTGGAGTTCCTCCTTGTCAGGACCAGTTCCGGGCTTTCACCCTTAAGAAACTGATAGTAGGCAACAACCTGCATGAATGCGCGGACCATGTCATCAACAGCGGCGACATAAAGATCGTTCCCTCTTTTGCCGGACTATTGCAGCCATTTGTTGTGGACTGTCTCGGCCAAGTTACACGAGGGCATTTCCGCAAGTTCGACGTCGGACAGATCCTACAATGAAGAAGATTCAGTAGGCTTTATTTGGCAATTGGAGTTCGAAGTACACTCAAAGACTCAAAGTGATAACAACACCGCAAGGGAAGACGTGGTTCAACAGAGGGCAATGGCGACAACACCTTGAGACTGGTCAAGAACAGACACCTTTGTCGCGGATACAAATGAATGACAAGCACTTCGTTGCTTATGTGAGCAGGCGATGTTGACTACGTTCAATTCCCAGAACAGATGATTCCAATTGTATTACTGTGGAAGGGCAGCCGATATCGGCGACCTATAATAAGGATAGAAAAAAACCCGGGGAAACAGGAACTGCCCAAAAGAAAAGAAAAGAAGAAAAAAAGTGAAAGGGAAAAAAACCAAAAGAAATGGAATGAAGATGAGAAAAACCGGGAAATACAAAAAAAATCAATAAAAAATAATGAATTGTGAATATAAACATATCGGCAATGAAGAATGAAAAGGTTTAATTTCGTATAGAATAGATTGTAAGACTCACGTTGCCAGACACACTATTAGAATTTGGTGAAAGGAATTAACGAAGCAGGTTTTAGTACTGTAGAATGTAAAATGAACTAATCGAGTACAAAGCAATGTACACTGCTAAAGCCCATCAACACTTTTTAGAATAAAGATATAAGAAACATGATTCTAAAGGAACTTACTAGTTGCATGAATCCGCCCCATTGCCGGTATCTGAAATGCCAGAATGCAAGCCACAAGTCAAGTCTTGGAAGTGCCTCCTCTGTTGCGGCACCCGAAGACAACCACCATGCTTGGATTGCCAATTATCGACTGTGGGCATCTTCCAAAGAGATGGAGTCCTTATACTACTTGCAGAGACGGCGGTGTTGGTCCTCAAGGTCGGCCCTATTGTCTGCCTTAGTGTGCTTTTCAAGTGATTGCATCCAATGAAATAGGTAAGTCCTCTCTCGGTTGTCCATTGGCACTGTGGGGTCGCCCGAACCGTACAAAATACGCATTGCATTCCAATTTGCCTGAGCACTTTCCGCCATGAATCCTTTAATATTTGGGTCAGAGATACCATGTCTCTTTGCAACATTATTGAGACTATTCCAGAAAAGTTGTTGGGCATCAACGTCCTCTGACTGCATATCGCACACAACAACTGTTATAACACGACAGAATGTCAAATCGTAAACATGACAGGCCATGGTGGTCCACTCCTTAACGCATTTCACGTGGTCAAACATCATTCACGCCTCTTCCAAATTGCCTCCTGGTTGCATTTGCTTTACTAAATCAACCCCGCATCCATGACCAACCTCGGACATCTTGAAAATAAAAACTTTCTCCATCTTCGTTCTTTGCCGAGGAAAGCGGTTCTCCTAGATGAATGCCCAGCTACTAGAGCCGCTCAATTTCGTTATACTGTCCATAACTCCAAATCGTCGGAAGTATCCGAAAGTGGTCACTTCATTCCAAATATTTGGGGAGGACATCTATTTGAACTTGTCAAGAACTGGAATGAGTTCATTAAATGGAAGAACCTTCTGAGGAACACCTTCTGGGCATAATAGTAATTCTCCTAGGTACTCCTTGTCAGCTGCCCTCCTTGCCATGGTCGTGGTCGGCCAAGACAACGGCCATGGTGAGGAGAGTTCGGCCCCCCTCCTCGCCATGGTCATCGTCTTGGCAGACGACGGCCATGGTGAGGAGAGTTCGGCCCCCCTCCTCGCCATGGTCATCGTCTTGGCAGACGACGGCCATGGTGAGGAGGGCGGCCGACAGCGGTTGCCCTCCTCGCCATGGCCATAGTCGGCCATGGCGAGGAGGGTATGGCCCCCTCCTCGCCATAGTCGTCGTCTTCACAAACGACGGCCATGGCGAGGAAGGCGGCCGACAGCGGCTGCCCTTCTCGCCATGGTTGTTGCCTTCGTAGGTGAAGGTAGGGAAGAAGCAGAAAGGGCAATTGCCGAAGAAGATGTTTTACAGGCGCATAGTAATCCGCTCAGCGATATCCAATTCTCGGTGTAAGTGATGATATCTCGAGAGTTTGATGCTAGAATTGTCTTTTCCTTTCCTCGGATTGACCTTAAGACGTTGCGTTGCAGGCCGACTATGCTCAGTGAATTTGATTGGTCTGAAAGCTTTCCAGAGTTTTTCTCGCACGAAGAAACTGTAGATGGAGTCAAAAACAGCCGTGGAGACAACATTGGTGCCCTTCAAAAGACCCCCTTTAATGTATACCAAGGAAACCTCTAAAAGAGCACTCGACATCGGAGCCGACAAAGAGGACCTTGAAAAAATATACATGATAGGAACCTCCAATAGGGCATCCCACATCGGCGACTTCTTAAAGGACCGCTTAAATGTATATTATGGAAACCTCCAAAAAGGTAGCCGACATCGGCACCCTTCAACAAGACCCCTTCAATGTATACTAAGGAAACCTCTAAAAGGGCAGCCGACATCGGCTGCCTCTAGAATGTGCAACACGCTCTGGAAAATTTGAAGATATTTCTGAAATGGTATTACATTTTATCATTGGACATTGTACGAATGAGTTATTTGCGGATGAAGTTATGAGATTCAGAACTTCATCCATTGATAACTCATCCGTACAATGTCCAATAATAAAGTGTAATATCATTTCGGAAATATCTTCAAATTTTCCAGAGCGTGTTGCATATTCTAGAGGCAGCCAATGTCGGCTGCCCTTTTAGAGGTTTCCTTAGTATACATTTAAGAGGTCCTGTAAAGGATTGCCAATGTCGGCTGCCTTTTCAGAGGTTCCCTTAACATAACTTTAAAGGGTCTTCTAGAGGGGCGCCAATGTCGGCTACCTTTTTTATGGTTCCCTTAATATACATTTACGGGGCCCTTTAGAAGAGCGCTAATGTCAACAACCCTTTTGGAGACTCCCTTAATAAATATTGAAGGGATTCTCATGAGGGTCGCCGATGTCGGCTGCCATGTTGAAGGTTCACTTGATATTCATTTAGGGGGTCCTCTTGGAGAAAGAAGATGTTGGTAATCCTTTTGAAAATTCCTTAATATACATTTAAGGGGTCTTCTAGGAAGGCGCCGATGTTGGTTGTCCTTTTGGAGGTTTCTCAATAATATACATTTAAGGGGTTCTCTTGAGGGGCGCCAATGTGGGTTGCTCTTTTGGAGGTTTCTCTAATATACATATAAAGGGACCTCTTAAGGAGCACCAATGTCGGCTCTACTTTTTGAGGTTTTTTTATTAAAAATTGGAGAGGCCCTCTAGAAGGGTGCCAATGTTGGCAGTTCCTTCAAAGGTTCCTTCAAAAAACCTTAGAATTGGCATCTACATAGGTGTAGATGTTGACATCTTCTTTGAAGTTCTCTAAAAAATAAGAGGGCTCTTTAGAAAGGTATGATTGTCTTCATGGGTTGCTGAAGTCGCACACTTCCAAGAGGATATTCAAATTCAACCTTCCCTTTGTACGTAGCTGATATTACCAGTTGTTAGTTTAAGTAAACTACAGTCTAGGAGATTCTCGTAGCTAAGCGGCTGCCGTCAAGCGGAGACCGTAAGGCATGTTCCAAATCTCTATCTAGGGTCTGCCGATAGTGATTGCCTCCATATTGTGATGTGCTATTATCGTAGTTTTGAACATTAGTGCACTCTCACCTATCCTTCATTGCATCATTTGCTCATGCAATCGTGTTTTTTTAATACATAAACACTTTGATAATGTTGTTCAAATGCAACTCAGATGTTTCAAGAGCAATTTTCTAGATAAGTCAACTGAGTGGACAACGGAGAAACTCCACAAGGTGGTCAGCAAAGTTGTGATGAAAGTGAAAAAAAATGACATCTATGTTGAAGAAGTTATTGCCCATTGCAGATCCTAAGGTTACTCCACAGTCCTTTGAACAATTCAGGCTAAATAATTAGAGTATGAAAGATTATCCAAAGATGTCTCAAAAAATTTGATTTATCCCTCAACCTCTGCAATGGACGTTGCCAGAAAGGTCAAGTGGCTGGAGTGCGAGAATAAGCTAGCTTCTTTGCGTGTTTTACTGAAATTTCCAATGGGAAAACTTGCAGACCATTCTTTTCTTGGATAGCTGATGAAGGCAAATTGATAAGCACATGTTTGTTTCAATACCTTCAATACTCTTGATTCTAAACTAGTTCATATGAACACATTGGAGATGCTTCTGCAGCTTTCAATTGAGGTGGTGGTCTTATTTGATTCTACATTATCTGAACTTGGAGAGGCGATTGACTTTCATCATTCAGGCTTTCAGAGAATGTCTCATTCTATTGATTCAGAATTACATAGAGTGAATGAGCATTTAGCTATGGGACTTGGCGGTTCTGGACAAGTTGGATGTGAAGGGTGTGCACAAGAATTGCATTGCAGAGTTGGTCGTCGGAATTTCATAGGCCATGACCTAGATCTTATACATATATTTTTCTACATCTTGCATACAAGGAAGGCCACGTTAAAGATGCGTGCATACTTTGAAAATTATCTAGATCGTGATGGCAGCATGTGCATTCTAGCTGAAAACATCCCAAAAAGTAGGCCCATCTGCACTAGCATAAATGCGGATGATACTTCGACTCCCCAGTGACCAAGCCCCTATCCTTGACATCAAACTCAGAAATGGCATCTAACCCGATTAAGTTGGCATTGAGATTATGGTTCTTTTGCTAGATGCTACGGCGCCTAGAAAGCAGACAAGAGGAACGGAGAAGAAGGCGGCTGAAGCTGAGAAGGCAAAGAAAGAGAAAGCAGCGGTGGAGGCAAAAACAGCCGTGGAGGCTAAAGCTGTTATGAAGTTGAAGGTTGTGGTTGCCAAGGCCAAAGCGAGCATGAAGCTCTTTGCTGAGGTTGCTATTGCTGAGATGACAACAAAGTAGGCAGCTCATAATGAGGCCCTCACGGTAGTGGATATAGGTGTCAACACACATATCTTTGATGTAGCTCACATTATCCTAACTGCTGCAGTTGTTGCTCGGAGCCATTACTCTAGCCCACTACCATTAACAGAGGATGAATAAAGTCCCCCCTCCTTTATTACACATAAATTGAAGTAGAAAGTAGATGTGCTCCCGCTTCATTTTGTCACATCCTATTTCAATCTTTGTTGAGCCCACAAGTATCAAGAAGATAATGGAAGTATTGTCTGGTGTTCATGCTTGTGTACCGAATTTGAACAACTTTGTCTATCAAATTCAATTTATTTTCCCACTCTTTGCACTTATGTTAATTTACTCATTCTTGTCTTCATTTCTGAAATCCATGTCGTTGTTGCCAATGAACAAAATACCTCTGTGGAGAGTATCGCCACATTCTGAGTGGTCTCACAAAGATGTTGCATTGCGCATCAGCACCTTAGTAAAGAAAGTGCCAAAATTGACATTGATTGAAGGAAGTGATGACTTTAGATTGCCACTAAATTTCTAATTTGATGCCGTCATTTTTATCACATTGCATCACTGCAATGTTTCAAACTTGTTGATTTCAAGCTCTTCTCTTCATACTATTCAAACTCTAAAACGGATCGAATATCCACTATGGAAAATATAAACACTACTCTCGTACTACTAAACATGCTCTTCCCCTTCAAGCAACCTTTCAAATTACTCTACATTAGTTCATATGGAAATCTGCTATAGCAGTCCAATATGTGGTCCCTCACTATGTCCATTGAAGATTGAGTTCTTCTTAAGAAAATTATTTAAATACCAATATTAGTTCCACATACATAGTTGAAGTCCCTCAGTCAACAGAAATCACGATTAAAATTTCCACTTAATTCAAATTTAGAGTCTCCTTCTTTAAATCTCACTTACTCGTTGGATATTTATAAGTCTTGATGAATAACTAGTTGAAATTGTATTTGGAATCCAACTTTCCTCTCCTCTTTTTGTACAAAGAATTGTTTTCATCAAAACACAATTCCTCCACGGTCATAGGATAGTAGCACCCATTTCATCAGTCAGTCCCTACTCTAATTTCACTTCTAGTGGCAATTTAGTACATCTTAATAGCACTTCAATCTCAGATCTAGTCCAATTTCCACGGCTATAGGATCCTACCCTAAATGTTCACTTTACTTTTCCTTTAGCTTTAACTTTAAATTTCCGTAAACTTTACTTTTTTTTCCTTGAACTCTCTACTTTTTGCGCTCTGCGCTCGCGAACCAAGGCTCGCCGCTCTCCACTCGCAACTCTACGCTCGCAAAATAGCTTTCCCCACGATAACTACACTGACACCGCCTCTTTCTACTCTACCGTCCGAGGATTGGACTTGCCCTCGTTGTCGGAGGTCTTCGAGCCACGTTTCACCCGATGAAACGGCTTGAATTCCTCGTGGACTTGTCATTGTGTGGTTCGTTGTCATCCAGCTGAAATTCACGATTTTGATTCAAGGATAAGCAACCTGGAGATTGACCAAAGGATTGGCAACAAAGTTACTCAAGGCAATTAAAGATGCGGCTCACAATGCACTCGGCTTACCCTGTCTTTGTTACTTCTTCATATACTTATTGATTCGGCGATGGGCAAAATCTTTGACTGAATGCGTACAGTTGTTGCATCAACATCACCATGGATCGTCTTGTTAGTGATGTATGGTCCTAGCTGGATAGAGGGTCTCTTTATCCGCTAGGGGGGCACTTGAGGGTGTATTATGTATACTTGTTTTAGTGTATGTTTTTCGTTTATTTGATGTTGGTTAGGACTCTCGAAATGTTGTGGTTATCTATCTTTCTTTACACGACAATTGTCACGGGATGTGGCGTCGAGGGCCTCTCCGTATTGTAGTTATAGCAAAGATTAGTTTGTTACTAATCTACGGGTGTTTAGAGACGAACGGCAGCACACCGCATTCATCCGTGGATGATTTTCATCCACTTAGGATTGTAGGCGTGTACGTGTAACAACGCACACGTCCTTGACTTGACGTCTTTATTAAATCAAGCTTTGTGAGTGAGTTAGAGAGTGTTAGTGATTACCTTTACTTATAAGTGATTGTTTGTTATTAGTAAAGGCTCCGCATTCTCTTATACTACTTGCACTCGTTGATTCTCCCTTTGTAGAGTGCGAGACATTAGACTACGTGAGTGATTTCATACTTGTTCTCTTGAGGGTATATTATGTATACTTGTTTTAGTGTATGTTTTTTGTTTATTTGATGTTGGTTAGGACTCTCGATATGTTGTGGTTATTGATCTTTCTTTACACAATAGATGGCAATCGTCGGTATAAAACTTTTTTTCTACTTGCTCTTAGTTGAAAAAATAACGCTATCATATGACGTAACTTTTATATCATCAAACTGATGAACTGTACTTAGCTTTAGATGATGTCAGGCCAAAAGCTTTGCAAGGCTAAACACAATTGTACTAATTTCCTCGGCAAAGTATTTAGAAAGTCAAGATGTTCTTGGATAAAAAACAATATCTACATCTAGTATTCAATAATTTGATGGCTCTAAAGAGAGTGCAATCTTACAATTATATAGAGTGTTTAGCCTACTAGTATATCCTTTGAACCTGCTAGCATCAAAATTTTAACAAGGACTCTGCAAGGAAAAAACAACACAGGAGAAAGAACAACATTGGTCGTACTTGATCCTATGTTGCAAGTCTTGAAAGAACTAAATTACTTCTATCCTCATGACATTGACAATGCCATGCAAGCTCTTGGGTAAGAGATTTGTGCCTTACATTCTCATAAACTCAAGTAGCACGTTATGACAGTAGTGTCATTCTACGTCTATTGTATCTTATTAATCTCCAATCTCATATTTGACTAGAACAAAGCCTAACATTGTTGTGGATTCACAGATGCCGATCAAGATCTATTAATGTTGATGGAGATGGCAATCTCACATCGAGAAGGCGATGATGCAGTTGCAATTTGTTAGAGGCGTTAGAAGATTGTCATTGATCACCAACGTGTTTCTGAAACACATTGAGTTTCATAAATCTGAGCCTTGAATTATACTACAACGTGACTTCCGAAAAAAAGAACTTGCAATAGGAAATCACTAGAAAGATATAAAGTTTCATAATATCTTGATGCACACTGATCCACGGCATAACTTCTCCATCTACTTCTACTATGTGTACCTCCATGATTCCCTAAGTTTATGGGGTTCACATTACTGAAGTGCCTCCTAGCGTACATACCGCAAATTGCAGTGCAATCCATCATGGCCACCTACTTTGCAAGAGTGACAAAAAATCACAAAACTGAGGCATGTGGTTTTTCTAAACCTAGGTGAAAACATGGCTCTCTAGTCTACTCTCCTAAGAAGAACAAAATGATGATCTTTAGTCCTGCTCCAAACCTCACACGACTTCTAAAACATTGGTCACAACTAAACTGCCACAAGAGTTATAATCAGAACATCAATATTCATGTCTACATTCTAGAGAATCACAGCCTTGAAAGAATTGAGTAATACACAAAAAATCCGAGGGGCTTTAGTGTACACGGCCATCATTGTTGTCTTATTATTCCGCTCTTACGTCTGCAAACTGGAGGTTCTTCTATGCTACCAATACAAAGCGACATTGGAGCAATTACACCCAACGAAGATTGGTTGCATGAACAAGAACTCGTTTCCAACCGCAACACACAAGCGGAAGCGAGCGGAAGTAAACTTATCGAGTAGAAGTAAACTTATGAAGCGGAAGCGACCCAACTCCCACCACAGCCCCGAGCACGCTCAACACCAACAAGAACTGCACTCGTACAATTACAACAACCAAAGACGTGAAACAAAAATATCACACATCCTCTCTCTCCAAGTTCATACCTTTATGACGTCAACATGGAGTGATTTTTTGCAGGGAGCGACTTCCTTGTGGACTCTCTTTGCTCAGTGGGACCTAAACTTTGATTGATTGCAAGGATGTTGCTTGATTGCAAAGAGCGTAGACACGCCGCACAGTGAACAAGACTAAAAAGGAACGACCAAGAGGGACCGACCGAGAGGGAGCGGCCAAGAGGGAGCGGCTGGGGAGATCGTGCAGCACATTGATAGGGACATCGTGAATGGAAAACAAGTTTTCAGTATTGGCATTTTTGGAAAACTGGCACATAGGAGGCGCATCAAGAGGCAAACATGCACGCATGCGGATCATCAACAGGCAACTAGACAAACATGCGGCTCATCAACAGTTGGCTCATTAATGAGCGTTACACTAAATTCCAACAAATACACAATTATAGTAGTAAGGTCAATAGAGGTTATTACATTAATTGTAGTGTAACACTAATTGAAAATTCTCAATTTTAGTGTAGTGATCTTCATATCATTCCTTCTTTTAACCCTTTAGGGTTGATCGATCATATATGGGTCAATTGTGGACAAAAAAACCTTTATAGAAAGCGTTACAGGTTACCTCAAAGGAATCTTTTAATCCTTTAAGGCCGATCAATCATATATGGGTCGATTCTGGACAAAACACCATTATTGAAAGCGCTACAGGCCACCTCATAGGAAAAAGTTGACCATGACTTAAGGATGGAGGAAGATGGGCATCTTTTGAGACCATTGCCACTTCAATCGGTGCAAGCATTGACGAGCTACAGTGATTTCCGTGAAACAAGTTTGTAGATTTTTGTTCTGAAATGTAACCATTGCGTAAATGCCACTCTGCATGATCTAGATCACTCCTAGATCCTCACAAGCCAAAAAAGCTCATCGGCCTTAAAGGGTATAGGATTGCCCAACGGACCAAGGCATTTTAGATTCATCTCTACTCCATCAATTCAAAACTTCCAAGGTGAGATTTTTGAGAATGTAACCATAGGACCTTCTTCTAAACTTAAATGAGACGATGTGGAGGAAAAAAGTTGTGATTTTCGATCGTATTGAATGAAAGATAGTTGCAGTCAAACCAAACAAATTTGTCCCTTGAAGGAACAATTGGGAGTTTTGAATCAATGGAGTACAGATGAAATCTAACATGCCTTGGTCCTTTAGGGGTTAAACTCTTGGAATATGATTTAGCTTTGATAGTATGATTAAGATTACATTTATTAATAAAACTTATAAATGTCATTTTAGGAATATTTTTAAGTCTTTGACATTTTTATGATTAAATAAGCATAATGTCATGATAACTAAGATTGATAAATGATGTATTCAGATTATTTTATGCAATTTTGAATTTGAAGAAGAACTTGAATCTTCAAAGGAGACTACTATGAATAAAGTGTATGTTTGTTCTACTAGTGAGCTTATGTCCACAAAACATAGGGTAGTGGTATAGTACTACTTCCCTAAAGTAATTTTTTTGGGCAATTTGTTGCTAGTAATTTTACACGTTTTGAAATATTGGTTACAAATTTCATATTCTCTAAGATATTTTTCACCAAAAATAATCTTACCACTTTATATTTGACCATGTGGATGAAAAGTGTTGCAAAGCAGATGAAAATCCATATAATTCATGACAAAATACATTTGTTATAACCACTGTAGTCATAATGGAAAATTGTTGGTTGCAAATGTGGCTACAACCCCTTCCCCCCCAAAAAAAAAACTCTATATTTGTCCTCTCAATGGTAGAAATTATGTACCCAACCTATCTTTTTATCATTGAAATTTTATAATATATCTCTGAATAGAAAGATATTCATACACTTGTCAATTTCCACGAAAAAAATCCATGTAAATGTAACGATCATTAAATTTATTCATACAACCTATTTAATGTATTGATCTGAAATCTTCATACAAATTATAGTATCTATTTTAGAGATTATTAAAATAGTGAGATCAATAAAACTCTTTATAAATAATGCTTGAAAATGTTTGAAGGGATTCATAACTTGAAAGGTCACCCTAATTAGGTCTTATTTAAAATTTTAAATACAAGATGTTTGTAATCAAGGGACAAGCATATGGGCAAAATCACAAACGAACAAATAAATAGCTATAATCTATCATGAATGAATTTGAGTTACTCCATGATACAATATTTATAAAAACACAATGGTTCTAAACAAATTGATAGAGAAATTAATTAAAACTATTAGTGCAATGAATATAAAATAAACTTGCTTGTTTAAATAATCTATATAATTTTGAAATTAAAAATTAAAAATAAAATACTTGATATAATATATTTTACTTTTGCAAAAGTCATAATGGTTTTACAAAATACATCCATCATCATTATTCTTTATCTAGCATAATCCGCCCCCTCCAAGATCTTTCATCAAGCTCAAATTCTGCAAACCAATCCAAAAATTCATTAGAACTTAAAACAAAAAAAACAAAAAATTAGAGTACCCTAAACCCTTAAAAAACCACACCTTTAAAAGCAACTCTCTATTCTAGAAATAACCACCACAAATTGGTACATAACACAGAGTTGGTGCCTTTTTACCAAGTCAACATGACCATTGCCTCCTAAACCCGAAATTCACCTTTAAAACAACCACCTTGGGAGGGGGAAAAACACGCTCTTTCTCACAAAAGTCAACCCACCTTCAACTAACAACCCAAACACAATCCAAGAAAGATCATGTATGCAAGAAATAAAGAATTCATTTAATGCATGCATTGTTGGGTATGCTTATAACAAGTTTAGTTAGTCCTTCATCTTGACTTTGTCTTCTGCTTTTGTATCTTTTGAAAATCATGCATCATATATCCAATGAACTTGATGTTTACCAAATTAAGATTCTAATCATGATAAATGTTGTTTTAATCAAGATTATTGGCAATTTCAAATCAATTAATAAATTAGCCATACTATTCTCAAAAGTTTAATTATGTTTATTAATTTTATATATAGCACTTTAAAATACTTTAACGCGTTTACAAGGATAAATTTCAAAGATAGGAATTATACACTTGCATATATGTAAAACATTGTTGGTTTTATTATATGATGTAAATAAAAATATATTTAAATTGGATTTTAAATGAAACCATATTTAAATTGGATTTTAAATGAAATCATACTTAAATTGTATTTAAAATAAAATCATATTTAAATGTTATTTCAATAATATCATATTAATTTTTAGAATGAAAAGCTGAAAATGATAATGTAGAATGCATATAATTTCTTTATATTTGAACAAATTAATTATATTTGAACAAATTAATTATATTTGAATTTTGTTGGTCTTGTGTCAAAGGTTTAGCATTGAAAACTAGCCTTAGTTTGACAATCCATCAAGTTGATCTATTCCTTCTAATTATAAAGTTTATGTCAACAATATGAACGTTCATTGAGGCTCAAATGGATGATTTTATTTCTCTATAAATAGTATTAATTGCATGAAAAGGCAGGAACTCAGAATGATTGCAAGGCTTTTGATGAAGGAATTGTTGGGCAGTTTGACTTCGTGGGGTTTTTGAGGTTTTCAAGGTTTTGTGTCAAATTGTCTAGATATGTGAAAGTCAAGTCTCTCAACTACCTTAAGTCCTAAATCCTAAGCCTAATTTTGTAGATCGACGTTGTCGCCGCAACTCCAAGGCAACATTTAAGTCAACCTCACATTGCAGAGGACGATCTCACATTGGAGAAAGAGGGGCTTCAATAGATGTTAGAGGAAATGCCGCTACTTCATTAGGACAATTTTTTGACCATGGCGTAGCTGTTCAAGTAGCATTAGTAGTTGTCATTATTTATGGACATGAGGGCTACAGTATGGCGAGAGCTAGAGCACTGACTACTCATGGTTTACTGCCCGGATGCTATGCCGTTGGTCTCCATAGCAACCTTTATTGTTCACGATCCTTGAAGTCTTTGGTACAATGTGCCTATGGAGTCCCCTTTCTTCGTGTGGCGTCCTTTCAACTGCCAATCACACAACATGTCCGTGGCGACGTCCAAAGGCCTATTATGCATCAAGCCCATGGAATAGAAGCAGAGCTTAATGGTGTGCAATCCACTCGCGTTCATGTTACGTGAGCTATCCGAGATGTCGATCGTCTTAAGGAACACGCGCATGGGCTCCACATGGGACTATTCAACAGTTGTGGTTGTGGCCGTAGGGCTAAAAAAATTGTACAAGGAGTGGAGGTTTGAAAATTGCCAGTTCACGTTTTATTTATTTTGTGTACTAAATATGTTTTAGATTGATAATCCAAACGGTCAATAAGAAGGTTTACACCACATATTGTCGTATACATAAGTAAATTACAAAATATTAATATCTCTAAGTTTTATATGGAAAAGAATAAGCTTTTTTGGTACCTTGCTCGACAATGTATGACAAATATTTGCAAATGTTTGACTTGAATTGATGTGCTATTTTACACTAAAGACAACAAATTTTTGGAAAATATGAAAGGAAATAATAGTACTTTCTACTATTGAAAATCTCAATGAAAGATTGGGGTCTCGTGCATGGGAACTATACGGGCCCGCTCGTTTGTCTTCATACTCTTAGTATTTATTGCGCTTGTTAGATAAGATAATGACCTTATTCACTTTACTACTCTATAATGACAACAAATAAGAATTCATGAATACACTCTCTTACAAGCATAAACCCTCTTAAGATACCATGAAGTTATCTAACAAAATGCTTTAAGAGAATCCCTTTCCAAGAATTGATAAATGTCTCTTATAAGTTTGTTCATCCGTATTATTTTAAAATTAAATTAAATTTAGGTTCATAAAATTTAAATAATTATGTAATTTGGTTATAATTAATGTTTTGATTCTTGAAACATTGAAATTTCAACCGATAAACATGAAATTGATAAGTATAATTTATATGATATATATTTATATCAATTAAATATACACTACTAATAGTAGAAATCATACTAATATATTTTATTGAATTTTATTTTTTATACAAATCTAAAAAATATGCAATTAAAATTGATTGAATTAAAAATTGATTTTTTCATCAATTAAAATAAAATAAGAGATATACCTTATGTTGTGGTGGCTTTTGTACATAATTTATTCAAAATGGAGAGTTGCCCAAAATTTTGGAAAATATAGAGTTTTGGTCCAGGTGATTATCCATGTAATGTCAAGGTGCTACCCCTAAAATGTATAGGTGATACCCATGTAATACTTAAGTGATATCCATTGTGCCCAAATCACTTTGTCAAAGAAAAATAATTCTTTTGACATAAAGGTGTTGAAAGCGACCACTAGGTACGGTAGGCTTATATCTATATAAATTTTTGTTTATTTGTAAGGCCATTGATCCAACATATTGATATAAAAAATAATTTGCAAAAATAATCAATTAAGTAGATAATATAAACATACAAAGGAAAAAGAACATAATGATTTGAAATTATAATGTTCAAATATAATTAATGCATGATAAACGATTTTTTTCAATTGTTTTCTTTTCAAACAAAGTGTTAATAACATTTTATCTATAATTGTTATTTTAGAAAATTGTATCAATTTCAACATTAAGACTAATAATTATCATACAAATATGTAATATCTAAATATTAAGGGAAGTGTCGGTTTGTTTGGGTTTTTTTTTTAAAATTGTATCAAAAGAGTATGAACTACTGAGAGCTCTATTTATTCTAACTAGGAGACAATAGAATATAAGCCAAAAAAATTAGTGTGAGAGCAAAATTATAAGGCTTGCTAGGGGTGCAAGTTAGGGCCTCTTTACACTAGAGGCGAGAGGCCGTGAGGAGAGAAATTTCAGCCAATGGGAGGTGTAGAAATCGAGAAGACCAAAGAATGTCACTTTACACCCGATTTTTTCAGTCCAAGGGACGAAAGAGGAGAAAATGACATGGACAACACTTTTGTCCTCCGTGGCAACAAAAGTGCATAATAATGAGGGCCCCCGGAATTATAGTTAGGGCCTCTTTACATTAGAAACGAGAAGCCTCCGGCCAAACTCCACTTGGGCCATGGCACATTCTTGAGAGGCCAATCCTTGAGAAGCCATGGCCTTTGGATGTGGTGTAAAGTGAGAGAAGGCCAAAAGCTCCAATGTTGAGCTTTTTCAAAATTCATCTTCAAATATATTAAATGATTGGTTGTGGGTTTTTTGGCCAATGGGCCCCCGGATTTATAGTTAGGCCCACCTCTTGAGGTAGGCCTAACTATAATTCCGGGGGCCCTCATTATTATGCACTTTTGTTGCCACGGAGGACAAAAGTGTTGTCCATGTCATTTCTCCTCTTTCGTCCCTTGGACTGAAAAAATTGGGTGTAAAGTGACATTCTTTGGTCTTCTCGATTTCTACACCTCCCATTGGCTGAAATTTCTCTCCTCACGGCCTCTCGCCTCTAGTGTAAAGAGGCCCTTAGGCCTACCTCAAGAGGTGGGCCAAACTATAAATCCGGGGGGCCATTGGCCAAAAAACTCACAACCAATCATTTAATATATTTAAAGATGAATTTTGAAAAAGCTCAACATTGGAGCTTTTGGCCTTCTCTCACTTTACACCACACCCAAAGGCCATGGCTTCTCAAGGATTGGCCTCTCAAGAATGTGCCATGGCCCAAGTGGAGTTTGGCCGGAGGCTTCTCGTTTCTAATGTAAAGAGGCCCTTAGACTTAGATTTTTTTGGCTATGGAAGTGAGTTTGATAGAGTGCCTTAGTGTTGGAAGCAAGACAAAGGATGTTAGATTTGATGGGTTTGAAAGCTAGGCTGAAAGAACAAGTGATGTTAGGAAATTAGTTATAAATTCAATTAAAAGAAATTAAGTCTTAGTTTGATTTGTTTAGTGTTGCAGTTAGATCTCAATGACCCAAATTTGGAAACACACACTCTCTTAGATTTGGAGTTAGACAATCTTTGGCTAAAATTGACTACAAGAAAAATGAATGATTTGATGAAGTCCACAGTTAGGGCCCTTGTTATATTCTTCCATTTTTTTAATAACTTATTCATCCACTACTAGTTTATTCTCATCTAGAGCAAAAAACATGTCCTTTCTTCTCAAGGTACTTAGTAGGTAGTTATGGGATTCACGTGTCAAAAGAAAGAATTAAAAATAGGATGGGTTTTTAAGATTCTAATGGCATATTTATAATTGCACTATCTCAACAAATATGAGTGTGTAGGCATGCAATTCTCTCTCTCTCTCTCTCTATTCCTCCATTATTTTATCTTGAACCTAAGTACAATTGCTAATTAATGTTAGAAATTTATAATCACCACCATTAACTCCTAAAGGACCCAATGTTTATCTAGGGGACAAAATTTTGCACAAGAATGATTGTTCAATCCGTATAGTCAAAAATCACAAATTTTGTTACCACATCCTCTAATATAAATTTAAAAGAAGATCTTGCAACTATATCATGAAAATTCTATTTTGGCAATTTTTAATCAATGAAGTAGAGATTCCTCTCGAATGCCTTCATCCATTAAGGGATTCACTCTTTAGAGAAGATGAAAGTGATTAAGCCCATTGAGAGAATCCACCAGCAGGTACATTTCATCGCGGCTAGTCACTACATCATCTACATAGTAGGTACATTTTAGTGTGATTGGTCATTACATCATCTACATAGAGGGTATATTTCAACCCGAATGGTCACTACAAACATCACTATGGTTCATCGGTCAGACTCCAATGCACATTCTCTCCACATTCGTTAGAAGCGCACGGATCTAAGGAACTTAACTTAAGCCACGGATTAAACATAAATGAAGTATCAATCCATCAATCCGCAAATTACTCCAAGAGAGTGACCACCTATGCGCCTTGGGTCCTTAACCCTTAAACAACGAGGTCTTGCATGGAGCCCTGAAAGTTTTTACGATTTAATACATTCTGCACAACAACATCTACACAAAGAATACATTTCATTATTCACTTTTTCACAGACATCATTATAGTTTGTTATTGCTTCAACCAATTGAAGATAGTTGTGGCTACCCAAAATTTGGTCTCATGGACCACATTATGGTCCCTTCGTTGTTAAAGGGTTAAAGGATCAATTCCTTCCACTTACATTCTACACTGGATCCAGACAAATCTACACATTATCTAAGGTAGAAGCACCCAATTCCGATCACTTAAGCCAATTCGGGACTCATATGACATTGTATGTCAAATAAATTTATGTAGGAAGATGCAGCATTAGGACTGAAATTCAACAAATATTTTTTCAAATTTAATCTCAAAGATTTGAAATTGATATAGAATTTAGAAGCCCAAAAACCATCGGAGACCATAATCAAACCGTAGAGTAGGTGAGATTTGGTGCCCTCCTTTGCCCAATGCCAATAAGTGAGAGTGAATAAAAGAGAAAAGACATGCCATGGATAACCAACTCATGGAGGTACCGAATGCTGATAGGCCTTCTGAGGCAAGGCCACTAATGAGAGCTCAATTGAGGTGGAGCAACCCAAAATTGCACACTTCATGACCCAATGTCGGTAATGACTGGGGTTTACAGATTTTGAGTTATCGGTTATGGGTTGCTTCATCCACCATTTCATGCATTTACCATTTTCATGCACCATTCCATGCATACTATACTGATCGAAATCGAGTGGGCGATCGGAATTGGGTGCCTCTACCTTACCTAGGCGGTACCTCGTTCGAAATCAACATCACTTGTATAAAAAGAAAAATGAAAAGAAACCGGAAAAAGCGAAAGGAAAAGGAAAAGGAAAAGGAACCAAAAAGGGAAAAAGAGCCAAAAAGGGAAAAGCAGCCAAAAAAGGAAAAGGAACCAAGAACCAGAAAAGAAGAGGAACCAGAAAAAGAAAAAGAAAAGGAACCAAGGAAAAGGAACCAGAGAAAGGAAAAGAAAAGGAACCAAAAGAGGGGAAAAAAGGAAAAAAACGGAAATAAAAGGAAATAAACGGGAAAAACGGGAAAAAGGAGGAAAAAGGGGGAAAAGTAAAAGGAAGGAAAAAAGGGGAAAAGGAAGAGAAAGATAAAAAGGAAAAGAAAGGGGGGAAAAAGAGAAAGAAAAAGGAAAAACTCTGCTTGCTGTGTCCTCTTCCTGAAGACTGCACGAATGCCGGTTCAAGGGTTTAGGGTTTAGCGCCGGGTTTGAGGGTTTGAAGCGCGCTCACGCGCTCGCTCGTGTTGCTGTGTGGCGCCATAGCCGTGGTGCGGGGACAGATCGTCGCTTACCATGTTGGCCAGGATACTGCGGAGGCCCGTCGTGGCCAACGCGGCGCAGAGGACCAGGACGGGGCTTGCGGATTTCTTCGAGGCTGGGCGCGATCCGAACCAAGATGCCAACATCACTTACGGTACCCCTTCCACGCCTCAATTTCCTTTATCTCGCGGTGTTTTGTGACGTTGACGATATTTTGTTTGTTCCGGTTTAGGAGGAGTGCGTTTTCTCTGTCTGGATTGTTGGACTCGACTCTGTAATGTGAGATAAATTGGAGGCGTGAGGGCGTGGATTGATTTTCTGCAGGCCGTAGCTGGAAGGCAGAGGAGCTTCGTCAGAAATCTTGGGAGGACTTGCATCAATTATGGTACGTTTGTTTGAAGGAGAAGAACATGCTGCTGTCGCAGAAACAAATGCTATTGTCTCAAAACCTGCGAATGCCGAATCCAGAACGATTTCCTAAGGTACGCTTCGGTGCATCGTTCGTCCGATCCTTGTCCTGATTAATAAGTTTTTGAGCAAGCAGTAGTCTATTCCGTCGCTTTTTGAGGCATTTGCGGGACTGTGAAATTCTCCGGTATTTCTTGTGTCGGTCGTTAAAACTCACATTCAACAAAACCCTCAATGGTTGCACTGCTTCATTCACCAATCGTGTCTTTGTTCAAGTGTTTGTGCTGAGCATCTGAGTGTTTCACCATTTTAACAAGCATTAGGCAAACAGTCAATATATAATTCACCTTCAGAGACTTAGTTTGATTTTCTTTCTGCTTTTTGCCCTGAATCAAACATGAAAAAGGTGCGCTACAATGTAACAAAATGGTACCGCATGCCTGTGAATCATGAGGAGTTTCTGTATGATCACATAATAGTGTGATGAAACTACTACAGGTGCGGAGGACGATGTGTCGCATCAAGCAAGTGCTGACCGAGAGGGCGTTGGTGGAGACTGATCCGAGTAGACGGAAAAGCTTGAGGAAGATGATCAATGATCTGTAAGAGGAATCCAAGCGAGGTGTCATGTTTAGGATAGAGCATTCAAGACTCGTAACAGAGATTTAGTGCTGTGACCCCATCACACATTGTTGATCTCCATACGCTTCATTTTGTAGTAAAGGAAAGAGGTCTCAATATCATGCCTGTGTTGTCTGTCGTTTTTGCGTGTAGGTATCGGACAAATACCCAGAGAAGAAGTACCAACGAAAAAGCAACACAGGTATCAGGTTGTGCCCCTATAAACAAGTTATTGAGATATGCTTCATCTTTTGTAGTACAGCCCTTAAATATTTCTACAAATCTTCAGCATGTGTGTTGAAGAGAGATGAAACCAAACTAGCTTCTGTTATCCATCTAACAAAGCCCCAGGTTAGCAGTTTAGGCAGCAGCAATACCGAGCATGGGCTTTCTCTTCACGCCGGGAAGAGCATCAACATCATCCACGGAGACATAGCTGTGCAGTTGCGACTCGCCATCGCCCGTCCTCACACGCACGTTGGGGGCGCTCTTACACTTTCCCATGCACTTGCACGATGTCACCTCCACATTGGAGATACTGCATCCCTGCAAAGCAGCAAGAATCTCCTGCGAGCCTCCCCTTCTACACTTCCCCACTGTGCACACTTCGATCGAAACAGGCGAAGGCGGGGATGGTGCGTCCAGAACTCTCCCACTCAGCTCAATCGGACCTCGTCTGTAGATCTCCCTCGTGGTAGCAGAATCCACAGCGGTGACTGTCACCGCATCAGGAAAACCGTCTCTCGTCGTCGAAGAAGAAGAGCCACCCTTGTTCTTCTTCTTATTCTTCTTCCCGAGCGACGCAACCTCTGCCTGAAGCTCCTCGAGGTTCTTCATGAGGCGATCCAGGGTACTATTCTGCACAGCCCTCAAAGGAGCGCTTCGGAGAAGAAGAAAAAAACGCAAGAAAACACCAAAAAGAAAGGCAAGAGCCACTCACAGCAGCATCGCGATCGATCCGCGATGACAGAACCAGGCTGCGCTGCGCGTCCACCAGCCTCCCCACCTTGGCGATCCTGTCCTCCTTCCTCCCGCACCGCACACGCACCGCGAAAAACCTCCCATGGCCGCGATCAATGAAAGCTGCCCCTCCAACAAAACTCTGCATCCGCAACCCCGCCATTGCGATCGATCACAATTGATCCATCCTCATCAAGATAATCGCTATGAGTTCTTGCAGAGAGGAGGCGCATCGGCCATTGCAGGCGAGCGATGGCGACTCGATGAGCACAGGCAAGCACCGATGGCGTGTGCGAGCAGATCGCTGTTCGGGATGAACGTGCATTCATTAGCTAGAAAACCCTTCACCTCTCGGTGATGGGGTATAACCGTGTTCTTCCTGTGGTAATTATCAACACTAAATTTTATGTTTAGTGTAGTGGTACTTAGAGCATCTCCCACCCTTGATGGGGAAAGAGCCATGCTAGGGCGGAGAAAGAAGGGACGGGGAAAGAGCCATGCTAGGGCGGAGAAAGAAGGGAGAAGGCGGGGATTGGAACTGCATGCTAGGATGGGATTGCACCAGAGAGTACATTGAGCAGGGAATTGCAACGGAAAAAAGATGCCGTAGCCATGACGAGCGACGCAACTGTCGCGCACTGATGTACATCGTGCCGCACAAAAAGCAAACTCCAGTTCGACAGGGTGAAAGCACGGAGAAAATAACCTATCGCAACCACCACCGATGATATCATAGCATGTGTCGTCCGGGGACAGGTCCCTCTCCACATCAAAATTGGTGCGCTCCCCACATCTGACACGTTTCCCCTACGGACTATAGCAAAAAGCACCAAAATTATAAACCGGTTCCCTGTTTTTTGGTCTCCAGTGTAACACAGTCGCAGTAAAACCCCAAATCGGGCTATTCTCCCGATTCTCTGTCTCACCATGGAGATGCTTTTATGACCTTTATGATTTAAAGCACTATAACTTTTCACTTTTTATGAAGTTTTTGTACTGAGAAGGTGATCATTGTCAACATGTTGGTAAAAAGTAAAAACTTATAGCATTTATAAATCATAGTGTGCCTACACTAAACATAAAATTTAGAGACATCTTTAACAAGAAGAAGGGTTGATTAGATGGCTTAGACACGAGGTTGAGACCTTTACTAATTACAATGTGGACAAGATCCTCATGCATCACCAGAAAAAAACACTCCCGAAATTGAGACTAAGGTTACCCAACCTATTACTGCCAAATTATATAGAAGCCCTTCTTAGGACTCACAAAACTAAGAACTCATAACAGGTAGATAAGTGAATCAGTAAGGAAAAAACTGGAAATAAATTAATAATTAGTTAGAGAGTTACCACATGGAGATGTGAAGAACAGTCCATGACTGGGACCTGTCGTTTACTCAACAACTAACTACAGCGCTTCCAACGGGACCATTTCATGTCCGGTTCTTTGAAGTGAGAGTGCTTACAATATCAAAATATGAAGGAGTCCCGACTAGCAAAAACCGTGCACCGGTTATGCATAGGAACTCACCGATGATGCAGCTGAGCTTCAAAGCTCAGTCGCTTGCACGTCTTCTAGGGCTGAGGGTGAACACTCGCACCATCAGGCAACGCCACCCTCACAGAAGAGGCCAGAGAGAGAGAGAAGAGAGCCCGAATACTATACCTCGGAAGAGAGCCCATGTGAACTCCAGGCTACAGCACTCGGGTAAAACCAGCATAGCCTGGCTTTCATGCAAAGATCTCTCCACTAAATGTACCTAGAAGATTGACAGCAGAAGGAGCGCTTAGAACGAACCTGAAAAACCCTTTTTCGCGGTGATAGCCATACTGGAAGCTCCTCAGTGCCATTTGTTCTGTCGTAACGGTGCTCAAGGAGTGCACCTGCTTGCAGATTTCGAACTTGAGCTGCAGTACTAGAGATGACGTTTTTTACCCCCCTGCTTGTCCACTGTCCTGTACCGTGCGGTGTGTTGTGATTTATGGGAGCTCTTGCAAGCTCTTTTCAGTGAATCAGCTTCACCACGTCGTTCGGTGCAGTGCTTTCACAACTGTATGGTTCATTGTCTTTAGGCATCAAGGCCTTGGCCGAATCGCAGGGACGATTGGAAAAACGTCGACTGTGTGTCAAGTTTTCTTCCTCGGCTCCTTCACTTTGATCATCCCCCGCCAGAGTGGCCATGCTCCATGGACAAAGTCGAGGTGTTCACAGGAGACGTTTGAGTTCGGGCGCCCTCGGAATTGCTGCATGTAGGTCGCTGCTGCATCGGGACGGTATTCAAAATCTCAAGCTGTTCCCGACTCATTTGAAGAATCTCATTTGGTGATAAAATCTTGATGGATCGAACGCAATTCACAAATTCTCTGCAAAGCAAAACATAGGCCACATGTAAGTGAAATCACGAGACCACTGGAGTTTGACAACAATTTGCCTGCGTACAATATAATATCGAAGTGAAGACAAACAGACTGATTGCCAGTGAGACATTTGCAAGTAGGAAGTTGGTAGGGTCTAGCTGCTTACTCCCACGGATCATCACCAACAAGGAGAGTGTCATTTTCATTATCTGTAAACACAAGCTGCCAGCCTGATCTTTGAGGATCGTCCAACAAACCCTCCAGGTTAAATAATCGAGCCAGCTCTGTTCGAAGCTCTGAATAGTTGTGGAACTTCTGCACGTCTATTGACCTCCCTACACTGCCGAGCTTATGAACCTGGAATGCAAGCAGCCAAATCGATTAGTACACGTTGCTTACATGCAGTTTACATTATTTTGAAAAGAAACAGCTCAAGCACATGAAATTGGATGCACTTTCTTATCCCTCAATTGAAATAGACATCCACAGTTCCCTTTGATCAACTATTTGTCTCAAACAGAAGATGCACAAACAAGGTTGTCACATATAAGCATTCTTACCTTGGTGAATGTGCGAATAGGAGCAGGAGGCATTACTGGCCATGATGTGCTCCTTTGGAACATACCATTTTCATCAAGACCAACACCGTTAATGGCAGAGATATCTGGAGAAGCAGAAGGACAATACGACCCCTGAAGCATGTTGTTGCCTGAAAAACGACTCTGGAAATCCTTGTTATTCTTGGCAAATGCTTGAGGATGAAGAGATGCAACACAACTTGGGCCGCCGACCAACGGCTGCTGCTCAATCGAGACCCCGAACAGAAGATGACGGTCTGACTGGACTGAATCATGCTCTTGAGCACTGTCTCGGTACATAAATGACGATGCTGGCACTGGCAGGCCTGTCAAGCCAGATTGCCCATTTCCCTCGCTTTGTTGAGCAAAGGGAAAACAGCCAGAAACTCTCGAGGTTGGAGAAGAATCCAACTGGTTCATACGAGTAGACACATCGTGTTGATTTAGTTCTCGATTGGTTGGATACCACGATGAAGAAACCTGTTGCACACCCTTTCACATTTCAGTCAAACACAAATATAGTCTTCAAAATTTGAAATAAATTTTCTAAAGATTTCTCCTTAGTAACAATGTCCCGAGGAGAATGCCTGCCAACATTACTTCAGAATAGAAAAAACAAATTAGCAGGAACACCAGGACTACGCTATTTATCTTGAGATTACAAAGACAATCCACAACGTTTTGAAGCTCTGTGAAGACGCTCTGCGCATTCAACTAGCACAAACTTAGCTCTAAACACAGCAGGCAGCTCAAAGGTTCAGATCCACAACCAAGCATATCCAATAGGTGGAACCTAGCAACCTTCAACTGCAATTAATTACCTGGGGCTCACGTACAACATTGCCTCCGTGGATCATGGACCCAGATTGGCTTTGCTGAGCACTGTGCGACGGGCGCATCATGTGAGTAAGTTGGCCACTTTCACACCCAAGATGTGTTCGACCCAACATCGAGTGAAGAGGAAATGACCTTGACGCAGAAGGTGATGAAGCCATGTGAATGTCTCCTTCACTGTACCCAGAGCATTGTGCCATGTTAACCCCTACCGCAAGCGGAGACTGAGGACGACTTGATGAAAGTTGGAGCACTGGCCCAGAAGCATTGGAGACATGCTGCCCACCATGCTGATTTAGTTGTGGCGACTGAGAACGAAACTGCATTTGCGACGATGAGGCAGAAGGCTGAGCATGCAGCATTGAGATTTTTGAAGCATCTGCATCGCGAAATTCTTGAAGAGCTGCAGCTGCAAGTGCTCGGTAGTACTCGTTTTGCTGTGGTGGTAACGCAGGTTCCACCCTTTGCTGGGTCCGCATCCACGAGTCCATACCGAGATTTCGAAAATCGAGCCCCCCCAAAGCATCACTCCCATTCTCCTTTGACCAAAATGATGATTTCTTTAACATCAAGTCCATTTCCTCATCTGCTGAAAATTGATGCAATTTTGTGCGTCAATGTCCTGCTCGTACCCAGAACCATAACAAAGAGCTAACAAACCAAAGCTGTCTAGGTATTCTAAAATACGATCATTTCATTGCAGCGACCAGAATGCTTTACCTCTTCCTCCGCGCGGACGCTTGGATCGAAAAGCCAGGGGTGGGGGGCAAAGCAGAAAAGGTGTTGTCAATGGTTCTATCTCCCATAGTGATACTCTCCTTTGCCTTTCACCTGCAGTTGATTCATCCCAACCAACCTGCACAATATAATACCGTTAATTCACATCTTCACAAGAGCACACCAATGATTAGTAGTCCAGCAGAAATATATGAACTATTGATGCGGAGAAATGCCATAAATAAATAAATAAATAAATAAAAGGTGGCTCCTCTAAATCTGATTCACCAGAACGGAAAGGTATAGCATAATAGGCACATCTCAGAAAATAATCATATAACCCTGTACAAACGCTAGTACCTTTAACGAGCGCCAGTGAGAATTAGGCCAGCGAACTGGGTCTAAATCGCCCATGCCAGTAATCGTGCCCATATATCTGCAGTACAGACCGCTATCAGCAAACCATTTCATAACTTATTCACCACGTTGAACATACAAAGGACTGAGCATGTTTCCAAGGTAACCTTGCTTCACCTTCGGACGCTGGATTCCTCAGTTTCAAATACCATCCGAAACCGCATGCCAACTGACACCTGTAGGGTGCAGATAGCCTTTTGATACTTCGCAACAGGGATGACAAACTCCGAAGGGCTCTGCCTGCATTTACGATTGATGAAACGGTCACGATAGAAGCTACAAGTATAGAATCTCGTCTGATTCAGAGGAAAAGATACTTTACACTGAGAATTCCAACGCAGTGACAAACCGGGAGTAAAGGATCTGCAGTCTCTACAAACATTGCTAAATGCGCGGCGTATTCAGGCGAAAAGTGTTGCCCTCAGCCGATCTTCAGACTTTCCAAAATCTGAAATCGTCTTCCTACCAGTAAACGCTCACCATATTCAGATAAAGGTAAATCCGCAAGTGATCAAAAAGTACCTCGGGTTGTAAAAGATGGTGAAACGGCTACTTGTAGCAGCCGCATGATTTGCAGCCGCGAGCACTCCAATGTGCATGCTGTCACTCGACAACATTGAAGCCGGCATGACCGCCTGTTGCCTATTTTGTCGTCGAATTCCCAGCTGCAATTGGCCTTTATCATCCCTGTGAAGACATGTCATCATTAGCTCCAATTATCCAAGAGCACATGTAAATGAACAGTAATTTGATTTCAGTAAGGAAGCCAAGTTCGATCACTTCCCAATACAGTTCCTAAATAGATGCAGCTCTGCAAAAGCCTCCACAGACTAATCACCGAACAACAGTTACTTTTGCTTAATTACCTAATGAACAGAACTGCATCCCCTGCTTGAAGCCTTTTCGCACTCACAAAGACACTCCATCCTGTAGTCAGTAGATGTCTTCGGGGTTGACCTAGCAGTAGCAAAGCCAAGAAAAAGTCGACATCAGGCACTTTCTATTGATTCACTTTAAATCTTATTTTTTATTTATAATTTTGTTAACTAATTTTAAATTTAGATTTAAATTGGAGAAAAAAGCTGGGCTGAAGACATTGACACATCACTTACGACCATAATCTATGTCCACATCAACTGCAAACCCTGGCTATTCATCCTGACATATAGACTAGATCCTGACAACTTATGAAAGTAGAGGAATCAGAACAAGAAGGCTAAAAGCAGCAGAGATCCTCAGAAACTGGTCTACAAGTTCTAAAGTTCAGATATTCTCATACCACGATATATATGTCTGAAATGCCACTCCTGATCATGCAAGTCCTTGGCTTTTAGTTCTTGAGCTGGTGGAGTTTGAGTGTAGTCCTGTGTGAAAACATATTGTTGGTCAGTAATTTCACTTCCAAAGACTACACTAAACATCACATTTAGTGTCGTCTACACTAAATACGAACCCTTACACTAAAAGGAAGAATTACAATTAGTGTAACGACACAACATTACACTAAATGTGAGACATTACACTATATGTAAAAATGGGTGGTTTTTTTTTTTACTTGTGCACAATTAGTGTAGCTGTATAAGCATGCCACAGTGAATAAAATCACTATTAGTGTATGAAAAAGCTTGCCGCAACTAACACTAATTGTGAACAAGTTTGCAAATAGTGTAGTTACACTATTACACTATTTGTGTGACTACACTAAATGTGATGTTTAGTGTAGTATTCAGGTGTTGTGCAGAAAGATGATGGACAGCAAGGAGAGTATTAGTCGAGTACCAGTTGAGGAAAAACTTTCTCAGCAGCTCTGCGCGGAATAGAAAATCCACCATGAGTGCTTGTATCACTAGCCGTCAAAGTTTTACAGAAGTACTCTGTGGGTTGTCTACTTCGCATTCCGGGATCAGGAGACATTAGAGCTGCCTTCTCATTCTGCACACAGCAAAGCAATGCACCATGAGCAAATCTCTTTGGTTGATTGGATAGGTAAACAAATTAAGAAACTATATATACAAATGACGCAATCACCTCGAAGCACACTTCGGAAGACGCCTTCGGAAGCACTGTCATGCCTAACATTATCCTAGTAATACTTGATCAAAATGTCCTTCCAATGTGCATAAAGCCGGCTACTTACCGCAGGAGATACAGGTATCAGTGTCATTTGTGCATAGACCTCATCCGTTTCAAGATCAGCCTGTCGCAAGCGCATAGAAAACATATCAGGTAACCGTTATAGCAACTTTGCACAGGGAAAAGCCAAAGGGCCCACTCCCCAAATTATTGTCCACGACGTTTTTTAGATCCACACCATATAAGCATCGGTCCACATGTCAGCTTGAGAATGTAAATATAAGGTACATACATGAAGCGTGACGTTCTCTAGTAGGCAGATCAGCCGTGATGGTAAGCTGGGATAGTTAGGAATATGAGAGTCAGCTTCTTTTTGTGTAGATGCTGCAACCTGAAAAAAGAAGCAAATAAATTGATAATGTACACCACGCAAGCATTTGCTGTGCATCTAGATTCTAAAAATACATGCCTTGAGGTCAAACAACGAAGTACCTGCTCCGTGTGACCCTGTGGGAAGTAGACCACCTGGCTGCCGACAGGAGGTAGTGAAACCAAAGGCCCGGCACAAGCATGCCAGAGCTCTGAATTTAGGCTCCTTCTTTCGACTGCAAGATGACATAACTCAAGAATAAGAGATCGTCTTCATTCCATATACCATAAACTTAAAATCTAGATCCTAAAGTCAACATTTGCAAAGAAACTATGACATTTTGCTCGCAGTTAAAATCGACTTATCAGTATTTCTTTTTCTTTTCAAGTACCATATACAAATAAGGTACTACGCACATTCGCACGCTCTAGAGAACGTACCTTGCTCCATAGGCTGAGCCATTGAGCCCAAATTACTCGGCCCCGGATCCGACGGCCTCTCGTTGCACAGATACATGAAATACCTCCGGAGCCACCTAAATGAATGCTCTTACAGTGAATGAACGGGCAAGGTTCAAAATTTCTCACAACTACGCCTTAAAAGAATATCTTTCCTATTCTAACCTCATGCAGCCTAGGTGCCGTCACTTCCGACAATACATCCATCTCCATATTGATTTGCTGCAAAATGAAACGCAAAATAACAAATATCGTTAGACTCCATGTCCGTAAGTATTTACTTGAAAGACACATTCTGGATATCCTAGCATCATCCAGGACTGTCCGAGCTAAGTCCGCCGTGGATGCCATTCAATCTAACAACGATTTTTACTGGCTGATACTAGTCTAGCGGCCAGCCTCATGTAAAAACCCCATGTATTGTTCTGATTATGATAATGTTCACTTCTTCTTGTACACTTTGAGCTTGTGAAAGTACTCAGCTCAGCCTACTAGCCCGTTCATCATCAAGGCTGATTTTCGATAAAGGAACAACAAATGACTGAGGTAGATCATCGGTGGATAGACCAAGCATCACTGCGCTTGGATACTTATTCTGAAGTCCGTAAAGCATGAATTAAAGTGTCATATACTCATGCGGTGGTCGCATCACCCCACACACACTCAATTCTGACCAGTAACACACTTCTTCAAAAGAACTAAGATCTCCACATCGACTATCATCTAAGCACACAAAGCGACTGACATGCAGTAAAAGTTTAAAACAACTCTCAAGGAGCAGGACGTAAACAGGCTAAACAAAACCGCGCGCCAGACGTACCGTTCGTTGAACAGGCGCGCAAACCCAAAGAAACAAGAAGCGCCTAGCGTGGAGTCGCAAAGTATTCGAGCTTCTTCATCTCCAAGGTGATTCTTGGAGGCATCAAAGCAGAAAACAAGAATGCTGAGCTCCAATCTCAAAAGCGCCAAGAAAGATCACGAAAAAGACGAGAAACACCGAATTGGCTGTAGGCGTTTCGCACAATTGGCGGAATACGTAGCGTGCACACAGCCGCGCCTACCACGACGAGACGTGAGCAGTTCCTACTCACACGCAAAGTCAAACACTCCGTAACCAACCTAAGCTCCTAGCTCCTCCAAACAAACAACGAACCTCACCATCACCTCTCCCCGTCAACCTCCTCGTCCAAACTGCCTCCTCGGAAAAACCTGACAAGAGCGGCGCTCCTTGCACTCCTCCTCGGCCGACACGCGCTCCGGATCGCTCCGCCTACCGATGCGCCATAGCCGCCGGGACATCAACCGAGGGATGAGACGCGCGAACCTCCGCAGCGACAGATTCGACTGGTTAGTTGCGGAGAATGATGTGAGCAATTGTGCCCGCTGCCGCCGCTGCTGCTGCTGCTCCTGCAATGGCGTTGAGGGGAGGTAGAGTAGGAGAGCCTACAGTACTGCAATGACAGGCTAAGCTTAGACGAGGCCTTGGTCACGAGCCGCAACCCTCTTTGTCCTCTCCCGCGAGAACGACAACGCCGTAGCGTCCCCCGTTTGTCTCTTTCGCGGCGTAGAGCGTAGTGCGCTGGACCGTATCGTATGTCTGCGATCCAGACTACACCCGAAATACTATACGAATCTGTTACGTCCTAGATGAGGATAGGACTCTACTAAATTACCGCTCTCTTAATTTACTGGTCTGGGAAATAACTGGTCTGGGAATTTACTGGTCTGGGAAATTACTGGTTTGGTAAATTACTGGTCTAGGAAATTACTGGTTAAATGTAGTTGGTAAAGAATAGACATGGGTAAGACTTGTAGCATTTATTAGGCCATTTGTAGTGCTTAACACTAAATGTAAATTTTAGTATACTGCACTGTCCTCTTAATATATTGTAGTGTGGACTAGTGTAATTTGAGATTTTGCATTGATTCGGAATTTGCATGCAATCGTCGATTGACACACACGTGCTTGGAAACGAATCTCCTTTCAAAACTTGACATGCATGTACTTGATGTAAATTAGTGTAGGTGATGCACATGAGCGTCTCTATCTATTCTTCTTCAGCAATTTCTAGCTCAAAAGGAAGATAAAAACGCTTTTACCGGTGTTTTTACCATGAATTGGATGACACGGTTATAGGTAGCCAATTGCTGATAAAGGAGATATTATAGGTGACGCTCATAAAAGTGTTATTATAGGCATACTTTCAGATATGCTCACACTTCTTCACACCGGCAATAACCATTTACTCTTTCATCTAGAAAACACCGGTAGTTACCTTTTTATCAAGATGGTAAAAGAAAAGGCAAAGGAACAGCCGGTAATCATGTTGGCAACAAACCTTCTTGTACATACGTACACCCTCACAGGAGACAAATACGTTACATCCACTTCGTATGAGCGGCGAGATAAGTGTAAACGAGTGGAGTGGGTGACCGCGCCAGGTGGACTACATGTCAGACGTTGTCCCCCATGAGCGTGCAATTTCTCTGGCAAGCCTTACTTGCTTGCTCCCTAATCCCGGGACAGGCCGGGTCCACCGCCCGGCGCGAAGTCTGACGACCCGGTCTGCTGCTCCCTCTTGAAGAACCCATTCCTAAAAATAGAACTATCTACTGAGGTTAAACCCCCTTATAACCGACAAGTTAAGTGATTTTCATATGTGGAGATGAAAGAATTTTACATTGTGAAAGTCATTAGAATTACTATTTCAACCCAAGTTATTTCATATTTTTCCAATGAGATGTGGATTAGTTATGGATTTTCAAAGTGTGCTACCATGTCTACTAGGCTCGAACTCTAACTAGTAATGACCCCGTCTATTGCTCTCTCTTGAAGTATCCATGCTAAGATAGAAATACCTACCAAGGTCATAATTGAGAAGTTATCTAATGTGATTGTATGGAGAGAGGAAAGAATTTTGCCAATTTATTTTTGAATGATATCCAGTAGAATTACAACTTTTTTAGGGTAGACACTACAGGACCAATACCCAATAACTAGTAGCCAATAACCAATATCCAGCAAAGGGGAAGAATTCTCCATAAATTGAAGCTATTTCATAGGGGAAATTTATTTGATTGTGAGGGATGATGCATTTATAAAGGATCATGAATTTCAAAGATAGGTTGATTATTTTCTACTTGTCTTTGTGAAGAAGGATGGACTTGGCATATCGTATGGCAATAAGGTTAATATTTTTAAAGGAGTATCAAATGGAGGAGATGGGGATTCTAATTGTCTGCGAGTTTTATCATTGGTGGTATGTGTGTTGTCGCTTTAACTCTAGCAGTTATAATGATATTAGGGTCAACTTTCCACCCTATGTTTTTTATGCTATTTATAAGCGGCTGGTATTTGTTGGTTTGTTTGCTATAGTTTGAGCAGAGAATTTGTCGTTGCAGTATGCAAATTCAAGGAATTGAATGGTTACATTGGGGTCAATTGCATTTGGAGGGAAGGCTTTGTGTTTTAATCCACGGACACAAAGTATGTCCGGTATAGATCTAGCGTTGTAGTGACATTTTTGCATGTTGCATCTGCAGGGAAGTAGCAACTTCGGACTGTGTTATCCTGTGGATAGTTGTTAAATGTTCCAGCATTCATGAGGATGTAGCATTTGGATTTGCTATAATAGATTAGTAGTTTTCTGATTTTCCATATGGCTTTATTGTGCGGTTTAGTGATTAATGCATGTACAGTGGCAAGCATAAATAGTCGTACAATAGAAGCTTCTTTAGAAAATTAGCTACCACATCCACATGAATTGTCATAAAATAGCTAGAATATAACCATTAGAGTATGCAACAAGCATAAAACACAAAGTTTTCAATAAAAGTATGAACTAGAAAAACACACAATAATTCATATGTGCAACAAGCTTGTCCAACTCTTTATGCACAAATTCATTTTATTGTATATCAGCTATAGAAAACAATATATTAAGTCACAATATAACTATATGACTCAATGATTTAGCTCTTAACCACTCACAAGCGCTACCACCGTGTATATCCACCTTTTGCATGGTAGACATCAAGAGCTCTTTGAGGCATAGAGCGTATCAACTTCCTGACAACATCAACCTCTACTTTGTACCAAATCTCTTGAATCTTCTCCCACAAGTCACTTTTTCTGGTAGGTTTCCTCTCAAACCTCCTCATACGACGATCTACTTCATTCCAAAGATGTACTATTGGATTGAGGTCAGGTGATTGTGGAGGATGCCCAATAGTAATAAACTTTTGAGCACGCAACCAATCTACAACATAATGTGTAGTGTGCTTTGGGTCATTGTCGTGTTGAAACAAAACATGATCTTCTTCTAAACCTTGCACTTGTATAGTGCCCATAAGTTCCGTCTCTAAAATATTGCGATATACATATTTATCCATCTTCCCTTCAATCAAATGAAGCTTGCCAACTCCTTCCCAACTCATACAACCCCAAACCATTATGCTTCCTCCCCCATATTTGACTGTAGGTTGCACGTGCTGATCCAAAAGATGCTCTCCACTCTTTCTCCAACAATATTGACGTCCATCCGAGCCAAAAAGATTGAACTTTGATTCATCAGAAAAAATGACATGACTCCAAAATTCCCAAGTTGCATGTTTGCACTTCTTTGCCCACTACAAATGACGAGCTCGATGCTTCTTTGTCAAAAGTGGCTTTTTGGTCTTCCACATGCTCTTAGCCCTTGCCTCCGAAGACTTCTTTTCACCGTATCATCACTCAATCGCATACCCTCACATCGAAATGCACGTCCTACAGCTGCAGCTGCACTAGTATGTGGATCATTTAACCTCCTCACAATGTCACGGTCACCACGTTCATCAAGAATTCTAGATCTACCAGGTGAAGCTTTGTCTTTCAAGGTCTCTCTCTCACGAAACCGTTGCACTATGTCAGAACAAGTGCTTCGAGGAATGCCTTAAAGTGCTGAAATCTCTCTATATGAGTTCCCTCGCTCATACATTTCAAGAACTGTTCTGCGATCATTCTGAGATCTTCTAGGAGCCATGGCTACTCTCCAAGGGCCTCTCCAAATCTTACAAAAAAAACTCACAACAAAAAGCTTTTCAATGGATATGTAATGAGAAGATTATGGTGACTAGAACTTGTGAGCATAATAAGTCGTACGCACCTCTTCATGATCTTTGCATGTATAATCTCTACAAGTGTCAAATTCTAAAGGAGTCAATGTTAATAAGGTGCCATGTGGTGTGTTGACTAAAGCAATCCCAAAAAATATCTTACAAACTCATTAATTATGCCACAGTGGGCATATTTATGAGAGATGCCTCTCTGTTCGGTTACTTGTGCTTGCCACTGTATGTGTGGTTGCTAACATTTTAGAAGGACATGGAGCCGGGTGTCCGGGTTATTTGAATCGCATACTGGGCATGTAATGTTGGGAATCTCTCAACTCCAAAAAAATGATTTTGGGTGATGCTCTTGTATTGACATGTTTGGAATTTAATCAAGAAAGTTATTTAGGCATATGTGATGTTAAGGCAGTTCCAGAAATCTCTAGATAATTTTGTATCAATGTCATTATTATTGATCCATTTTTCTATGTTTAGAAATTGTGTTGAAATGATTTCTAGGTTATTTATCTTGTTATCTTTTTTTAGGTGTTTGTCAAGGAATCTTACAAGGCCTTTATCCGGTGTGTCTTCCATGTTTTGCCATTCATCTCTACAATAGTAGTACGGTGAGGGGTAGGCACGTTCATGTGGTTTTAAGGCTTTTCTGTGCAGTTTGTTGCTTTTGTCCTTGGCTAATTTGTCTGCTTGTTCATTCCGAAGGATGTTAGCGTGGGCTTTGACTTTTAGTAGTGTAGTGTGTTGATTTGTTTGAAGTAAGAAGTTCACTATTGAGAATAGGATAGTGCAATCTGAGTGGTTGTGGTGGAATGTTGGGTGTTTAATGTGTGTATTTATAAGATATAGGATGTTGCGACAATCAGTGAATAATATGTATGTCGGTTCATTTGGGAATTGTCTGTTTAAAGTTTCATAAACAACTATCATTTCTGCTAGTAAAACATTTTGTATTCCAGGTGATCTTTTTTACATGTTTAGCTCTTTGCTAGTGTTATGGATGCCATATCTGGCTATTTCACTTTGCCAATTTTTGGGGCTGATTTTACAGGTTCTTTGAAGGATCCATCGATGTAATAACATTGTCCAGGGTTAAATTTGAAAGGTATTGAAGTTTGGAAGAGATGGGGGATTAAATTTGAGAGGAATATTTGTGTTGAAGTCTGGGAGGGATGGGGGGATATTTGTCCAATATCGTGGGATGGGAGAAGAAGAACGCCGGACCCCGGAGGGGGCCGGCGTGAGTAAAGTGTCCGTTCATTCCACCACTAAGTCCATGCCCACCGGGCATGGGTTAGTAGTATGGAACTACTTCCCCCTTTCGAGGGTGGACACTATATACCCAGTAACAAGTAACCGATATCGAAGGATCCTTGGTCCCAAAAAGTCCAAAAAGAGGAAGGGAGAGTACGGTGAAAAGCAAAATGCAAGTGTAGATCTATGAAGGGGGGTTTGAAGCGTCCGGAAGGGATTGGTTGTTTTCAAGTTTACGTTTATGTAGGAGTATCGACATAGCATGTTGAATTGCAATAGTGTTAATATTTGAAAAGGTGGTTTTGATTGAAGTAATGGGGATTTTAAATGTTTCTTCAAGGGTTGTCATTGAGGGGATGAAGGTGGTGGCTCTAGCACCCGCGGTGATGATAATGAGGGGGTCTACTTTCCATCCTAGTGCTTGAATGTCGTCAAGTAGTGGTTGGTATTTATTTGTTTTGTTTGCAATAGTGTCCGGAGAGAATCTATCATTACAATATGTGAATTCAATAAATTGGATGGTGAGACTAGGGTCTATGTGGTTTGGTGGGGGGTCTTTGTATGAAAGTCCTCTAACACATAGTAGGTCCGGTTTGAATCTTGCATTACAGTGGCATCTTTGAGTATGACAGATGCAAGGTAATAGCCAAAGAGGGACCGTATTTTCTTGTGGGTTGTCATTAAAGGTTCCGGCATTCATGAGAATGAAACACCGGGATTTGGTTGATGATATAAGTAGTTTACGAATAGCCCATACGGCTTTGTTATGTCTTTTGACAATTAGTGAGTGTATATGGGGGTTTTGGCACTTGAGTAGGACATGTAGCCATGTGTCTGGGTCCGTGGTGTTACAAATTGGACATGTAATTGTAGGAAATCTTTCTATTCCAGAGAAGAGTTGTTTGCGGGCATTACCCATGTATTGTCCGGTGCGGAATTTGATTAGGCATGTGATTTGTGGATCCGTAATTATGGGGTTTTTCCAAAAATTGTTGGACATTATGTTGTGAATGTTTGGGTTGCCGGTCCATTTATCAATATTGGGGAGGTTTTCTGTAAGTTTTTCAAGGTTATTTATAAGATCATGTTTTTTGAGGTATTTGTCCAAGAATCGTATGGGGCCTTTATCGGGAGTTTCGCCCATAGAGGGCCATTCACGTTTATGAAAGTAATATGGGGTGGCATGGGCGTGTTCGTATGGGTGTTCGGCATTCTTGTGGGTTTTTTCTCTTCCTTCCTTTGCTACTTTGTCGGCTTGTTCATTGCCGTCGATATTGGCATGAGCTTGGACTTTGTGGAGTGTAGTAATTTGTGTACGGTTTTGGAGCATTGCAACCATAGATGTGAGGATAGTTTTATCCGGGTGACTGTTGTGTAAAGTAGGGTGTTTAATGTGTGTATTAAGGAGATATAATATATTTATGCAATCTGTAAAAATGTGAGCCAGTTCGTTTGGGTATTGAGTGGTGATTATTTTAAGGGTTTTGTGTATAGCCATCATCTCGGCTCTTAAAATATTTTGGAGTCCATGTAGTCTTTTGCCTAATTGAATTTGTTTGGTTGAATTGTATATCCCATAACCGGCTTTTTCTCGGTGCCAATGTCCCATGCTTACTTCGGTTGGTTCTATAAGGGAGCCGTCAGTGTAATAGCTAAAGTTGGGGTCAAATTTAAGGTTTGTATTAATTTGGTAGTAGGAGAGGGGGAGGCTTAATTCAGTAATTGTTGATGCGGAGTTGTTTGTGTGGGGGGGTTTAGACCATTTTTTGTTGCGGTTTACACGGGTTGAAATGGGTGTGGGAGAGGCAGTTGCGGTGTGTACCTTGTTAATGTTTAGATTTTTTGCTATCAAAGTGAGATGAGTGAGGTTGTCTAGATTGCCTATTTCTTGAGTTTGGTGATGTATACACAGGATACGTAGGGTTGCTGGTTCAAGGCGGGGTGTTTGTATATGCGGAGGTATAGTGGGTTCTTTGTAAGTCATAGAGTCGGCTTCAAATAGTACTATGATGTGTGAGTCCGGAAATGGGCCTAAGTGTGGGTTGGAGTTGTGGTACCAATGAGTGTTGGGAGTGATAATAATGGTGATGTTGTGGTTGGGATCATTGTTTGCCGCTAGGCGTGCCCAATGTGTTGCTTGTTGTATTTCTTCTTCGTTGTGAGGGTGTGCAAGGCCTATTCTGCTCCACCTATAATCAAAAGCTTTTCCAAGAGAGCCAAAAATCTTATCACGTTCGAATGGAGAGTAGAATTTTGAGATTTTTGTGGAGCATGTAACGGGGGATGAAAAGTATGAATGTGTTATTTTCAAATATGTAATAAGGTAGTCTAAGATAGGATCGGGTAGTGTGTAGTGTGCATTTTTAAGGGGGTCATTTTTGGGTATATGGTAGTTATATCTTTGGTATAGCCAAACAATTTCGGTTTCAAATGTTTGGGGTATTGGTTCAATGTTAATGGGGGTTTGTAGTGCGTTGTGATATTGGTTCCACAGCCATTGTAGTCTAGCGAGTGGTATGGTTATTAGATGTCTCCCATTACCTTCGTATATGTGGGCATTATCTTGTTGTATTTTGATAGTATTTGTTTGTGCGAGGATGTCTGTTTCGGGGTTGCATTCCGTGGGCTAGGATATGTTAGTATTGACCATGTTTTGCTATGGTTAGCTTTTATTTGTATTGGGGTTTATGGTGCAATGGTAGTGTAGGTGTTTTTGATGCCTAGATTTTGTGCTATATTGTGTATTATGTTTAATTATTCCATGTTTTCAATAGTTTTGTCTTGGTGGTGAACACATATTATTTGTAGTGTTGACGGTTCAATTTTCTTTTTGTGTGGTTCTTTTTGGAGGGTAGGTTGGGTGTATGTTATTGTCGGCATCAAAAAGTGTGATTATGTGGATGTTTGTAAACGGTCCAATTGTTGGGGTTGGGTTTTGATACCAGTCACCAGAAGAAGAAGAACGCCGGTCTCCGAAGGGGTGGCCGGCGTGAGTGAAGTGTCCGTTCATTCCACCACTAAGTCCATGCCCACCGGGCATGGGTTAGTAGTATGGAACTACTTCCCCCTTTCGAGGGTAGACACTATGTACTCGGTATCAAGTAACCGGTATAAAACGACCCTAGGTCCCGAGAAGTCCCAAAAGAGGTAGGGTAAGTGCGGTGAAAATGGAAAAGTAGGTGTAGATCTATGGAGGGGGGTTTGAAGCGTCAGGGAGGGGTTGGTTGTTTTCAAGTTTTCGTTTATGAAGAAGTATTGACATAGCATGTTGAATTGCAGTAATATTTATATTTGAAAAGGTAGTTTTGATTAGAGTGATGGGGATTTTAAATGTTTCTTCGAGGGTTGTCATTGAGGGAATGGAGGTGGTGGCTCTAGCACCCGCGGTGATGACAATGAGGGGGTCTACTTTCCATCCTAGTGCTTGGATATCGTCAAGTAGTGGTTGGTATTTATTTGTTTTGTTTGCAATAGTGTCCGGAGAGAATCTATCATTGCAGTATGTGAATTCAATAAATTGGATGGTGAGACTAGGGTCTATGTGGTTTGGTGGGGGATCTTTGTATGAAAGTCCTCTGACACATAGTAGGTCCGGTTTGAATCTTGCATTACATTGGCATCTTTGAGTATGACAAATGCATGGTAATAGCCAGGAAGGGACCGTATTTTCTTGTGGGTTGTCATTAAAGGTACCGGCATTCATGAGAATGAAACACCGGGATTTGGTTGATGATATTAGTAGTTTACGAATAGCCCATACGGCTTTGTTATGTCTTTTGACAATTAGTGAGTGTATATGGGGATTTTGGCACTTGAGTAAGATATGTAGCCATGTGTCTGGGTCCGTGGTGTTGCAAATTGGGCATGTAACTGTAGGGAATCTTTCTATTCCAAAGAAGAGTTGTTTGCGGGCATTACCCATGTATTGTCCGGTGCGGAATTTAATTAGGCATGTAATTTGTGGATCCGTTATAATGGGGTTCTTCCAAAAATTGTTGGACAATACATTATGAATGTTTGGGTTGCCAGTCCATTTATCAATATTGGGGAAGTTTTCCGTAAGTTTTTCAAGGTTATTTACAAGATCATGTTTTTTGAGGTATTTGTCCAAGAATCGTATGGGGCCTTTATCGGGAGTTTCGCCCATAGAGGGCCATTCATATCTATGAAAGTAATATGGGGTGGCATGGGCGTGTTCGTATGGGTGTTCGGCATTCTTGTGGGTTTTTTCTCTTCCTTCCTTTGCTAGTTTGTCGGCTTGTTCATTGCCATCGATATTAGCATGAGCTTGGACTTTGTGGAGACTAGTGATCTGTGTACGGTTTTGGAGCATTGCAACCATAGATGTGAGGATAGTTTTATCCGGGTGACTATTGTGTAAAGTAGGGTGTTTTATGTGTGTATTAAGGAGATATAATACATTTATGCAATCTGTAAAAATGTGAGCCGGTTCGTTTGGGTATTGAGTGGTGATTATTTTAAGGGTTTTGTGTATAGCCATCATCTCGGCTCTTAAAATATTTTGGAGTCCATGTAGTCTTTTGCCTAGTTTTATTTGTTTGGTTGAGTTGTATATCCCATAACCGGCTTTTTCTCGGTGCCAATGTCCCGGGCTTACTTCGGTTGGTTCTTTAAAAGAGCCGTCAGTGTAGTAGCTAAAGTTGGGGTTAAATTTAAGGTCTATATTAATTTGGTAGTAGGAGAGGGGGAGGCTTGATTCGTTAATTGGTGATGTGGAAATGTTTGTGTGGGGGGTTTTAGACCATTTTTTGTTGCGGTTTACTCGGGTTGAAATGGGTGTGGGAGAAGCAATTGCGGTGTATACCTTGTTAATGTTTAGATTTTTTGCTATCAACGTGAGATGAGTGAGGTTTTCTAGAGTACCTATTTCTCGAGTTTGTTGATGTATACAGAGGATACGTAGAGTTGCTGGTTCAAGGCGGGGTGTTTGTATTTGTGGTGGTATAGTGGGTTCTTTGTAAGTCATAGAGTCTGCTTCAAATAATACTATAATGTGAGAGTCCGGGAATGGGCCTAGGTGTGGGTTAGGGTTGTGGTACCCGGATTTGAGCTGGTCTTTATTTGATGTTTTAGTATTATATCTTTGATGTAACCACATCACTTCCGTTTCAAATGTTTGGGTGTAGGTTGTAAGTTCAATGTTGTCGGTGCGTGATTGGTGGTATTGGTTCCATAACCATTTTAGTCTTTCCATGGTTATAGTTGTGAAATGGCGGCCGTTGCTTTCATAGATGTGTGTGGTGTTGTCATTTACAATTATGGTTGGTGTATGGGCAACATTTATGTCGATTTCGGGGTCACATTCATTAATAGAGATGTGTAGAAGGGATATATTTGTGGACGGGTAAACAAAACAAGTAAGGTAAGCCTCCCTATAACCAACAAAAATCCATAGCCAACGCCTATAAAATTGGGGTATATCCAACCCTCTTCCATCCCATTACCACCAACTGAGCTCCAAATGGAGGTTTGCTATTAGTCAAGACCCTTACTTTTGGTTGTTGGTTATGGGGGGTACCTACTGCTGGCCACCCACTAAACATGGCTGCCCAGTTTGAAAATTCATAACTAATTCAGTTTTCATCGAAAAAATATGAAATCACTTGGGTTGGAATTGTAATTCTATTGGCTATTACTGAAAAATAATAGTATAATTATCTCCTCTCTCCATATATGCACATTCCTTAAGTTGTCGGTTTTAGGAGGGCTTACCTTATCTTTAGTTTGTGTTTGTAAGTGATGTGTTCTGACTATATTGGCAGAGTGGATATTTTATTGTTGTTGGTAGTAGTTGATGAGGCATGTTATGTTGTGGTCGGAGACGCTTGTGTTGTGCCATGGAAAGAGAGTTCTTTGGGTTTGCCATTTGGTGTATTGTGTGCTGTTATTTATTATCCATTTACATAAAAATGTGGTGTCATTTTTTTCAATATTATTTGTGTGAATATATTTTTTGGTTTTATGATTTAGTATAGTGTTGATTGGATGTGCTAAGGGACTTTTAAGAATGTATTGGGGGGCGTGAGATGGGAGGATTAGTATGTGTTGGTGTTGATTGTGGTGGTGCTATAGGTAGGGTTATGTTGGTATTGTTTATGATGGTGTATTCATTTTTTTTGGGTTTTTGGTGGGTGGTGTAGTGGGCAAGGACCGTTACATTGGATAACGCATGTAGGATGACAAAATAGTTATAGAACAATGATTGGTGCGATTTTGATTAGTTTTAAAGGAGTAACGTGTAGTAATTTGTATGAGTAGGTCATTGAGTCTTGATAAGTGTTGGGCTTGTGGTGGGCATGGTCTTAGTGGTGGAACGAACAGACACTTTATTCACGCCGGCTCCTTCAGGGACCGGCGTTCTTCTTCTTCTGTTGGGCTTGATTCATCCAAATGGTTTCAAGTGGTGAGGGTTTGAGTAGAAATCTTTTGACGGAGCTTTGGAGGTGGACACCAACGTGGGTCTTAAGTAGAAATATTGTACAAGTAATGGGAGATATAATGCAATCTTGTTTTTTTAGACCTGGTAGAAATTGAGATCCTCCATATTTGGCTAGTATAAATTTTAAGAGTCCATTGTATGTGAGTCCGATTCGCCCCGTGTTGTTAAGTGGTTTAATAAATTCTTTGCCAATGCATCGAAGGTATGCATTTTTTGAAAGAATGCATTCATTCCATGTAGATTTTTTGGTAGTTAGGCCATATGAAACAATTAATCCTTAACTGTCAATTGAAAATCGTATATACAATCACGTATTTTCTTTTAAAGGATATAAAAATGCATTAAAGTTTAGCAAGACTTACACCTTTGGATTGAAGATTCTTCAAATAACATCTTTCATTTGGAGGTCTTTTCAATATTTGAATCCTATCATGTTCAAATACGACACCATACATATAGAGTATTGTACCAACCAGTGGCACCTTCTAACATTTAAGGATTAATCCTTAAATGCCTACGTGGACCATGGGAGCCGGGGAGAATCTACAAAAGCAATAGATTAGGTTGAACATCATGTACACAATGTCTACATTTCAGCATGACCCCACTTCACGGAAATCACTGTAGTTTGTTGATGCTTGCATGGATTGGAGATTGGAGAGATATGTTGAAAAGCTAACAAGAAGCTCAAAATGCATTAAGAGGAAGTGAGAGACAATGGCTAATTGTGGAAAGAGTTAGAAGAGAAAACCGACTCTGTTAGGGCCTTGTAGGCGATAAAAGGTTAACCTTGTGGAAGACTTCTTGATTACACAATTAGGAATTCCTTGCACAATGAAATATTTTCCATGTGATAAATACTTCGGCGAGAAGAAAGAGTTTCCCATGACCTCTGTGAGGCTACATTTAGAAAAGATTCTTCCAATGAGAAAGGTCCTACAAGTAATATTTATCGTAGGCTTGAAGGGCCAGGGTTGAGGTGTCCACATCAACTCTACTCGCAGATCAATGCAAAGGATTGGCTTAGTATTTTATATTCACCATACTCTCAATACCCTACGCTTTGGTTGGGTTTGTACATAATTAATTCAAAATGGAGATTGTAAAAAAAAAAATTGGAAAATATAAGGAATTTGTTGAAGATGATATCTATGTAATGTCAAGGTCATTCCATGTAATATCTGGGCAATAATCATGAAACACCGGTTGTGTCCAAACTATTGTGGATTGGAAAAATTAATTAATTTGACAGGGATGTCCAAACTCGACCGATGAGTGCAATACTCCACCATTATTTTTCAAGGCATTGGGGCGAGAAATAGGGCGTATGGTCACGATTTTCGACAATGGGAGGTTTGCCCTGACACAACTATAGTCAAGGCCTTTGACCGGGTAGGGACTCTCTCCATGACTGGTACTCTTTTGTTCAGTAGGAATGTTACAAGTTTCCTTGAGAGGGTCAGAATTAGCACAATTACTAAGTGAAAAATGAGTAAACAAATTGTCACCCACTGGTTTTATGAAAGAGTGCGTGATCTGCATTCGAACCCTGAGAGATTAGATCATCAGATGGCCGAAGGGGAAGAATTTTCTCTCTTATGCCACCAAAATAGGAAGAGAGATTTTGAGGAACCAAAGACCACCACTTAATGTAACCATGTCTAAAGAGCAACATGTTTTGCCTCCACAATTTCCGCTTGAGTGGACTCATGTGTGGGATACAAAAAGTGCCGATAAGGAATCAAGTTTTCTTTGGCAATTCCGGCATAAGGGCATCGTCGTTATCTAGTGGAGAGCTCAAAGCCACACCAACATTGACAGCAGTTGCACTTCGAGCAACAACGGGGTGGTGGAGAGTGCCAATCACTACCTTTAAGAGCGTATGCCGGCCAAAAGCTCTTGAAATTATGTCCTTGACGTCTTGAACACCATCGGCAACCCTCATAGCAAGCAATGGGTGAAGCCCAACCTCAAATCCCTCTTTGCGGCTGAAATACCTAGGAAATTTTGCACCATGAGCACAATCTTGGTTTATGCTGAGAGACATTACCATTTGGACCTTGCGGATTGCTCCCAATAACTAGGCATTTAATCAACACAGTTGGGAGCCGCAACAATTCTAAAAGACAATTTGGTAGGGGATCACTAATTAAGGTAGAATTGCTTGAGATAGGGTCATCACCGTGAACTTTGATTCTAGCATGATCAAGACTTCCTTTGAAACAAAATTGTTTGAGGTTGAGGAGGGAGAGGCCAATTTCTTGGGCTAGGTCTTGTTCTTAGTGTCTTTGCTTTGGCCTTCTTGTGGCCATTGTTTGATTGTGGCTGGTCCTGGCGCAACTCTTGTTATGGTTGCTTTTTTTTTTGCAATGAAATCTATTTCCTTTATGTCAGGAAAAAAAAAAAAAAAAACAAGGGATTCCTTCAACGTCTAAGTGTCTTCCTTTGTTCTTGTAGCTCCAAGAAAACTATATTGCTCCTCTTACAAAACATTCATTAGCTAGATAAACCTTCACCTTATTGATGGCGAATTTGGAGTATAATAACTAGGTTTTTTTTTTATGATTTTCTATCTCATGTAGGTTATTTTTAGCTAATTTGAGTACGAGAAGAAGGGGTGTTTTTATGGAATGACACCCAAATTGGTGCCTTGTCCAATTCCAGGGATAGTGTTCGCACTGCTACCAACTTTGACACCCTCCCGAGGACTAAACATTTGTTACTTTACCATGAAATTTTAGAAACATAATCACCTTTATGTTGAAAACATGTGTACCAAATTTCAAGGCCAGAAGATTTATACGAAAAAATATATACAAGATTTACCAACAAGGGGTAGCTGTAGAAAAAGTTTCATAGCTGCCAACTTTGACACCCTCCCAAGGATTAAAGAAAAATAAAATTCCCATGGAATTTTTAAAGTGGAAATATCTTTGTGTTAATTATACGTGTGAAAAAACCCAAGTCCAAAAGACCCACAAAAAAGTGATATATCAAATCTACCAACATGTGTACTTGAGAGAAACAAAGGGGAAAATTGTTTCACAACTTCCAATTTTGATAGCCTCCTTTGGGCTTAGAATTTGAAATTCCAATCTTAAATTTTTGTCACAAGATTGCTATTGTGTTGATAACATGTGTGAAAATTTTGAAGGCCAAAAGATACACAAAAAAATAGTTATTCAAAATCTACCAACATGTATGTTGTCACCAACCGTGGTGTTGAGGGCCCCTCCACATCTTAGTGTTAGCGTAGATTAGTTTGTTACTAATTTGCAGGTGTTTAGGGACCAACGGTGACACACCGCATTCATTTGTGGATGATTTTCATCCACTTAGGGTTGTATGCGTGTGCGTATTGCGCTGCACACGCTCTTGACTTGATGTCTTTATCAAGTCAAGCTTTGTGAGTGAGTTAGAGAGTGTTTAGTGATTACCTTTGCTTGTAAGTGATAGTTTATCATTAGTAAAGGCTTTGCATTCTCTTATACAACTTGCAGTCGTTAATTCTCCCTTTGTGGAGTGCGAGACGCTTGACTACTCTTATGATTAATTTGTTATTCACTTGACAAAGACCCTCCCATATTCCTCTCTTTTGTTCTAGAATTTGAACTTAGGTGAGTTTAGAAAAAAATTGGGTGCTTAGATTGATGTTGTAGAGCGCCTAAAAATGGAGCCAACGCAACATGCGACACTCAAAGTGGACAATTTTTGACCAAGATGTGAGTGGTGCAAGAATTGAAAGAAGAAGAACAACTGCTGGACCTAAATATGCAATTTTCCATCCATTGCGCACTTATCATCCATGGAAAAATTTCATCCGCGATCAATTATCATCATTTTTTGCAAATTCATCCGCTACGGACACTTTCCATCCAATATGAATGAATCTATAATTTGATTAGAATTCACTTAACTGTGACTTAATATCTTCCAAACTATTTTTTTTTAATTCCAACTTTGGATTTGAGCTCTCCATCGGGGTTACTATCAAATAAGAAGGAAACATTTTAGTAGAAAAGTTTTTCGAAAACCACATTATTGTGGATTGTTAAAAAAAAAGGATCAATGTCTAAACTTTGGAGGTATGTAATCAGGGCAATTTAATTCGGTTTTGAGTGAAATTTGTGCCTATTTAGGTCACTTTACAGTCAATTCAATTTTGGTATTGTATAGGTGTTGAGCGCGTTTGTCACCCAATGTGTGATTTTCATTGGAAGGACTTGTGTTTGTAAACACCGTGACTGCACTAGCTCGCTCCCTCCTAAGTTTTAGACTTGGGAAAGACACCTTTGGGTGTTTCCGTTGTGTTGTTGCAGGTTTTGCAACTAGTGACAATCCATTGCAGGCATGTGCCAATGGCACTAGTCATTTTCAATTACCGCTTTTATGTTGTTGGAGGAGAGGATCCGATTTTGATTTTTTGATTTTTGTGCGGTACATCCCCCGTGTTGCGGGCTTGTTGCCAGTGTTTTCCGATGGCTCCATTTCTTGTTGTCTCAGATTGTGATAGAGTATTGTAGTGGTTAAGTCGATATTAAGGCCTGCAAGACCTTTTTATGTGGGGGTTGTAGTTGGACATGTACTAGCCGGAGGTGATGACTTGTGAACTACAAAGTTTGGTGGTTTGCACGTGCAAGTTGTCCGTTTGTACCTTATCCTTTCTATAGTACCCGTAGATAGGTCACGAGGTGATTGTTGTTTATGGTAAGTGTACAGAGTCGATACTATCGCTCCCCCTCACCAGACCATCCGGAGAATGCTATCACTGCAAACTTTGGGCCAAGGTCACATACCAACAAGGCTTTTAAGCCTATTTCAAAGTTTCAACATGAGGCAAAGATACGCCCCGTTGAGGAGTACAGACGCCAACGCGTGGAGTTGGTGACTGCGCTCAAGGAGAGTGCAATTGCATAATTTTCAATTACCACCGAGGAGCCCAAAGTGGAAGAGAGTTTCCTCGGTGAGGACTCCAAGAGCAGAGGGTTGCCATTGTGGGCAAACGGGCTGGCATGGGGGCCATGTCTCATTTGGCCATAGCCTCACACATAACATTGGTGGCGGATGACAATCTGCCAGACTTTGATCCTCTAGCACAATTTATAGCGCATTTGGAGGTGGAATACGGGGGGTTCAGACGTGATCAGATGCAGTGCATCCAGGAATTACCCTGAGAGAAAGAGGATATCCCACGCATCATGTATACCCGATTGGTGCGGTTGTCAGCGGAGGCCAGTGATGTGTTCACGGAGTGCGAGCTCGTAAAGATCTTCATCTCTAAGCTGGATAAGCGGATAGTGGAGTTAGTTGATCCGCACCTTCTTTTTCAGTATCACGGCAACGCTACTTTGGCGCAAGCAATTGCCAAAGTGGAAGCGCTTGATAGAGCGTTGGGCGTGAGCAAGGCCATATATTTGATCACCTCGCTGCGAGAGGCTCCCAAGCTCTAGAAGTTAGCTACAGCTACTAGTAGCTTGGCGGAGACACAACTTGAAAAGGTTGTACATTATTGGACTTGTGAGAAGGTGGGTCACACCAAAGGGGATCGAAATTGCTCCAAGAAGCAAGAGGCAAAGACGGTTGGTGCAGTTTGCAGAGAGAGTATCCCTCCGGAATGCATCCAATCGTCACTAAGTGCTTCCAAAGTAACCGCTCCGGTTTCGTTCCCACAGAGACCTAATGTTCTTTTCCAAATACTCCGAATTATTAAACTTATCAGAATAATCCGTTTGTAAGTTAGCTATAATCTTTACTCATATAGGGTAGATCCGGATCCTTCCGGAGTCCGGATTTTGTACAACGATTTCCGGAAAGTAGTTTCCGGAAGTCTGGAGGGTAGTTTGATTTATCTCTGTTCCTCCTCAGAGAGTCTCCTGGAGTTTTTAAGTGAGGGGCCGGAGTCCACTAATCTTGTTTTCTGTAAGTGGCTGGATTTCCCACTGCCCTGTGACTTACAGTGGGAAATCCAGCCACTGTCCCTAGGCACCCACTGTCCGGAACTTATAGTGACCGAACACCACTCTCCCTACGCTGCTAACTGGTCATTTGACTGCTGCTGCTAGACTTAGACTCTCACGACACCCGGAAGGCCTTCCGGATGCGGTCACACAGAGACAAGTCCGGACTACAACGACATTTCGGTAAGTAAGGCTGCGATTCTCCGGAGGAAGGCTACCATTTGCGATGGGGTACTTGGTCTAGACTAACGTATCAGGCTTTTTCCTATCTTGGGGGAAAACTCCGGCCTTGACCGGAATCCAATTTTAAACAGATTTTTCCGTGATCTAGAGATTACTAGGAACACCTCTGCAGTTCATCTCTTCCCCTCGTGGCTACTTCCAGACCCTGGAGTCTACCAGGCACACCTCTGCAATAGCCTTCCAGCTCTCCCAGGCAATCTCCTGACATAAATCCGGACTAGTTTCCCTCTAGCAAAACAATTGTATCACTCCACTCCGGAAGAATACTACGCAACCACACACACAAGAATGGATCCGTCGCTCATGAAGTTCCACACATCACACCACAAGTACAAGATACCAAGTCTAAGTACAAAAAGGCAACGTATATTTCTAGGTGAGAAGAACAAGATGAAAGGTTTTTTTTCCAAAACCTCTCTACTAAGTACTAACTAAGTCCCTGCTAAACTTAGCCTTCCTCCTAGCTATCCTACGGGAAGTCCGCTAGATCTTATCTAAAAGATCCGAGAATTCTGGAAAAGTTCCAGATCGGATCTCAGATCCTAAAATCTCGGAACAGTTCCGGTTTCGGAATTCCGATTCTAACTACAAAACTGGCAGTCGATTCCGTTAGCAGCCGGGTGCACTTGGGGCCCCATCGTTAATCGCTACTCATCCGGAATCTAAATTTTAAAAAAATACTAACCTAACTAATCTAAGTCGGGGCACCTGGTTCCCGGTTTCTCCCACTCCTGCGGGAGGGGGAGATCTCCACTGGAGTCCGCTGCTTACCCTTCGCCTTCCTCAATGTCGCGGGAGAAATGTTGGTCTTCTGTGTGGATGGTTCGGCCGCTGCAGAAATTCCTGCCACCGGAGTTCTGGAGGTCGGCGGTGGGGGCGGCTGTTCCGGTGAACCTTCCGGAATAGGAGGCACTGGTGGTTCCGTCTCGGAAGCTGACCTGGTCTCCCGGACCAAGTCTCTGTAGCTTCCGGAAGGACTCCTTGGTCCGGGCGCCAATCTCCGAGACACGGACTTTCGTGGTGCTGGGAGGTTGCCTTCCGCCGGAGGATCTGGCAGACGCATGTTGGGTGGCGACAGCAGATTCGGAAGCTTCTTCAGGATCTCACTTGTACTCGGGTTGGGAGGTAAGATACTCTCCGTCGGGGTCCGAGGTGATGGAGTGTCGAGAGACTCCGGATTCGCTGAGGTACCCGGAGCTGGAGTTGTCTTGGTCGATGGTTCCGGAGGGGCCATGGTTCGTTCCAGGGTCGTGGCTCCTTCCGGTACTAGTGGTGTTGGGCCTTCCGGAAGCACCTAGGTGATGTTGTCAATCAAGAGCTTCATCTGCTCCCAGGTCCGCCCCATCTTCTCCGCTTGATCTAGGAGAAACCAGATGATGTTGATCCGGGTCACCTTCTTCTCCTTCTCCACCAGTTCGGTGAAGAGTTGACTCCGGTTGACCACATCAATCGGCACCTCCAGAGCCTTTCGGACCTCCGTCAGAGAAGCTGTGGAGGCATTGGCCTTTTCTTTCGCCAGTTACTGGCCCATCACCGCCAGAGCTGCTAACTGAAGGTAGTGCTTTACTTTCTTCTCCATCTCCGTGTTGGCCTTGTACATGGAGGAGATTTGGAGATGCAGCGCCTTTGTGTCCATCTCCCTGCTCCGGAGTTCCTCCACCCCGGTGATGGCGTCTTCCAACCTGTCGACATCCAGACTCCGGAAGATTTGCTCTACGTTGGTGGTGATGATGTAGTTGGTCTTCTTAAGGAGACCAACTCTCCAGCCAATCTCGCGTGTGAGCTCGTCCATCTACTTGATATGACCCTTGGAATCCTCCCGGTCAACCTCCCTCTTCTTCCGGCTAGTTTCCGATGAGGGTCCGGACTCGTCTTCTCCGAACGACGTGGATGAGCTGAGGGTCTCCGGACCCTCCCGCACTGACTCCTTCCCTCGAGGTCTCTTCGGAGCCCTCCGGCTTTTTGGAGTACCTATGGTTGTTGCTTCCGGCACAGGCTCATTCCCTCCGGATTCTTCCTCCGACTCGTCACCTCCGTACTTCTCGAACTTGAGAATTTCATCGTACAGCCTGACCTCCGCCGGAGTTAGCTGCTGGTGGTGACAGTAGAGGTGCACCACATATGAGGCCAGAGGTGTTGCCGATTTCTTCACCTTCTGGAGATTGGCCACGAGACGGTTGATCATCTCGGTCATGAGCATCCCCCAGTCTACGACTATCTTTTCTCGGAGCGCTCCGAGGAAAGTGCAGGCCCACTTCGCCACCACCCGTCTTAGCTTTTCCGGATGGAAGATAGGGTTTAAAAACCCTAGCACGAGCTGGGCGTCCTGGTGCCGGATGTCCTGCAGGTTGTAGCCATCCTTCGGGTCCGCTGGTCCCTCGAATTCGTCCATCAAGAACTCGTCCCGCCGTTCCACCACCTTGGTGCGGCCGGCCCGGAAGTCGTACGCCTGAGACCATTCCAGAACTCCCCAGAGTTCTAGATGGGCTCTCATCAATCCCTTCTACTTCTCGTCCGGGTGCCTACAAGTTCCCGGACGTAGACCTCCTCCCGGATGCCCTAGGCAACTTCGAGCAAACCCTTGCACCCCATCGTCTTCAGGCTCTCCTTCAGCAAGCTATACTCGTCTGGGTCTGCTGGGATGTCCGGAATAACGCGGGTCAAGGGAGGGAGCACAACGGCCAGCTCTTCGTCCCTCCGGCCGCGCCCATCTCTATCCGTTCGCTTCTTCTTGGCCATGAGGACCGTCTTCATCGAGTAGACCTAATTCCTTACTTTCCCTCGACGTTGTCCCTGTACGCACCGTCCTCACACAAACCCTCCCTAATGGACGCACGTCCGTTCTAACCGTTTAAGCTTCTCAATCCTAACGGCAAGCGGTTGAAAAACCGTTAGAGTGATAGAGAAAGAGAGAGAGAGAGAGAGAAGAGAAGAGAGAGAGCGTTGGAGCGAAACCTCAACACGCGAAGACGAAGTGAAAAGAAAGAGTTTCCCTCCGAACCCCAACCTTTTGTAGTCTGGTCATTAGTACGGCTCATAATGATAGTTGATGGTGACCTCTCCGGCTGACGGTTCCGGATAACAGACTGACCCGGAATTCCGTTGATTACTCCAGCTTCGCGTTTAGCAGCTTTAGGCTCAATTAGGGTTTGCAGCCAAGTCCATCCGGCTTTATTCTTACATGAAGACTATAGGCTATATTCTAGCACGAACTATCGTAACTAATTAACTAATTTTTTTGTTTTGGCCGGAATTTAAGGTTAACTTCCGGCACCATGTGGAAACGGAGTCCCACAACGGTGAAGGCCAAGCTCAAGACCGAGACAACCAAGCTTGTAGGGAAGGTTGGGGACAAGGGGTAGAAGACCGTGACACGTTCTCATTGTGGCAAGTCTTGCCACAGTGATGAGAATTTCTTTTTTCTTCACCCCGAGAAACACACATGGTCTTTAGCTGCTAGCTCGGATGTGGTAAAGACACTTCAAGTCGAACTGGCGGAGCTGAAGAAGTAGATGAGCGCGATGGCCTCTTCGGGGCAAGTAGCAGACACACGGCCTCCTGTGAGGGATCATGGCTCGTCTTCAGCCCTAGATTGCTACTTGTATGGCGCTTCAAGGGAGGTGGTGGCAGCAGTTGCCACTTGTGCTAAGATTTCCGCTCAGACAATGGCACCATCACCCTTTGTGCCAATTACTAGTGGCCATCCACGCCACACAAGTTTCCCAAGCTACATTGTTCAGTCTCGGCTACCTCTTTTGTTCAACATCGTAAATGCGGCGACTTCTACTGCCGCTCCCACTCCAATTTTGGTCTGACCCGTTTCTTCTAATCGTGCACACACCTTGGCGTATAAGGTGTTGCACTTGCCGGTATATGCCGGTGTGGCCTTTCTCACACCGGATTTTTCAACCATCCGATGAATTCTACTTGGCCGGTAGTATGTTGGAGGGCAAGGTGCCCATGCCATGTTGGAGGTGTCGCATGCAATAACGGCTCCATCCACTGAGAAAGATTTGGTGGCAATTTGGGCGAAGTTGGCGGCGGAGGCTATTTCGCGTTTGAGACCAATGCTACTTCCACACCTTTAGAGCAGTCCAATGGCAATGAGTCCTTGATCTCTTGAGTGGATTATTTACCTGACGTTGACGCCCGATCAACACGGGAGCAACGCAGTGTGCGTTCAGTGGTGGCACGTTTGGTGAATGACGATGGAGTCATGGTGATTGTCCATGCGGACGGCAATCCCACTCAAGCTACCCTATATGTGTTATGTTGAAATCCAAAGCTTTGCCTGCGATGATTGGCAAACAGCTAGCCCAAGATTTGGATCTAGGTGTTTCAAGCCTTGAGCCTTGCCCATTTACGATGGTTACATCGGTAGGGAGGCACAAAGAACGCCATGGGCTATACCCGACATCCGTTACAGTTGATGTTCAGCATGAGATCTGATCCACTCTTCTCCCACGTGTCTCTGTAGTGCGTTGTGACTCATGCCACCAACTACGACATTAGTTTCGTGTAACTGGACGAAGATGCCTAGATTAGGCCTGGGTGGATTGCATGTGATGGCAGAAAGACGCTCATTCCGGTTGTCTGTGCAGCTAGCGCAGTGGCTTTTATGGCGGATGCAATGTTTGGATGCAGTGCCATGGCATCCGATTTGCCATGTGATTCTACACTTTGGAGAAGATATATGCATTAATGTCGGATGTAGCCAAATCACGTGAGCACAAATCAGTAGAGATCTCTACACGTCATTGCAAGGATCTACATCCTCCATGGGGGACTTAGTTGAAGCTTACTCGTCGTAGCCAGGAGATCCTAGATGCTCTCGATGCTCTCGATGCTTCACATCTCTCACTGGACTCTTCTACTCCGTCGTTGGCTTTCACTATTTAGTGGCGACTTACAATAAGGGTATTATCCTCGTGGAGCTATTTGCCGATATCGGTACGGAGCTCGTGGCCGCCGGCTATGTTGGAGGCCGGGCTCAAGATACGCCGGTATATCCACGTGGATAGTGGCTTCGCACGCAAGTGTGTCGCTCACCATCACATTCAGCATTTTCTAGGGTTGTATCTGGAGCAGTGACCACCTCCTACGATTCAAGGGTGTTTTTGTCAGTTCCCACGTGATGTGACATTGATCACTGAAGATGATTAGCACTAGATAGGTCACATGGACTTGGTGATTGCCAAATGGCCTTTCCAAGGTTATTCACTAGCGAGCAGTGGACGTGGCTTGGATGATCCACAATCGAGTCTCTTTGAGGATTTGCCGACGCTCATCTAGAGGTGAATTATCCACCAATTGACACAACCAGGGTACATTTTTGAGAATGTACCTCCATTGGGGGATTCACCGACGAAGGTGCTTGAGGATGGGGCATACATCCATCACCTTCTCGATCCCCCCACGTTTGTTGATGTCGCAATGTTGGCCTCTTATGTTCATCGACCACGTTGAAGTTGGACCAACCTGGTATCATCCGCGACGCTCACCTTTGCTCTTGCTCAAGAGCAACGGCCCGTGCGCCATAAGGTCGATGACATCTTGGACGACCACCTTGTTTCCACGGAGGTTACCAAGGATGATGAGCCACCATTGGCAGTGATGAACCACATTGGTTTTGCTTGGGGGGCATTTCCGACCTTGATGTGCTATCCGGGCTCTTTTGCCTTTAGAACACATGGTCCAGGCATGGTTTTGGATTCTTCTTCCCAAACTTACAAGGAGCCTTTTGTAGATGAGAAGGAGCGGGCAATGGGCTTTTTGACAGGCACCACCGCCGCACAAGATCTCTGACGGCCTGCACTATTATTCCTTGGGTCAAATCATTCACCTCAACACCCTCATTTGGGTTTGTGGCCTCTGTTTCGCCGTTTAGCGCCGTTTGAGGGACCATCCACGCATGGTGGGGGCAGACTCTGTTGGTCAGGGGGTAGCGGTGCCACATCTCAAAGAGATCAAGGAAGCGGAGCAACTTCTTTGTTTGAAAAGGCATGCAGCTATGGAGCTTTGTGCTCCGCGTATCTTTGCACCGTTGGCCTAAGACTTTGGTCGAGAGGATGCTGGAGATATCTTTTCCCGATTTTATCATCTTAACACGAGATTTTTGGTGGATCCCGTGAGGAAGGAGTCTGAGGGCAGGAATGCCCTCTCTGCTACCAAGTAGCAATCACCGTTTGCGTCAGTACGCGGTGACTCTTCTACGGTGGAAAATGAGACCACAAGTTTGATGATTAGTCTTTGGTTTTAGGGCCACATCTTACCGGTGCCGAGGCACAAAGGATACAAGCGTTCATACGTTTGTATCGTAGTTGTTTTGCCTTTAGTCTTGATGATTTGGAGGGCTACAGAGGCAAAGTGATACACATCGAGTTGGAGACGACCACCTGATCTTCCAACAACCAAAGAAGCTCACTCTTTCTGAAAAAGTTGGGGTCTAGACTTGTTGTCCGGAGTTGTTGGCCGCAAACTTGATTGAGCTCTCCAACGGCAAATACGCTTATGCTACATTTATGTCATCAAATATAGATATCTTTGGCAGTTGGACGGAGAAGCGGATGTGTACGGATTATAGGCTGGACAATCACAAGACCAAGTGGGATCGGCATCCCATGCCCACGCCGGAGGAGTTATTTGATGCGGTGGGCCACACAAGAGTATTTAATACTCTAGATTTGCGGTCTGGTTACCACCAATTACCACTGATGGTGGATGACCGGGTGAAGACTACATTTTGGGGAGTTGATCAAAATGGAAGAGATCAACTCTACATTGGAAGTTTCTCCCATTTAGCCTCAAGAACGCATCCGCTAAGTCTCATAGGGTGATGGACTAGGTATTGACCGATTTACCATTTGTCCGATGCTACATTGATAATGTTATCATTTTTAGTAGCACCCCATAGTAGCATGTGAGACATCTTCAGGTGGTATTTGAGAGGTTACGCCAATGGGGATTGCGTTTGCACCATGGCAAGTGTAAGTTCTTCCACAACCGGTTGCCATATTTGGGACAAATGATTGTTCCAAGGGGTCTTGGCGTGCAGCAGGCTAAGGTGGATGCGTTGCAAAAGATTCCTATCCCAACCGACGTGTCATGGCTTTGAGTTTTTCTTGGCTTAACGTATTACTATCATCACTTTGTCAAGAACTAGCTTGATTGCTAAGTCCTTGACTACTCTCACGGGGATGGATCAACCATGGACTTAGAGACAAGAGCAGGAGCAGGCGTTTGTTACCACCTGAAGATTTTAGGCCCTATTTTTTAGACAATGTTTTACGTTGGTGATGAACCATCAACCTTTTCAGTGGCTCATGGAGCCGGAAAGCTTACTGGCAAGCTTGACAGGTGGGCTTTGTTGCTTCAGGAATATGACTTTGAGGTTGTACATCGGGTTGGCATCACGAACTTGGATGCAGATGGTCTATCTCGCAATCCAAGTCCTTCCGAGGAAGATTTGATTGGTGTCAGGTGGCATGGGGATTGTGACAGGGAGCCAATCCCGGAGTAGCATGCAGAGGCTTACCTCACGTGGATGTCAGGCTCCGCATTGACGTTGCCTGATTTGGCTACGGATGAGGAACCGGATAGCGCCCAAGTTGTTAGCGATGTGTGGAAAGACAGTCTAGTCTCACACAAGCTACAATATTAGACACTTCTCCCAACTCTTTTCGCGATGGAACGTGATCAAGTTGGGCACCAAAAAGCAAGGTTCTGTTGGGAGAACGGACTCTTATTTTTGATGTAGCCAGATGGGACTAGGCACGGAGTTTCCACGCCAAATTAGAGGGCTTTGATGGTACGGTAAGTACACAAAGACCCCGGACATTTAGATGTGCGATGGACTCATTCGATGTTGCGCAGCCAGTACTGGTAGATCGACATGTATCAGCGGGTCGCCACGTATGTTTCCCGGTGTGAAGTGTGTGATTGGGTTCGATTCAGCTTCAGCACCTTGTCACTGCTGTTGCAGCCATTGCCCATTATTGAGCTAGAGTACTAGTGGTCTTTGGGCTTTGTTGGTCTATTTCTCGAGACTCCACGTCGAGCCAAATATGTCTTGGTGATGGTGGAGTATTTCAGCAAGTGGATTGAGCTCGTGGCTCTTCCGCACAATTCTTCAGAGTTGGCGGCCATGGCATTCCTCAACCGGGTGTTGGCTTGTTTTGGAGCCTTAGCTCAGGTTTTGACAGACCACAGGCGTGAGTTCCTTGTAGTTCAAAACTTTGTATACCAAGGCTTTGATTGACCATCGTACTACTTCCCGGGATCACCCGGAAGCGGGCGGTTTGGCGGAGTATGTGGTTCAAACCGTAAAGCAAGGCCTATGAAAGTATGGATTACTTCAAGGTGGCAACCGTGATTGGGATTTGATGATACCATGGATCGCCATGAGGTATCGGTTTAGCCAGCAGGCCTCACTGGCTGCTTTAAATCCATAATAGTTGTTGTACGGGCGGGAGCCAATTTTACCGAGTTCCATTCTAGAAAAGTTGGCTCTGGATGTAGATTTGGACCATCCGGAGGTGTGGATCCAATGACTACGGGATCGAGCGGAGTTCTTCAAGCAAACTATGTCCATGGCAATGGAAAACTTGTCCATCACTCAACATCGTGACACCTTACGGTACGCTCGTATTCATAGTGGTGCCTACCAACCTTGGTTGCGTCGTTTTTCCACGGGGATTACATTTATAAGTAGCGTGAGTAGCCCACGTTGTTGGACGTCAAGGCTCGGCGTACCATTCTTTGCGTGAAGGATGTCTTGCCCAGTGGCATCTTATTGCTAGAAAGCAAGGATGGCCGGGAGTGTCGGGAGCACTCTAAGAATTGTGCTCCCTGTCATTTACCCATCGATGGCTCCGTTCATCAGGAGTTGACGGTTGTGCCTAAAGGCCTTCCGTGTTTCGTGTGTGGTGAGAAGAAGGGCACGACTACCATGTTGCTTTGTGACCATTGCAAGCATGGTTGGCATATGGCTTACTTCACGCCGTCTCTTTCTACTCTATCGTCCGGAGATTGGACTTGCACTCATTGGCAGAGGTCTTCAAACCACGTTTCACATGATGAAACGGCTTTAATTCCTCATGGACTTGTCTCTGTGTGGTGCGTTGCCATCTAGTTGGGGTTCGTGGTTTCAATTCAGGGATAATCAACGTGGAGATTGACCAAGGGATTGGCAACAAAGTTGCCTAAGGCGTTTAAAGATGGAGCTCACATTGCATCTAGCCTACCCTCTCTTTGTTACTTCTCCATATGCTTATTGATTCGGTGACGGCCGACATCTTCGACTAGATGCATACAGTTGTTGCAACGACATCACCGTGGCCTTTAGTCTTGTTAGTATTGTATGGTCCTAGCTGGATAAAGGGTCTCTTTATCCGCTAGGGGAGGCACTTGAGAGTGTACTACGTATACTTGTTTTAGTGTATGTTTTTTATTTATTTGATGTTAGCTGGGACTTTCGATCTATTGCGGTTATCAATCTTTCTTTACACGACAGCTGTCACGGGATGTGGCGTTGAGGGCCTCTCCGTATCGTAGTTATAGCATAGATTAGTTTGTTACTAATCTACGGGTGTTTAGGGATGAACGGCGGCGCACCACTTTCATCCGTGGATGATTTTCATCCACTTAAAGTTGTATGCGTGTGCGTATAGCGCCGCATACATTCTTGACTTGACGTTTTTATCAAGTCAAGCTTTGTGAGTGAGTTAGAGAGTGTTTAGTGATTATCTTTGCTTGTAAGTAATAGTTTATCAATAGTAAAGGCTCCGCATTCTCTTATACTACTTGCACTCGTTGATTCTCTCTTTGTAGAGGGGAAGACGCTTTACTACCCTAGTGATTCACTAGATATTCCTTGAGAATGTACTACATATACTTGTTTTAGTGTATGTTTTTTGTTTATTTGATGTTGATTAGGACTCTCGATCTGTTGTGGTTGTCGATCTTTCTTTACACAACCACACATTTTAAGAGGTATTGGAGAAATAAAGCATTTTCAAAAGAATTAAGTGATGAAGTGAAGTCAAAAAATCAACAAACCACATTTTTATTTTTGATAAATTCATTCTTGGATAAATTTAATATCCGAATGGTCAAAACAAAGGCTCATGTTCCTTCCATTCTTGATTAAATGATAAAAATATTAAAATCTCTAATATTTATGAGGTAATGACTCTGGTTTGTTTGTTTTCAAATTTCTAAAAATGGTGATAATCCTTTGACTTGTCTTTAACCAAAAGTTTTAAACTATATATAAGGTTAATTTTTGTGACAATCTCAAATAGAATTATGTTATTCACTTGTATTAAAATCTTCACATCTTATAAAAGGTTATGAAAATCATACTTCCATCTAGCTTTGGTCTTCTTGCATTTATGTACAAAACTTCAAAAATTAGAAGTACATATTGCAATCATAGGAACATGCCTGAGATTTGCAAAAGCCCACTTTAGAGAACCAACAATTACCATTATTACATGATCAAATTCAAAGCAAACTCCCAATTGTAACTTTGAGGATATATCTATTAGTATTTTTCTTGAATTCTTAAAGACAATGATCAATTGTAGGTATTTTAAAGATACCAAAGTAAAAATATCATATTCTCCACTGTTAGAAATTTACTTATGTGGAGGTGTTGAAGAAAACATCTTGTGTTTTAAGATCATAGAAGTTAACCCTTTAAGGCCGATGAGCTTTTCTAGCCTGCAAGAATCTACAAGTGTTCTAGATCATGCAAAACAACATCTATGCACAAGGTACATTTCATCACGACCCCACTTCACAAAAATCATTGTAGGTTGCCAATGCTTACACCGATTCTTGTAGCGATGGTCTCAATAGATGCCCATCTTCCTCCACCTCTATGTTCTTGTTTAAAGTTTCCATGGAGGTGGCTTGTAGAGTTTGCTATTGAGATTATTGTGCCAAAACAATCCAAAAATGGACATAAGGCCTTAAAGGGTTAAGCGTTGAAGATAATTGCAAGTGGACTTGTAAATTTACGATAAAAAATAAACAAACTGAAGACTGGTATAGAAAAAATCTATAAGCACCATCCAAAAGGGTAGATGAACATTTGTAAAAACACAATATTTGTGAAAATGCCATATGGCATGTGAAGTTAACCCTTTAAGGCGAAGTGACCCGATTCTAGTTGTCTTTGGAATTTCCGGGATGTAGCCGGCAGGAAGATTCTAACGTCAAAATCTTCCAATTGGCTACACTTCCCGAAAATTCCGGAGACAACCAGAATTGGGTCACTCGGCCTTAAAGGGTTTATGCTCTCTAGCTCAATTTTCTTCCCAAATATAATGGTCTCTTGACACAACGACAAAAAGTGGTTACAATTATGGACTAGGTACTATGCGAGCTTGAATCTTGATTATGAGAAGTAACCTATACACAATCAGGTTTTTTCCATAGTCAGCGGTTGCACAATATCAAAGATAACGTCAACAATGGTCACATCTAGTCAGTTGTTCTTGCTGATAAACACTCTGAAAAGAAGAAGTTTATCACGAACTTGAAATTAGAGGAGCCGTCTTCATCCTTCCTAATTAACCCTTTAGAGCCGGAAAGGCCCAAAGGTGGTCTCTAGGGGGGTGAAAACACACTATCGTAGTCAATAGAGGAGACTAAGGCCAAAACATTCTTCACAACAGACGTAGTCCAGGTTACGATGATTCTAATGAGATCATTGCCACAAAAATCCATGCGGGCTTTAGCAAACTACAACGATTTCCGTGAATTAGTGTCGCGGTGATATGCATCCACTATGTACATGATGTTTTGCATGATCTATCACATTCATAGAATCTCCCAGGTCTTGCCGGTCATGCTCGGCACCAAAGGGTTAATGGACCTCTACAATTATGGGCTGCAGCATTGACATTATGAGTTCATCGGTATGCGGCTACAGTAATTGCAAGTTAAAATCAATGGAGAGCTCAGATTATATGAGCAATCCCCAGATTCCATGGAAAGTATTAACTGTAGTTTGTAAACAACAACAGATTTTGTAACCCATGAAGATCTCACCATTGACGTTCAACATTCCTCAACGTGCAAGTAAAGTTACGCCTCATAATCAAGGGCTGCTCGCAAATCACGTCGTAGTCCATGATCAAGTCAAGTCTGTCTATATTCCAGACACCAAAACTTTCAACACATTGATAATCGTGACGAATTCGTTTGCTGACTCGTCATGAAGAATCAGGAGCTGCATGATCACTTCGGAATGCACATGATCGTTGAACCGCTCGTCCACCAGATTATGCCACCTTTGTTTGAACTGAGTAGATTCCATGAGTTCGTCATGAGTTCACAACTTTTGAATCATTCGTCGGTGACCACAAACGGAAGCAGCAAAAATGCAGCATAATTATGACGATGATTGGAAGCAATCGTCGCGCGCTTACTGGAATCAGCCAGATAATGCATTTTGAATCGTTCGGGATCTCCATCAGAATCCGAATATGCACACTCACACTTCGAGACCAAGTCACACAACTAATTCAGGCCGGTCGTCCATCGTTTCGTCCACAAGCAAAATCATGCCGGAATTCAGAATTGGCAGCCATTTAGAAGTCAGATCTGATCCCGTGCCTTTCTCTCCTCTGCTTTGTGACGAGCATCATTCCTCAACGTGGGAGAGTTTTCAGGCTGATGGCGAGAAGTCATGGGTGTCGATGAGACGGTAATCTTTACAAAAAATTGGAGTACAAAATGGGTACAGACAAGGAGGTGGCTCTCGGCGAGATTGTAAGTTGCCTGGGATGGTTATGATACAGTTGCTGCTACTATTGTTGTTGTGAGGCTGGCTGCTGCAGCGGCAAGGCGGCGCTGGTCCCGGACGACGACTGCGGGTGGGTGTGCTCGCCCTCGTACGTGACGATGAGCATGGACGAGTCCTCCATGGACCGCTCCACGTGCTTCCGCGCCGGGCATCCCCGGATGCTGCTGCACTTGTAGTACCCCCTGCACATCACCAGCCAAAAAAACCCCATCAGAAGTCTAGCAAACTCTCAAACCTACAACTCTCAACTAGACCACGCTTTCTAGTTCCTCTCTCTTCACGCTACTCTTTCTTCCACAGAACACTACGCTTGTCAACCAATATCATCCACCACTTCTTTGGTAATGTTTTGACCCATAATTGAGAACAAGGTGACTGAAGGAACCAAGGAGGAAGATGCACGTGCATTCACAGGAAACTACTAAAGAATTAGAATCTTCCACCTTATTTCTAGACGTAGAATCTTCCACTTTATTTCTAGAGGTAGAATCTTCCACTTTATTTCTAGGCGTAGAATCTCCCACCTTATTTCTAGACAAACAGCTACACTAAAAATCTCATTTAGTGTAGTAAACACTAAATACGAACCCGTACACCAGTTGCACACTAGATAATTAGTGTAGTGACAAAACAATACACTAAATGCCAACTACTGCACTATTCGTCAATTCCAAGAAAGATTGCGAAATCTTTTTTCTTACTTGTGCATGATTAGTGTATGAAATTATGGATAGTAGAAGAACTTTCTTTAAAAGATCTAGAAGTTGAGAGAGTATTTATCAGCAATCTCCTAGAGACCATAACTCACTCATATGCTCTCCAAATTGGCACATGAGGTGTTTTTCGACATCTACAGAAAATGCAAATATCAAAAAACACCTCATTTGTTTGATTTGGACAGAATTTGAGTGAGTTATGGCCATTTGAAAGTTGCAAATGAGCGGGCCAATAAGAAATATCGGTTATTGGAAGAAAAAAGAAATAAGGGGTATCCTTAATGATAGTGGCGGCTAACACTAATCGTCAACTTACTCACAAACAGTGTACCAGGGTAAGTACACTACGCGTACCACTACACTAAATGAGATTTTTAGTGCACTGATCAACCGGAGAGTCCTTACATTAGAGATGAATTTTAACTGCTGGTGTATCCACACTGTAACTGATCCTGCACTGTGAGCATACACATATGGAATCGACTATTGATTGCTGGGATATTACGCATAGACACAACACACAAGAGAATGTTTGTACATCTAGAAAGTGAATCTAGAAGAGTTTGAGCGTGAGAGGAAAAGAATGTACCGTGGGTGCGGCGAGCCCTTGATCGGTTTCTGCCCATACTTGCGCCACGAAAAGTCGTCCGGAGGAATGTCCGCCAGCTTCGTGCTGATGGCGCGCACCTGAATCGTCCTCTTCAACCGCAGCTTCCTGCTGCAAAAACACACACACACACGCAAAAAAAAAAGCTTCAGAACGTGACAAAAACAAGCTCCAGAACGTGACAAAAACAAGCTTCAGAACGTGACAAAAACTAGCTTCGGACAGTGGACTTTACAAGACGAGACATCTGCAGGCATGAGGATATGGCGATGGGTACCTGCGCTTGGAGCAGTGGCAGCGGCCGAGCGAGGCGCAGGTGGCGCCGTTCTCGTCCGACTTCCCGGAGCACTTCTTGCGAGAGCCGGTGGGCTGCTGCGGGCGCGGCGGTAGCGACGACGGCGTTGGCTGCGCGTCGGCGGACTTGGTGGAGAAGGTGGATTGCGGCGGGCCCGAGCTGAGCGAGCTGTCCGGGCTGATCTTCTCCTTGAAAGGCTTCGGTGGGAGCGCGGACCGGTGTGCCGTCGCCACGGGCCGCACTACGATCTGCTGCTGTTGTTGCACGCTTTGCAGCAGGTGGTGCGGCTTCGCCGTCGGGTGCAGGATGCTGTGCGTCGGCCCATGAGACGCCGAGGGCGACGCCGCCGGGGCGCTTTGCGGAAACGTCACCTGCACGAACACCCTCGCTCAATCAGCCACAGCAAAGAACCACGCAGCAACAAGTGCTCTCAGGAGTTTTCACAGGAGAGCCTCCATTTGACGAGAGAGTTTCGTGGGCGTACTTTGTACATGATGCGATGCAGTTCAGGCGATGGGGAGGGGGGTTTGGAAGTTGGCTCTGCGGCAGCGGCCGCGGCGGGGTGGAAGGGCGACGAGGTGGCGTGTCCCGAGGACGGGGCGCGGTCCGCTGTGGGGGTAGCAGCCGCGTGGTCAGGGAAGAAGTTGGAGCTCTCGAGAAACACACCGGCGTAGCTCGCGACGGTCGCGTCGCGCGTCCTCCGCCGGAAGCGCGCGTGGCCCGTGCGGCTCAGCAGCGACACCACCTTCTGGAACTTGGAGATGGCCGCGCCGGCCATGACGTCGCATTCCTCCTCCTCCTCCTCCTGCGTGAGCGACTGCAGCAGCCGGCGCGCGCTCTCGATCCCCATCCGCGCCGCCTCCTTCACCTCAAACTCCCTGTCGCGCTTCCCCAACGTCATGCTCCCATAGTCCAACACCTCCATAGCTCCCATCAACTCTCCCCCACGTCCATGCAACGACAAACCTCGCCCATACCCCACCTGCAACTCCCCAAAACTCCCACCTGCAAGTCCTCAGGAATCTCCCAAGCTACGCCTACCTTAAATCCCTCCCTCCACCTCCACGAGACATATGTCACGCTCTCTCCAGGTCTTCGGCGCTTGCACTCTGGACCCCACTCGCAACACATACAATAATCAGCTCGAACCTCGACAGCTTCACGCAAGATGGAGTTCTCGCAGGCTTTAAGGCCGGGATTGAGCGAGAGGAGTTGGTTGTGTGCGCAGTGCGCGTCTGTGATCGTTGGTCGTTGACTGGAAGACGAGCGCCATGCTCACTCGTAATCCAGATCAGGAAGGGTTTAATTAAGGGACAGTAGGCGACTTTAACGTCAGTATTCTACGAGTCTACTGCGACTGATCTGGAAGTGAACAGATTCTCTCGCACCCAGCTACAGTCCGCCCTGTTTATGGTGGGGAGCGGAAAAAACCATTAGGGACTCCCCCCATGACCGACAGTTTAACCCCTACACGACCGTCACAATTTCTCACCCAAAACAACAACAACAACAACAAAGAAACAAAAAAAAACTCCGGTTTCTGAAGGAGAGCGGCGTGAATATAGAGTTTGTTCATTCTCTTCACTAAGCATATGGCCACCGGACATAGGCTAGTGTTATAGAATTACTCCCCCCTCTCGAGGGTATACACTTTTCTACACTAAGTGCTTCCCTACACTAATTGCCTTAGAGACAACCGACATGTCATCTCCTCCAAGGGCTTTGTGGGTCCCGTACAACGAGGCCTTGGGACCCCACCATAATTGGGTGGACTATGGTGGTAGTCACCACACTAGCAATAGGACTTGAACTCACAACCACCTCACATGTGTGCCATGACTCAAACTACTACACCAAGGCCGTGGTGCCTTAGGGGCGTAGCATATTCAAAACAAGTGTGCAAGGAGTGGAAGTTCAAGAATGGCCAATTCACGTTTTATTATTTTGGGAACTCAATATGTTTTAGAATGATAATCCAAACGATCAATAACAAGGTTTCCACCACATATTATTGTTGAAAAAAAATTTAAGTGAAAAATATGAATATCTCTAGGTTTTTTGTAGAAAAGATGAAGTTTTTGTCCTTGCTTGCCCAAAATCCTAAATAAGGTATACACTTATCAAAAATAACTCCTATTGAGTTTTCAACCATTTTATTCACCCAAGTTTCGTCCCAATGTTTTTATCCATTAGGACAACTTTCATCCAAAACAATCTCTCAAAACTCTAAACAACATTTTACCCGACCAGTTTTATTGCCCTTGCTCCTACCTACTGCCCCATAATTTCTCCAATTTCACCAACTTTAACACTTCTAGAAGTGAAATCATCAAAGGAAGGAGTGGAGCATGTTTTAACACTCAATAATGTAAATATTTAGGGAGCAAAATTTACATGACATATATGATATTATAACATATAAAGAGGTGTTCTACCCTTGAACGGGGGAAGTAGTTCTACACTACTATACCTGTGTCCGGTGGACGTTAGTTTAGTGGTGGAACAAGCAAACACTTTATTCACTCCAGGCCCCTCTCCTTTGTAGACGAGAGTTCTTCTTCTTGTAAAGAGGTGACATCTAAAGAAGGACAACTGTATGTGGTTATCCGATCCATGGCTACAAAAGAACCTAAAACTAATACCACGAGCTTCTATACTCCTAGAGTTTTAGGGAGGAAGTGTAGCATGTCCTTACATTTTCTGAATTCATTGATCAATGCATGATCATGCAATCCCCAATGAGATCTAGGAGTGCTATAGAAGTGGATGTTTGGGGAGGGAGATTATTGGGTTTTGAGTTGTCCCAACCTACAAACCACATGTGCGATCTATTTTTGAACCCTTTTCACCGGGCATGTGTTATTTGATGGTTGGACATGTTTTTCCATAGGTTAGACTTTGTAGAAGGAGGAGCATTGGTGGTTAAATATAGAAGATGAATGAACCCCCGTTGTCCCCAACGATCCCCAGACGTTAATCCCCAGTAGACGTGAATTCCTACCATACAACTATTAGGGGGTCTTTACACTAGTGACCAAGAGCCGGGATGGATAATTCTCTTGGTCACGGCCCTTGGTCAAGAGCCATGACCAAGAGCCAACTTTCCCATCCATTGGTCACCAACAACAGTGTAAAGTGAACTTGGACCGGCCGGCTAGGTGGGCTGAATTTTTTTATGTATTTTTGTTTTACAAAATTCTATTGGTTCCTTAGCTTGTCAGATCTTGGTCACCCGGATTTTGCGGCTAGAGAACCTCTTTTGGTGGTCTCTCCGCATTATCCGGGTGACCACAAAACCTTATCCATTTCTGGACATGTAGGATTCTATGTCATTTTCTCATCCATTTTTAGTCTTGGTCACTTTCTCCTTTTATGGCTAGTGTAAAGTGTACTTGGACCGGCCGGCTCTTATCCTCCAATCATAGTGCAGAATTTCCCTTGGCCACGTCCCTTGGCCACGGCCCTTGGTCACTAGTGTAAAGACCCCCTTAGTGCATCACATACTCCACTACCATTCTCCAGCACCATAGTCCATACTCTCCCCGACATATGTCAAGCATACTTACCGGCACATGATTTTCCGCGTGTACCCAATATCCATACCCGGGCATGTCTCGGCTTCACCACCTAGGTATTCGGCTCTCGAATACCAAAATTCTCCACGTGGCTTCATCAAGTTTCAACTATTTATTATAAGAGTTATGATTGTTTTACTTTTTTCTTTCTTGATTAATGATTTTGTACGTGTCTTTTATTTTCCAAGGTTTGGTTTTTTACATGTTTTAGATAGAAATTGTATGTGGAGAAATCTTAGATAAGAAAAGGAAGCTCCTCGAAGTATTGTACCAATTACGTAGATGAAGTGGATCACAATCTAAAGCAGCTGTAGATTTTCCTCATCCAGTCACTGGCCTGAGGTGCATGGTTTGGTGAAGGATCTGCGCCGGCTTGTAAGCGATGTGCAGGAGCAGAATTACTTGGTTTCCGGAGTTGTGAGGGAATATCAAATTGGTAGTCAATTTTATTAATTTAAATAATATTAGGAGCTTCATGGAAGGACGGCGTGTTTTGTTTTTTCTACGGCAGTATTGTTGTATGTCCTGCTTAATTTTATTTTTGATTTGAAATTGGATTTTTCACAAGCTAGTACATGGTTCTCGGAATACAGTGTGGACCAAAGTAGTTCGAGCTTCTACACTAATTAGAAGTTTACATGCAATTGTCGATAGGCAGAGACGAATGCCCAGTCATAACTTCACGTGAAGGTGCTTGATGTGATTTAGTAACAGTGATCCACATCAATAATGAATCCATGTTATATTTTGTGAACGGTTTAGCAGAAGCGTCGCCTAGTCCAGAAGAGAGAGTAAACTAGAAAAGGAAATAGAAAGATAAGGGCGGCTTCACACTTGGTGGCCAAGTCGAGAGGCCGTCCATTTCCACCAATGAGATTGCTAGAATGGCCAAAGTCCGGACTTTGGACCTTCACACTTGTGCCCAAACTCCAAAGGCCGTCGTCCTACATGGCAACACTTTTGGGTTGTTTTGGCGCCAAAGCGGCGGCCTCTCGAGCAAAACTTGGGTCGCCCATTTTGCTCGACCCAAACTACAATAGAGAGTCCGTCGATTTCTTTTATTAAAATAATCAAAAAGTGACAAGATCTAGACCATTAGATGAACGAGACCAAATTTTTTGGCTGATTTTTTTTTGGCTGATTTTTTTGGCTGATTTTTTTTTGCTGATTTTTTCGGCTGATTTTTATTGGCTGATTTTTATGGGCTGATTTTTTTTGGCGTAATGGTATGGGGTTTGGACTTTGGACTTGGCCTTTCGGGCTTCACACCACGACCGGCCAAACCTTCAATCTATATTATTTAATGTATTTTTTTGGCAAAAAATTTTGGCCTCTCGCCATAGTTTGGCCTCTCGCCATAGTTTGGCCTCTCGCCATAGTTTGGCCACTCATTTTGACGGTCGGCTTCTCGACTTGGGCATAGTGTGAAGCGGCCCTAAGAGTCCTATCAAATTGTGGGATCCTGTAAACCATCCCTCCTTCTTGTGTTCAACTTTAACTAATAATAAGAAGAAGTGTAGCTCTGGCCTTAGCAACCGGCATTTACAAAGAATAGCCCTATTTCAGAGGCCATCGTGATCTACATAGCAAATACTATCGATTGTTGTGGCATTTTATAGGGACCATGGGATATGTTTTTCTTAGGGGGCATCCCTTTACTTATCGCTTTATATGATAGGTGAGGAGATTCTCCGCAATTCACTCGCAAATAATTATACTAAGGTTGGATGACCCATAACCACCACGAACCCCATAATGGACAAGGTAAAGTGGACTAAAACCACCACAGACCCACCCCATTTCCGAAATTTTAGGAAGTCATATCTGATTGAATGTCAGTTCATGATTGGTTCAAAGCTACCGGTTTTTAGTCAATGCAGAAGTGGTTTTTAGTACAACTGAGTGTGGAAATAGAGAGTTGGGTAAGTCGAGGAATGGGTCACGGCTTACTATCCACTTTGAAAATTTGTAGCAATTTCAATATGAAGAAATAAATGGTCACGACAATTGCGATATTCATGAAATCCTATTTTGAATTCCCAAAAAATGTCTTACCACGTATACAAACGCTATAAATAGGTCAGCAAGCTTAAGTTGGTGGTTATAGGTCATCCAACCTTAGTTAGACCCAGGTCGCCATGCCACTGTGAGTCCTAGATTTAAGTCAACAAATGTGCCTAGTATGGCCAGGTATTATAATCCAAATTATTCATATTTGGAATGACACAGAGGGGCTTCAAGGACCACAGTGCAAGCAAAAATAAACATTTGACTGTGACACTGTTGGCCGCTCGTCAAAGTCAGCAGAGTTGTACTCCCAAATGCATTGAAATGTCATGGGGTGGCTCATCTCTCTGTACGTGGGTCAGGGGGGTTGCATCATGTTGACATGTGTTCACATTTATTGATGTAAAAAATGAATCCCACACTCCAACATAAGTGCAATAAAAGATTGACCTAGGAAAAAGTGGAAAGTCAGGAATAAGAGAGCACTGTGTGTGCTATTCTCCGCTCTATACATAGAAACAAAACGGGTGTTGAGTCAATCACTTGCGATTGTCAACCCATGTGGTGCCAAGAAAGGCCCGGATTGGATGACTTCATGACCCTTCTCAACTACCCAATTTGTACCACCCTGTTTTCTATTTTCCGGTCTCTTTTGGGTCAAAGTTCACTGAATGGGGTCGCCTTTGTGTTTTTTCCTTTTTTGTTCAAAAATTTGACCAGAATAAAAGGTCCAAATTCATTGAATGGGATTGCTTGTGTGTCTTTTCCTTTTTGTTCGAAAGTTTGACCGGAGAATAGGTGAGTGACTCGGAGATGTGTAGAGTACAGTATCTGATGGTATGCATGGTACTGTTCACATTTGCCACCTTTGGAAGTTGTGATTGAATTGATCCCAAGTGAAGGAGTGGTGGTTGGTGTGAGTTAATGCTCTTGTGCGCGGAGTCATTGGGAAAGTCAACTCATTGAGGACCACGCTGCATTGAAGCCTCGCATGGGAAGTACTTAAAGGGATAAGTTTTGGTTCCTCCGCAACAAAAATTGAGTAGTAACATGTATGGAGTACTCTTGTGGCTGGCCTTTCTTACCTGTGCTTGTACTTGGGCAGGGTGCAGCCTAGGATGTACTGCCGTAAATCATGCCTTTGCCTACTTGCGCTTACATGCTCCTGAATGGAGAGAATCCAACTCCTAAACGCACACAATCAAGGTTTACGGTAAAAGAACTTCTAAACTACCATTAACGGTGCCAATAGAAAGATTTCATTCCACTTGTAGATCTTGTCAAGTTTCAACCCTTTTAACGCCCGGGAGGCCCAAAACGGTCCTTTGTGGCATTGCATGGCGTTGAGAGGTTAAACCCTGAAGGGCGGTGACTATATTTCCCCCAAACCACCCAAGAACCACCTCTTTCAGATGAGATATTATGAGAGGACTCTAAACAACCTTGTATTGTTTTCGATCGTACAGACTCAAAGTTTGGTACTACAAGAAGACACTCAAAATATTTCAAAAATTTTGACCATGCGGATTATAAGATACATGCATTTGAGGGGCGCAATATTATTTTTTCCATTGCGGAGAGGGTCATCAAACTTTAACTCAAAATAATAGCATATTTTTCCACTACACATTGCTTTTGATCTATCATGGACCTATGTTCTATCTTGTGTTAGGTCATTGCATGCCAAAAAACACAAGTGATGGAGGAGTTTGAGATGAGGAATATGTCTTGAAATGACTAGGTGTATGCAATGCGGAGATTTCCTTAGCAAAGCAATTGTTCTTTTTTTGAAGATATATTTCTTAGATCTAAAATCCAAATTGCAGATGATATTATCATGCCTTCTTCTATAAGAGGGATTCTTCTATAAGAGGGGGTTTTTTTTAAGTTAAATAAACCTTGATTTCTATGCATTTTTATGTTAAATCAATTAGGGCTACTAAGAATTTTTCTTCATTATTGCCTACTTCAAAAAAAAATCTATCCAGCCCTACAATACCTTGTCTAGTTGCCCCAATCTCCACCTTTTGACATTGAAGCACCTTGACATTTTTCCAATAAGTCCATATATATATATAAAAAATTCCTACAAAGATATCCCGCATTCCTATTCTTTGTTAAAATTTACAATTTGATCTTCAAATTAGATTTTTTGTAACTCGCCCAAACTCAATTTGTACTCCCAAAGTAAAAATTGTCCTTTGGGGGTATGCACTACTACAAAAGCACATCAACCCTTTTATATGATTTTTGATAGCACAAATTGTAAGAGAATATCATTTGATTTAGGCAAGTTTTAGAGTCTTTTATTACCTTGATTTCACATGGTGAGCACCATAAGTTTAATTTAATTTATAAAATATTTTCACCATGCAAAATTGCCACTACATCATAGTCTATAGGGCGTAAGGCACTTGTCCACAAAATCCTAGATGTATGGAAGTTGTTTATAACATAGCCTATTCAAAACAGTCTTGTAAGAAGAAGGGGACAAAACCAAACAAAATATTTTAAAAATTCCGTGATCCCTATTTCAGATAACATCTCAATTTAAATAGTGAATAAAAACATTATAATTTCATCTAGTAATAGAATAAAAGACAAATAAAAAAGAAATATCTCTAAATTTCATGTCTACAAATGTGGAAGGATGAAGTTCTGTAAGTATAGTGTCCCAAAACTTTAACTCCTCTTGGAGTGAGATTTTGCGTTATGGTGAAGTTTGTTTTATTCTCTCTGATTTCATAGAAAGTTATGTTGGATACTTGTAGGCCAAATATATTTTTAAAATGAGTAATTAAAGATTACATGAATTGCTTGCCTTGGCAACAAAACTCCTTTGGGTAGCATAACATCTTCATCAATGTTTGATTCTTAAGAACATTGTTGTACTTCCACAACACTCTTACAATTGCCATTCTACAGCAAAAAACTCAAAGAAAAATTGTTAAAAATTGGTACTACACAAACCTGCTTAGATTTTTAAAAAGGACTATTTGTGGACACTTGGTCCATTAAGAATTAACCCTTAAACGTCATACCCGCCCCTAGTTGCCACAGTATGCTACATGTATAATGTTGTATTTGAACATGATAAGTTTCAAATACTGTAATGACCTCCAAATGAAAGATGTTTGTTGAAGAATCTTCAATTCAAAGGTGTAGTCTTGTTAGACATTAATATTTTTTTGGATTCCGCAGAGAAAATTATATATGCTTGTAAGTATGGTTCCCGATTGACGTGTAAGGGGTAATCCTCAAGCTTCATTACTTTTGGAAATAAAGCATGTTGAACCTATGATTTAGGGTGAACAAAAAAAAACTAATTTACTATAAATTCTATAATGTATCAATTTTTGTTGGAATCCAATTAAATTTTTTAATCATTTTATTTATTTAAAATAAAAATTAATCTCAGTACTAACATCCAAGAGGTTGCTACTAACCCATGCCCGGTGGGCATGGACTTAGTGGTGGAACGAACGGACACTTTACTCACGCCGGCCCCCTTCGGGAACCGGCGTTCTTCTTCTTCTTCCAAGAGGTCTACACTGCAAGGTTAACTTTAATTAACCGAAATCAAGATTTCATTATGTATTATTCATGCAGAAGTATTCTTCAGACAATTTAAAGTAACTTAGTGAGAGTATTCAGTGAGATTTTTTAGTGAAAGAGATTTTAACTCCAAATTATTATCACATTGATTCGCTTTATATATTATATTTTCTTATGAAACCAAATTAGTAATATTGGTGTTAGATGAACTTGTGACTCGATTTAATAAAAATGTTATTTTTTTTTCTAAAGTATATGGTCAAAAGTGCAATCATCAAAGGCTTTGTTGCCTCATTCCAAGATTGAAATAATTTGTTAATCACTTATATTTATATTATACAAGTCTATCTAGATCTGAAGGGCCCATAAATTTTCTACTAAAAAAACATTCTTTCTTTTGGGTTAACATAGATAATGAGATATGAAAATTATATAAAAAATAAATAATACACTATGGATTGTTTGGATTCATTTTGGACTCATGAAAGTCATTAGAGTGGAAGATCATAAGGTTTTAATGTCAAGTTTTGTCTTAAATTTGGTTGATGGTCCTTTTAATAGAATATGGTGAATGAATTTCATTCACTAAAATATTATTCAACTCAAAGTTGCAACTCATCATCTTAGACAAATAAATGATTAAAATCATCTATGTTTCTAAAGGTGACCTTGCATTGTCCAAAAAGGTTAATTTTCTACAAAGGAAAAAGAGTTCAAAACTAGTCCCTTGTGCACAAAAATGCTTGAAATCAAACAATTGAACATCTTGGATTGAGATAAGGATTTTCACAACACACTCTATACTTAAATAGGAATCCAATCATATAACTTCATAGAAATCTATCTTTGAACAAACAATAAATGGCTCCTCAAAGCTTTAACCATCTAATTTTTTGTGTAAAAAAAGATATTTGACGGCTTTAAGGGCTAGTATTAGAGCATCTTCACACCAATATTCAAGAATGTTGCATTATTTTAATCTTGCAGTTGTAATAACTAATCGCCTTATTCCAATTCAAATTCTCCATGGTGACTAGACAAAATTTCATCTTTATAAAGTAATTAAATGTTTGTGACTAAAAGTTTTGTAAAGCCTACACAATAGATTTCTTTACAGAAAATGAACAATATATTAAGAATCTTTTTAGTCTATTTTTCATGTGATATAGATATTTACAGTAAAAAAGTTGAAATCCAATATTCATATTACTATTGTTTGCTTAGAATAGTCTAGCAATCAGTCTCTATTGTAACCTAAGTTTTTAATCATAAATTGGAGCTATAATGTGAATCGTGAAAGGTGTTGGTTGTATGTATTTTAACCCTTTGAAGATTAAGTGAATCACGAGGACCTGGGAGAATCTATGAGCGTAATGGATTATGTAGAACTTCATTTACACTATTGATACATTTCATAGCAACCCCACTTCATGGAAATCACTGTAGTTTGTTGATGCATGCACCAATTGGAGATCGGGAGATCCATTGGAAAGCTAACAACTTGCTCAACGTGCGTTTTGACAATGGCAAACCATGGAAAACGTCAAAACACTAAGTGCACCAAAATCAACCCTCTCATGGCCTCGTAGGCATGAAAGGATTAAACAAACATGCAAGTAGTACACACACTTATCAAAGCTTCTAAAGAGACAATAAACTTTGTTCTTTGAAAGCGAAGTACCCGCGTGACTTTTTTCTTGTAACAAATTGACGTTCTCTCCAACCAATTTTTCTTTAAGAACCTAAAATATCCTTGGAACACGAGACATATTAACAGGTTTCCCTCAAGGGCTTACATTTTGGATGGCACATGATTGCAAACATAGACACTCATGAAGGAAAAGAATGCTTTTTGTCAGGGCATCACACTCTTTACAGCCTTTGAACACAAATTCCCAACTGGACTCTTTGAAAACTTTGGTGCTTTAATGCACCTGTGTACAAGGTTATTTGATTACATGTACTCCGACAATTGACTACATGTATTCAAATGTATTTGTTGTTATGAGTATTCAAATGTATTTGTTGTTATGAGTATTCAAATGTATTTGTTGTTATGAGTATTCAAATGTATTTGTTGTTATGAGTATTCAAATGTATTTGTTGTTATGAGTATTCAAATGTATTTGCTGTATACATGTATTAGTACTCACGATGCATTAATAGTTGATTGCGGTGTCTCTCCCTCACACAATCATGTATTTGGGCATATTTGAAATACGAAAAACAACTAATGACATGTATTTGTATTTGAAATACATATACAAGTATTCCATATTTGATATCCTTGCTTGTGTATAAAGAACACACCTACACATAACACTCTAAAGTTCATATCATAATTTGTAACATAACATTTTGTGTGTCCAACCCCAAATCGGCCATTCTAACAACAACAAAAGTATGCGTTGCTGAAAGTCAAGGGAATGTGGTCTCCGCAGTCCACCTTAGACATAATCAAACCTCAACACTGCTGCGTTCAAAATCTTGTCCATATCATTCAATGTGCATTCCAACGTTTTTTTATATCACCTTCTTTTCTATCGTATGATCTGATTGTGATATTAAGGAGGGCCAAAAAAACATTAATTCCCCTTTATTTTCCCTTTCATAGTAACATCTTCTCAAGAAGAGTACTTGGAGCTCAAGCTAGTGGTTACATATAGGTTTTTGTGTACACCATACATAACTTCGACCTTCATCTCCATGTTCATTGACTAAATGTGCTATGTTCATTAGTGCCTAAATTTCCAAGGGACAGAGTCTCCTCTAGAAGGTTTGGGCAGGTTCCTGAGGTGTCAATTTTCTTTGAAATTTTTACGAAGATGGACATTACCAGAAGCTTTGTGTCAGTCCAATATTTTAATAAGGTTTTGAAGTTCAAATGGGGAGAGCGGGCACGTTGGGCATCTCCAAAAACTTTTGATAGGACACTCTATTGAATGTGAGATTTTCAATATTAGCAAATAATAATATTTCCTTTCATATTGTGAAAAAAATCTCTTGTCTTTAGTGGAAAAAAACATACAAATCCAAGTCAAACATTTTCACACATTGTCACACATTGTCAGGCAAGGTATGAGAAAACTTCTTCATTACCACATTAAACTTAGATATCTTCTTTTTTTCACTTTTTATTTAACATGAATTGATATTTTTTGAACCTCCACTACTTGCACAATTTTTTTGAATATGCTACACTTCACCTCTTCCTCTAAACATTGGTATACAAGGAACTAGTATCATCCTTAACATGATGAAAATGAATTTAGACCTTGTGTAGTGCAAATATTTGACACCAAGTGAAGTCAAAGTCAGCTGATCTACTAAACCCAATGAAGAAAATGACCCCTTTTCTACTTCAAACACTATAATCTTACAATCTGTGCAATCAAAGTTTATGAAATTTCGTGAGTATGTTATTTAGTAAGTCTTTATTGAGAACCTATGGTTAAAATTATAAATAATAGTTTTACGTTTCTTCTTTACTCATTGCACTAAAACTAGCAGTTTTGAAGTGTTTTTGGTGCAAAATTGTCAAAGAAATTTAGGGGTTAAGCTCCTTGTGAGTTTAACTCCTAAAGGATTACCCCCAATTTCGCTCAAAAACTAGTCCAAAACTACCACTCTCAAAAAGAGGCATGAAAATCATAGTTTAAAGTAAAAAATTGGACTTTAAATAGTAAGATCTTAAAATAGAACTATATGTTAACATGGCATATTCTTTTGGTTGAACTCTACCACATGGATATGAAGATTATAGCAATTGAAGTGCAAGAAAAAGTATTCCCCCCCTTGCCCGACAATGTGTGAAATTGTTTGACTATGGTAAAAATGCTTTTTTGCACTAAAGACAAGAATTATTTTTTGAAATCTTCAAAAATATTTATATTTTTTATATGTATGAAAACCTTAAATTCAACAAAAACTACTAGCAAAATTTCAGAGCTGCCCGGAGTCCCCAATTTTGCACTTAGAGTAGCATAACCTTCTTTTTAAGGTCCGGTGTGATAAAAAATTATATTCCCACAAAACTACTACTATGCCGCATCTTCATAAAAAATCCCATGATTCATGATCAAAATTGAGACCATAAGAACCTGCCCATAATAGAAAACGTCTCCCTAGGGGGTTTGGTAAGCTATTTCAAGCATATCGAACTCGAAATGGAAAACGTCCTCTAGGGGTTAAGAAACACGCAACTAGTTACATGCTAGCTAAGTGAAATCCTCATGGCCTGTTGGAAATGGCAAAATTAGGCTAAAATCTGACTGAAACATGATATTTATTCTTGCTGTCAATATAAAATAACGAGAAAGCATGGTGCACCAAATCTAAAAGTCATTTTTCAAAACTTGCTGAAATGCTACAACCTGCACTTTGAGGGAGTTCGGTAAGCTATTCAAGCATATAATATGTGGAGATACCGAGGTGATACCCTGAAATATTTGTGATGTATCTATGTGGTACCGTGGATATCATCTCATAATGTGGTTAAATACTTATATTGTTGTTCAACATTATTTTTGCACATATACAGTGACAAACAAAACCGAGTACAATTTTTACTCGCTTCCATTCAAAAAATCATACCATGAGTGCAGGTGGGGAAAACCGAAATGTGTACAAATCAAAGTTGTAGTACATGATGTATTACACAATGCTAAAAAGTTTGAGGTGGAGTTGATTTGTGGTTTGGAAGATATCAAATGCCAAAATAGAGTATGCCTTCATACTCACTTTTGTTCAAGATTGGTATGAGAGCTTTCAAAATATACACAATTTGGAATGAAGCCAATTTTCTTTAGTGTTGTCTTTATGGTATTGTAAATCATCATCTTGAACATGTGTATGTCTTTCATCAATGGAAATCAACCTTTGTGTGCTTGAGATAAATCTCAAATTGCGGAAAAATAGATGTTTTCTTGTGAGAATGGCATTTGATAATCCTTTGTGGAATTGATAGCATGGAATATTAGTGGACATCATAAGTGACAAACGTGAATCAATATTGGCCATTATTGCATGTATTTCATTTTGTATTTGAATTTTTTTAGTATTCAATAAACTCCTTCATAAACTTGATAATTTATATTGGAATGATGTGATGGTTTTCTTCTTCGACCTTATTGATGTCACAATGCTCATCAATGGAACCTTTCCATCCACCACTTTGATTTCACTTACTTGCATTTTGATGACTTCGTATCATAAAATACTCAATGTTCCATTTGGCCCCTTCTTTGATTTTCATACCAAAAATAGTTTTCATTGCATTCTTGGTGTAAACATGTTCAATAAGAAGAATAACATCAATATATACCAAGAATGCAATGAAAACTATTTTTGGTATGAAAATCAAAGAAGGGGCCAAATGGAGCATTGAGTATTTTATGATACGAAGTCATCAAAATGCAAGTAAGTGAAATCAAAGTGGTGGATGGAAAGGTTCCATTGATGAGCATTGTGACATCAATAAGGTCGAAGAAGAAAACCATCACATCATTCCAATATAAATTATCAAGTTTATGAAGGAGTTTATTGAATACTAAAAAAATTCAAATACAAAATGAAATACATGCAATAATGGCCAATATTGATTCACGTTTGTCACTTATGATGTCCACTAATATTCCATGCTATCAATTCCACAAAGGATTATCAAATGCCATTCTCACAAGAAAACATCTATTTTTCCGCAATTTGAGATTTATCTCAAGCACACAAAGGTTGATTTCCATTGATGAAAGACATACACATGTTCAAGATGATGATTTACAATACCATAAAGACAACACTAAAGAAAATTGGCTTCATTCCAAATTGTGTATATTTTGAAAGCTCTCATACCAATCTTGAACAAAAGTGAGTATGAAGGCATACTCTATTTTGGCATTTGATATCTTCCAAACCACAAATCAACTCCACCTCAAACTTTTTAGCATTGTGTAATACATCATGTACTACAACTTTGATTTGTACACATTTCGGTTTTACCCACCTGTACTCATGGTATGATTTTTTGAATGGAAGTGAGTAAAAATTGTACTCAGTTTTGTTTGTCACTGTATAGCCAATTTAGGTGTCGCTGGCGTGGTGTGTAGAGCCGGTTGAACATCGTTGGAATCTTACAAATATCACCTCAAAATCTCCCCAGTACAAGAGGTCATACAGATTTAGTGCACCCATAGAGTACCTGCTACTGGAGGTCAAATAGCACCTGCTTTAGATGGGTCAAAGCCATCACTGGTCTTACAATAACAAGGGTAACGAAGCCAATAAAGAACTCAGGATGGTTGTCAACAAAAAGAGCAAGAAAGAGAGTTTGGTTTGTTGAATGCCACGCACAAGAGCTCAACTTCTTTGGAGGAGAATATGGACCACAATGAGATTCTCTTGCGCGCGACACGCGTGTCTGCGCCTCGGTTTCTCATGCTGCAATCCCCATCCGCATCATCCTTGTATGCCACATGGATCGAGTGGATCGTGCTTATTGGAATTTTTTGCGCTTGTTACGCCGCCTTTCTTGGCTTTTGACTCTTTGATGGACGGTGTGGTCAGTCATGTTTGGAACCTTGTTTTTGAGGAGTGCTTGCTATTCATCATGTGTTGGAAGTTCCTTCTTGTAATTGGTTAAAGCTCGTCGGGGACCAAAGAAATATCATTTTATGATGGAGGTTGTTGTATTAACACATAACTCGTCGAATGCGGGTGAGGATGTGGGTTTAACTCTATGTTGGTTTGGCTTTCAAAAAGAAAATTAAACAATTTTTGGCAAGAAATCACATAGTACTATATTTAGCCTGTTTTGACGGCCAGGGGGTTGAACCGAAGACCTTGAGTCTCCAACCCAAATTCCTCATGATCACACTTCCAAAGGTCAAGACTTTTCCTAGTCCCATTCCCCATTGGTGTCCTCCATGGTCAAAGATAGCGCATAATAATGTTTCGTCAATTTCAACATTTTCTCTTGATAATTTCCCAAATAATTTAGCATGCCTTTTTTAATTAATAAAAGCCAAAGGTGACCCTCACCTCAAGGTATTCTATTAAATGATACTTCCTGTAGGTTTCAAGTGCCTTTGAAAAATTATTGAGTAATATATTAAATAAAAAGAAACTGAATATAGAAGTGACAGTGGCATTCAAAGTGGAAAATTGTTTCTCATATAACATGTTTAGTTGGAAAAGTGTAGTGTAAAGATAAATTGATATTCATTTTGTGAAAAAACGGCTATTTCAGTATTGAATGATATTGTAGATTATTCATTGAAATGTCTAAGAAACAAAATGATTTTACACAACCAACTGCAAGGACACCTGTACAAGCATGTGACAAATTTTGGTTAAATTTTCTGACCTCTAGGGCGCCTTTGAACAACAAGAAAGTTGTGATTATGTGAATAGTAAGCAATGTAAGGGAAAATTATACAATTATTGAATCAATTAAAAAAAACTTAAGGGACTAAAAAACTTAAACGTTCTTGAAGTATTTGCAAAGTTGGAATCACATTTATGTGTGATGACAGTGAAGCATTTAATGATGTGATAAGTATTGGAAAAGAGGTAGGCAGGTTGGTGTTTCATTGTAGCAAAAAAGACTATTAGAAGATACTAGTATTGGGGAAGGTTATTTATTAGTGCTCCTCAGAATAAAATTTGTTTGATGTATTATATTTTAGATTGCAATTTGCATCCCTCGGAATGTCGTGTGTTGATCCGCGAAACGTTGTCATTCCGTGTTGCAAGGATGGCACGACTGCTAAAGTACTCGTGCGCATTTGCTTCGACGTCAGCAATTCCTCCATAGACGCCATTGATCAAGCCGTTCAAGGTGTGATTGTCGACAATCATCGCCGGTGGACACTTGATCATGTCATCCTTCACCTTCTCCAGCCTGTCCACCCCCAGTGCTAGGAGCCACTCTGGAAATGTATGGTTGCCCAAATCCACAGGGCGTTCACCAACAACAGAGCGCATGTTCCGACGAAGTCTTAGGTTTAGGGTTTTAGGTTTAGGGTTTTAGGTTTAGGGTTTAGGGTTTAGGATTAGGATTAGGGATTTAGGGTTAGGATTTAGGATTAGGGAGCAGCAGACAGACAGACTGACGCCTATTATATAGGTAGATGATTAATCTCTAAAGGACGGAGACTATGTTTCACCAAAATTATCCCAAAGCTGGCTCTCTCTAAGATGAGACGTTGCAAGGCTAATTCAAACTATTTTTTTTTTTCAATTGTAGGATTTTTAAGTTAACTACTAGAAGAAGACATGCAAACATTTTGTAAACTTCGACCACACGGATTGTAAGATACATGCATTTGAAGAGTGCAATATGGTGTTTCTCATCCTTGCATAGAGAGACTTAGCATACTTTGACTCAAGATAATGCCATAATTTTCCATTACACATTGCTTAACCGTTTAGTGCTGAGCCTGAAAGAGGAGACCTAGGAGATTCTGGAAATTGTGATAGATTATGCAAAACATAATGTACACATTGGGTACATATCATTGCGACACTAATTCATGGAATCCACTTTTGTGAGGATTATGCTTTTGTCAGATTTGGCATTTGAGAGTTGCATGTGATTCCAAATTTCAAGGCGCACCTCCACTTGGAAATAGGAAAAGCCGACAAGTGGGAGAGCTAACAAATATTCTTCCCAAATTATGCCTGGAAACCCTCTCTGGGCCTACTCGACATTAAAGGATTAACTCCTAAGGCACCGTGACAGTTCCACACCAAAAACACTTCAAAATTGTTGGATTCTAGCGCAATGAATAAAGAAGGAAATAAAATCTGTTATCTCCAGTTTTCACTGTATGATCTAAATTTAGACTTATTAAGTATCATATGAACATAATTTCATAAATTTCTTTGCAAAGATTGAAAGATTAGAGTGTTTGAAGTTAAGCAAATGGTTCATTTTCTTCCTTGCGTTGAGTGAATCAACAGACTTTGACTTTACTTGGTGTCAAAGTTTTGTACCACACATGGTCTAAATCCATTACCATTGTGTTAAGCATGATGTTAATTCCTTACACACCAGTCTTTAGAGGGGTGTAGCATGCTCAAAAGAAATGTGCAAGGAGTGGATGTTCAAAAATTGCCAATTTGAGTTATATTTTTTCTGAACTTTATATGTTTTAGATTGATAATCCGACTGGTTAATAAGAAGGTTTACACAACATAATGTTGTGGAAAAAATAAAATGTAAAAATGAGGATTTCTAAGTTTTATGTGGAAAGGAAGAAGTTTTTTTGGTACCTTGTCCGACAATATGTGACAATGTGTGAAGCTGTTTGACTTGGGTTAATATGCTATTTTCACCCTAAGTTTTGTATGGAAAGGATTTTCTTTTCTTTTCAAAACCCTGTAATTTTTTCATTAAATGTCGAATTTAGGAAAAAATGTTCTCCCGCTAAGGTTGTAGTATTGCCCTTCTACAATAATTTTTTTAAAGAGGAATGCTAAAAACTGACACCATATGAACTTGACCAAACCTTCAAAATGCCATTTTATTACACTTGGTCCTTTAGGGGTTAAAGTTTACAGATTTATGTTGTACCTTGTATTATGTCATTCCACACTAGTTATCAGAAGTAATGGAGGTGCTTAGGATTAAAAAATGGACTTGCAATGGCTAGGGGTTTGAAAAGAGCTATCACTTAGGAAAACATCATTATTTTTCAACTGAATTTGTTTATTGGATATGAATTTTGAACGGTGGATAAAATTATTATGACTTCTACTAGGTGAATATTTTTTCTTGAAAACATCACAGTCTTTAGTTTCTATGCATTTTAAAGTAGAATTGTTGATGTTGTTAAGATACTAAAATTTCTTTATGCTCTAAATTCTACTCAACTTGGATTATTAGATTATATAATGTTCGATTTGAAGAGCCCACAAATGAATCTAAAATAAGGTGGATTTCTAATTTGCATAGTAACTCATGACTTACACGAGCAATTCCCTATTTAGCTCTTCAAATAGTGTGGGGTCATACCATTGCTTAAATAATGTTGGTTTCTATAATATTAAATATGTGAATAAACCTTCTTGGTCTTCATAGTACCAATACTAGGATATTTGTTGTTTTCAAGATTCAATATCTACTTCAGATCATCTCTAGCTACAATTGAACACAAGAACAAGGGCTGATGTAATAGAATTTATATTTTATTAGTTTCTAGACAATTTTAATGAAGGTTGTCAAGAACTTTCCTTCTGCCTTGCAAAATTGCACAATTCAGCTTTAGAGTAGTATTATTCAAGTTCTAGAGTAGTACTATTCAAGTTCTACAATAGTAATATTTGGATCTAATGTACTCTATCCCCTGTACTCATTCTTCCAATTTGAAATTGAAAGCCCATTAATTTTTTTGTTACTGCCACATTTAGGGAAAAAAAACTCTACTTCTATAAAGGTTATGGTAATGCCGATCTACGGTAAAATTTTCATAGAGGAATGCTATAGATTGACACCACAAGAACTTGACCAAGCCTTCAAAAAGCCCATTTTGGGACATTTCATCCTTAAGGGGTTCAGTAAAACAAAAAAAATGTAAACTTTTGCAATCATAAATTGACTTCAACCCTTGTATAACGTGCACAATGGTTTGGTTTAGAGAAGTATTGCATAAGCTTATTTTATGGGCTAGAGAAGAACATGTACTTTGTTATTAATGAAGACAAAAGTTATAATCTAAATGGAGTGTTAGTTGAAATACACTTGAAGATTTTGAAACACGTTTTTCATGAGAAAGAAAATGGATTGCCAATGGGTATTCTTAGCGAAAAAATTCAAATATGAAAAATATATCTCAATAGACTTAAAAGATGGCCTTTTAGTAGAATGTGTATTTTTTTTAATGTCATAAGGTAGAAGATAAGAATCTTTTGTGAAGAAGTTGAAAAACACCATTGGGCTTTCACAATGCAAACACCAAAGCATACATGATCATTATATTCAGATGTAATTATAATATCAATTATAAGCTTGAAACTAAATATTGAAGAAAAAATCAAATTATTTTTAGAACTCTCTATTTAATCTATCTAAATGGGTAGCCAAGTAAAACTGTGGACTGGCATACTCTTCAAACGTACAATTGAACTTAGATCACAATCACTACACTAAGGGCCGCTTCACACCTTATGCCCGAGTCGAGAGTCCGTCGGTTTCCACCAATGAGATTGCTTGAATGGCCAAAGTCCAGCCTCTCGGCCTTCACACCAAAGGCCAGAGTCCAAAGGTCGTCGTCTTCCAATGTGACTACATGGCAGTACTTTTAGACAGTTTTGGCGCTAAGGTGACAACTCTCGAGCAAAACTTGGGCCGCCGTTTTTTGTTGACCCAAATTTTCTTCCAGAGTCCGTCGAATTTTTCAATAAAATAATCAAAGTCTGACAAGATCTAGACCGTTCGGTGAAAGAGGCCGAGTTTTTTGGCTGGATTTTTTTGGCTGATTTTTATTGGCTAATTTTTTTGGGCTGATTCTTTTTGGCATAATGATATGGGGTTTGGACTTTGGACTTGGGCTTTGGGGCTTCACACCACAACCGCCCAAAGACTTCAATGTATATATTTTAATGTTTTTTTTAATCCAAAAGTTTGGACTCTTGCCATAGTTTAAGCAAAACTTTTGACGGGCGGACTCTCGACTCCGCCACGTGTGAAGCGGCCCTAAATATTGCATTTAGTGTACTATCACGAATAGCGTACTTACCTTAGTACACCAATTGCAAAGAAGTTGACAAATAGTGTTAGCCGTTCATGGCATTCATGATACTTCCAATCAACTTTCTTGTGCCAATAAAAATAAAATGAACTAAAAAGATACCCCCAATCACCCAATCAACTGCCAACCGGCCGCCATGCCTTATTGAGAAGGTTACTTTTTCAAAATGCTACTTTTTCAAAATGTTACTTTTCAAAATGTTACTTTTCAAAAGGCCATTTCTCAATAGGTTTTTTTTTCAAAATGATACTTTTTCATAAGGTTACTTTTACAAAATGTTACTATTTTAAAATGTTATTTTTTCAAAAAGTTAATTTTCAAAAGATTACGTTTTCTAAATGTTATTTTTTCAAATGTTTTATTTTTCAAAATTTTCTGTTTTTATAGTTTTCGTTTTTCAAATGATCCCTTTCTCAAATGTTTTTCTTTTTATAAAAAAATCTCATTCCTTTCAAACCTTAGTTTTTATTTTCCAATCTCTTTCTTGCAAATGTTTTAATTTCTTTCTTGGATTGCAAATTCATTTTCCTTCCATATCTATGTTCTCTTTTTCCAAAATTTTCTCACCAAATTGTTGTTTTCTCTCAATTGTTAGTGTTTCTAAATTGCTCTTTTTTCAAAGTTGTTGATTTTTCTATGTTGTTCTTTCTCCAGATTGTTGTTTGTTCCAAATTTTTCTCTACAAGTTTTTATTTTTTCTCTTCTTCACTTTTGATACTCCAAATGTACAAATAATTATCTTCTACTATTGATACACTAAATGACCACAAGTAGAAATCTTTTTATTCCAATCTATACTAGAATTCCCAAATAGTGTAGTAGTTGGCATTTAATATAGTATTCTACCACTACACTAATTACATAGTTTGCAATTAGTGTACATGTTTGTATTTAGTGTTTTCTACACTTAATGCAATATTTAGTGTTTTGTACACTTAATGCAATATTTAGTGTAGCTCATATGAACAGAAAAGCACGCGGAGCTTTTTCACAGAGGCAATAAGAAGTTCTTCAAAGACTAATTAAATTATCAAGTTATTTAAGCAACATGCATGGGCATGTACAATGCTGTAATTGATTGTTGAAAGTCTTATTAGTGACTATTGAGGGTCTTATCAGTTATTGTTACAATGACCTATACATGACTATACTATCGTGGACAAGCTATTGTTTTAATCCAAAAATATAACACTAAGGTTTTGCATTTCAAAGTTCAGCAGGTTGCTAACACGGTCTGACAGTGTAACGCTCCGCATGAAGAATTCAAGGTGCAAGTTGAACTCTTAAACGTACCGTATGCTCGTCCGCTTGCTAACCACGTGACCATCGATGGCATGACACGGTCAGGCTTCCACTTCGTAGATTCCCGGACGTATAACCATTGCTATCTGCAGGAAATTAAACAAGCTTAAAGTGATCATTTTACAGCGTTTTAGAATGAAGTTCATCTTTGATATCGAGTATGCTACAGTTGCTCGAGAGCGTAGACTACACAGTATCAGCAGAAGGTAGAGCGAGAGACACCACACATGAGCCTTTTTTGCTTATAATTGCGTGTCTTCGTGAACACTTTGGAGCGACAGGCAGGAAATGCGGTTTGTTTTGACTGATGATTGAGAATTCCATCAGAAAGCTGTGACCTGCGCACAACAGACAGAAGAGTGTCAGTATTGATTAATACAACCATAAAATGCATGTTTTTTTTTTAATTGGATCCAGAGACTCTGATGGGAAAATCTACATTCAGGAGAGCGTTAAGATCAAACCCGACTTCAAATTGATGCAAACTGAAATTTAGAAGAGGATTGAGAAACTGACCGTCAATGGAGTCAGGAAAGTTACCCACCGATTTCCCATGAGCACCTGCCTTGACCATCCCTCTGATTGAAACTGCTCCTTGGAAGACTCCATTACACATCATGTGCTGTTCACCTCTGTGTCTGTCTTTGCCCTTCCTGTACCTACCCTACGATTTGCAATATTTGAAGATCTAAATCCACCTACACAGTTACCATAGCTACTACGCCTCTGGCGAAAGACCAAGAAATTCAAGTCATCCCTATGTACAAATGTTCGATGGCAAAAGCATGTACATATGTATCAGCTCTGAGCATCTGCATCTCCTTTGCCTTCGTGAAGTTTAAACCAGTGCTTCAAGCTGAACCTCAATGACACCGTGTTGGTGAAGAAGATTCTGCCGGTTCTCACTCCTATTAAGCTTTTCCTGACAAAATGTTTAATAAAAAAGGAAGCTTCACATGCTAAAGGAAAGATGACAACTTCCGATTGCATTAGGTAGCTGCCATTGTGTCTTCTGAATAAAAGTCCTTCGTACCTAGCTCCTGCAAGACCACAAACATCCCCATTCATGTCTTGAGTTGATTCGTAGTCTTCCTTTAATTTGTTGATCAAAATCCAAAATTCAATGCGAAAACAAGAAACGTGGTGTTGAGAGCTTACATCAATCTTTCATGGTAGTCTATTCGGTCGCTAATATTACCCCTGCTCAAATAACTGAACTTATCAATCGTATCCGCAACGTCTCGCATAAATCTCATGCTGGCGCTTCTCTCGACCCTAAAACTTTCAGTATGACAACCATCGAGTCTGAATTTTGTACTGGAGTCACCCTTTGTATCGTAATCATCTGGGCTTGCGCTAGAAATACTTGCCGACATCGACGCTTGTGTAGAAGAACCAGAGACATAGGGCAAGGAAGGCTGCTTTTCTTGCATATTCTCATAGATGGTTTCCAGTAACTTCACCACTTCTTCTGAGAGCAATACAGAGTCGGTTACTTGCTCCAAGGAATCTTTGATGTCTGCTTCCGGTTGACATGCCTGTCCCATACGACTAATTAGGCCCAAGCGAGGGATCCGCAGTGTGAAAGATAAGCAAGATCACATAACCATGTACCTCAGGAAATACGATCTTGTTAGAGACCAGGAATTGTGTCCCAGTTGCTTCAGCCCATGATAATGACAGTTTCTATAATCTGTGTAATTTCAAAAACAATCATTTTAAAAGAGCAAGAGTATAGGAAGGGACAGTACCTTCGCTTGATCAGGAGGTAGATGAGCAGAAAGTCGATCTCCACCAAGCAAATCAAAGCAGCCTTCACCATGCTTCTGAGGTTCATTTGAATCGCAATTGGGGTCGGGCGTGGCTCTCACTTTTGATACCGACACTTTATCCATCCCCTGTTTTCTTGAAGCTGTTGAAGCTCCCACTGGCCTCCGGATGGATATAAAGCCAGGCTTTTCTGGCTGACGAGGAAGACGTGGAGTTCGTCTCGCCAGGTCCACTGGGTCCTTCTCTTGTCCTGGTGGTCTATTAGCACCAGGTGCTTTCTGAGTGCGGGCAGCAGGCGCACATTTATTGTTCATTTGATCTTTTCTCCTGAGAGGAGCATGTCCTGTTATCAGCTGTTTGCCGTTCTCAGTCCTCGAAGGCTTCCCGGCAAGGCCTTTCTCCCCATCGGAGGGGCCTCCGGAAGCAGGTGATACAGACGGGGTACTCTCTTTACCTTCTTTGAGATTCTTAGGGATGAAGGGGACCGTATTCATGGACGACAAAGAATTGACCCCATCGGATTCCTTTCTTGTAAGACTTAGCCTTCTGCTTTTGAAGTCTCTGGAGTTTCTAACGGGTATCTTCGGATGGAGGCTATTCCTCTGGGTTTGAGATTTTTGAGAAGCTCCTGTGGTGGATACGGGAGTCGATTTTGAGGAGTCCTTAAGAGCTGCTGTCGGGGGCTTGATGGAGCTGCCATTGTCCAAAAGGTTTCTTGGCGACATTGATACCTTATTGAGGCTACTTCTATTTTCTGTAAATTTTCCAGAAGAAAGGGAGGGCTTTGAAAGATTACTCTTCTGATCAGGAGATTTCCGTGGAGATGCTAAAGGCTTTGAGTTGATCCTTGCAGAGGCTTTTGGAGATAACAAAGGGGACCCGAAAACGCCTGTTTTTACTGGAGATAAGATTTTATGAGGGGTCTGGCAGATCGTCTCCTTGTCTGTTGCAGGCGCTTCATTTTCAATTTCCCTCCCAAGGTGCACGACCTGCTTCTCAAGAGATACGATCTCTTCCTCAAGTACCGCCACTTCCAGCAGCAACTCTCTCGTCTGCAAGCATCAATACGATCGACGAGTCATTTCAAACACGACAAAAGATCAGCGATGACCTAAATGCCGTTTCTGTGACTTCTTTCCCCATTTTTACTGCTGAGCCTAATCATGTAATGAAGTTCAGTCTGATTGCTCACCTCTTCTATTTATTTGCGTATTCACGACAGATTAACCTCTACTTGATCTTCAACTCGTCTAACAATCTGCACTCTACTCACAAGGCATCAGAACGCAAGAATGACGAACACACCTCAACAGGCAAACTGCCATACATTCGAGGGAGTGAGCCCAGAGGCCTGCTGAGTCCACGGTTGAGTGCATTGCGCGTGTTCACTTCGATCATCAGCTTCTTCTGTAGCTGGGCGACCTGGTCATGGCACATCGGGGAATGGCACAGATCAATGAGGAACTGATTTACATGATTTAAGTGAAGCTTTGAAAGTTAAATGAACAATACTTTCTTTATATTCCATTGAAGCACCGGTAGGCACTTACATCCTTCTCCAGAGCAGCTCGTTGTTCTCGTCGCTCCCGCCTCACATGTTTGCGCTTTAATGCATTTTTAATGCCAATTTCTTCGACCTGCATAAAAAAATGCATTTCGGGAGTTAGATAAGATAGTTACAGAGTGATATGTCCCGTAAAAAGAGGCAGGCGTTCTTGTCCCTAGAAACATCCTAGCATATCAAATTTCAGATAAAGCTTCAAAACTCATGGCGTGAAATTCTGCTGAAGTGAGGGAAATTATAAGCTTACATTGCTAGGATCATCGTAGTCGATTGGAACATGTGACGCGTCATACGGTATGCCCTGCATTGAGCTTTCCTCACATAGATCCTAGAAAAAGCATGCATCTCTCAGCACTCAAGTTTCTTCATCGACAGTTAATATTACCAGAAGCAGGCATGTCCATCTTGTATCTCAGTGTTCGGACAAAACTGAGTTGCTCTGAGCAGTGGATGAAAATTTGAAGTCAAAATTCTAAAGTTCAATTCCAATATCATATCACTTGGCAACCATCATTGACTGTAACGGCAAGGAACAGACTAAAGGAAACACGATGAAGTACCTGGTCGCAATTACTTGCTAACTTCAAAGCAGAGAAGATTTGGAGCGCGAAAGGCCGCCTGATTAACACACAGATGTAGAAATCGGAGACTATTAGTAACGCCAATTCGATGATCTTTTCTATAGTTTTTCTGTCAAACCTCTTTACTTCATTCGTAGGATTGCTAAAGACTTTTGAGGACTTGAACCATTTTCTCAACAGCTGCGAAGACTTGAGCAAGGGGACACACTCTTCTCAAACTTGCGGGAAACTTACATCAGCGGCTGGACGTTGCGATCCATCCCATGGACGAGAGCACAATGCTCATCGACCTGGTGTTCTTCGCTAACTCTAATATTTTAGAAGACTCGGTATCCAAATCGTGACGTTCGGCTGTATTTAGAGTAAACAACAGTGACAAGTCACACTGCCTACATTGACGCAGTTGCAGTGAAATTGAAGACGCAAAACAAGCTGAAAATTCGATTCTCACGTCTACCTCTAGGACGAAGCCTACAAGTTAACAAAAATCCAGCGTCCGCTGCTTTCGAGGAGGGACCTACACTAAACCTTAACTATCCTCTCAAGGAAAAATCTCCGGCAGAAACCAAAACCTCGTGTCACAAACGTCTTTCTAACTCAAAGGCGCTCAGATACTGCATCGCTCCCTCCACTCAAACAGTACTACTCACTCGCCTTCAAACTTTTCCGCACGGGCTGGTCAGAATCCGGCAGTTACAAACGCTCAAGCCTAAAATGCAGACAAATTGTTTGCCTCCCGTAAAATAGCGCGCGCCTCGTACCAATGTAAACGCCGAAAAGAAATCCTTCCACAAAACTGTCCCTCAAGGACTACAAACGCGCAACGCAAACGCACGAACGCTCCGTAGTCCTGACATTGAGCTCTAAGTGCAGACAGATTGTCTGCGCCTTCTGCCAATCTGAAAAAAAAGACTTCCTAAAACTCGACGCAACAGTACTACAATCGCTCACGCGAACACTCTCCTCGCACTGCCAAAACAAACATAGATAGAAATCCTTCCGCAAAAAAAACCAGAGAAACACATCGCGCATCTCAGACGGGAAAAAAAAAACAATAATCTCACCAAGAGCGCTCACCACTCCGCGCCTCGTCCCGTCCTGGCGACTTGAAACGGCTCCTTCCTCAATCGATCAACAACTAAAATCAACGGGGCGTCGCGTCCGAGGTTTGTTTTCTGCGGGAAAAAAACTAGCAAATGCCGCAACGCGCCCGTCGAAGCAAAGCGCGCAACGCACCCGTCTGCACTCACCACACTCAGACAATGACGATCGCGGCGAGCTCGTCACATGGTTGATTGCAAACGACGACGTAGCAGCCTCCTCCGTCGCAGTGATGCTCGGCATTTTAGACGGCATTCCACAGGGCATCATACTGGTATCGACGGGTATACGTGGTTCGCACGGGTGTTAGACAAGTATTAGGTAGGTATCGTGCGGGTACCCGGGTGAGAACCGGGGGGAGTGATACCGTCGCTGCGCGGGCTTGGGAGCTAAGCCAGCTCAGGCTAATCCTCTTCAATAATTCTGTATAATAGAATATTAAACACATTGTAAGATGACGAAGTATGTGATTTGAGGATATTCTATTGTGGATATGATTGATTTTAATGTGTGAATCTTTGGACGTTAACTTAAATTGCATGCTTTGCTGCTCGATTCCATAGCTTGATTAAGGTTATCTCAAGTAGCACACTAACTTAACCCTTTAAGGCCTAGCAACCATACGTGGGTGGTTTTGGCACAAGAACCTTTGTAGCAAGTGTTATATGCCACCTTGGAGGGAAAAATACACCATGACTTACAGGTGGAGGAAGATGGGCATTTGTTGAGACCATCGTCCCGACAATCGGTGCAAGCATCAACAAGTTACAGTGATTTCCGTGAAGTGGAATGGTAGATTTTGTGCTGAAATGTATCCTATGCGTAGATGTCATTTTGTGTGATCTAGATCAATTGTAGATTGTCTCCGGCGAGAATACCTCATCGGACTTACAGGATTAAACATCACTTGGGAACCGTAACTTATTATGTAGAGTACTAAAAATGTAATAAAGTTTAACAAGACTAACACCTTTGGATTGAAGATTTTTCAACTAACATCTTTCATTTGGACGTCATCTCAATATCTAAACCTTATCATGTTCAAATACAACATGTTCAATATACATGTAGAATATTAAAACTTACATACGTCTGCTAGGGTGTCTACATTGAGTATTTCACATGTATTCATGTTGGTTATCCCCTAAAGGTCCAAGAGCCTTTTGAGGGGACTCTTGGGCCTTTAGGGATTAAGAAGAATTAACTTCAAAACTCTAATCTATAACAACTTTATAATCTCCGTCCACGTATGAAAGGCTTGGATGAAAGAAATTGTACTAAATTAGAAGCTCATTTCGTCATTTACATCTTTGAAATCACTCATGTTTTTCTCTTTGCAGTTGGATAAGACATATTTCCGGGGGTTTGAGTGATTTGAGAAGAACCCAAACATAGAATATATTATTAAATAGAAGCAGCCAAGTTGGAAAACGCCATTTTGGAGGTAAATTTGAAGTACTATTGTTATTTTGGATGTGCTATGGTGTATGTGCTATGTGCTATGGTGTATGTGCTATGTGCTATGTGCTATGTGCTATGGTGTATGTGCTATGTGCTATGTGCTATGTGCTATGTGCTATGGTGCTATAGCCTTTAGCCTCATGACAGATAAGTGTACAAACTACCATATAATCAACACATACCAAACACAAAGTATTGAACCTGGAATTTGACCGAACGTGTAGTATCTACGGCAATAAGAGTGCACAAAATTACTATTAAATTATGCAGGATGCGAGAAGTACGCACTCCATTCTCAAGGATGGACACTATGACCACTCATTAAACTAGTTGGGAACATTCGTAGATGGGGATACTCACATATTGATTGTGATACCTTTGCCTTTGGAACTCATTCAATGAGAATCTTTTTTTTTAAAAGTTACGACCTTGAAGTATTGCATAAGTACTACTTGAGGAGGCATGGTACAAATGTGCAGAGCATGAATGGCTGGACATAATCAAAGCAAAGGGAGTGCAGTTTCACATCTCTTTGAGCCTACACTACTGCATTCCTTTTTCATCATAGCGTGCGTTGAGGAAGACACGTCTATTGAGGTACACAAAGCCAAATTGTGACCAATAATGATTGATATGTCGTGTGTTTGTTGAACCTCGAATGGAAATTTTGCTAATATGTATAAACTGTATTATTTTATGTGACCTATAAAGAAACTACATTTTGGAACCGTTTACACGGGCACGTATATTACCCTATAGAAAATAAAAAAATTATCAGAGTTTAGCCAGCACCTTACACCTTTGGATTGAAGATTCTTCAACTAACATCTTTCATTTGGAGGTCAATTCAATATCTGAACCTCATCGTCTTCAAATACAACACCATAGAATATTGAGGCCACCAGTGGCACCTTCTGATGATTAAGGATTAACATACACCTAGGTTTTTACTATAATTGGTCTTGATCCGTATTAGAGCATTCTACATTACTTGGAAAACACATCCCTCCCTTCATCCCTCATTATTCAATTTTTTTGAACCTTCACTATTAGTTTCGAAGCAGGAACCAAGTATCTTATTGAAGGTGGAGGATATTATTTCTATCTAGGACTTGTAGTGGTCTCCTATAAATACATCTATATTCCTTATACAATAGGCTTGTTTGTTTGTCCTAAAATATATAGACTTGTTGTTACAATGAAATGGCTTTGGTCTCGGTATGTGCAGTTTGAGGAGGGCAAGCCGACTATATCAATGAAATGGTTGTTGTTATGTATGCTCTTGTAAAGGGAGTTGACTGTACGACTAGCTCTTTAGTTTTTAACCCATTACGCCTGAAGGGACCATGAGAGCATATGAGAATCTACGAGTGTAATAGATTAGGCAATACATCATCTACACGGAAATCACTATAGTTTGCTAATCCTTGCATGGATTGGAGATTGGAGAGATCCATTGGAAAGCTAACGAGGAGCTTAAAATGCGTTTAGAGGACGTGAGAGACAATGGCTAATTCTGGAAAGAGTTAGAAGAGAAAAAGCACCAAATTTGACCATGCCATGGCCTCCAAGGCATGAAAGGGTTAATCTAGTCACCTTAAACTTCATGATGAGTTTCAAAATAGTGACCAATGTTTGGTGGTTGATACAAATACAAGAATGGAATACTCAACAAACAATTACACTTCTTACTTTAACCATTTCAAGCCGACAAGGTATTTTGGCTAAAGAGAATACTCTAGATCACGCACAATTGCATATGCGCACTCGGTACTTTTCAGCACATTAATCTACAATTCCACTTCACGGGAATCACTGTAACTTGCTAATGCTTGCACCAATTGTCGTGGCAATGGTCACAACAGATGCCGAATCTTCCTCCACCTTTAAGTCATGGTGTATTTTTCCCTTGGAAGTGGCCTGTAGCGCTTGCTACAAAGGTTCTTGTGCCAAAATGACCCATATATGGTCGTTTAGCCTTAAAGGGCTAATAAATTATAAGAAAACCATAAAATATTGGGAGTTGGGTCTTGTTTTTTGTATTTTTATTTTTGGCACAAGAAAAGCAAACTTTACTTGCAAGGAAGAACCAGAAACCACAGCAAGCACTCGCCAGAAGGGGCTGATGTTTTCAATCCCCTCATTTTTTTTTTATCATGCCATCTTTTCCTCACAAATTCTGGAGCGACAGAATGTCAGTGTCAGATATTGCTTGCTTTCCTCAAGCAGTAAAGATTGAGGAAGCTCGGGGGCTGCCTCTGCCCAATTTTTCACATGATTGAAAACTGTGGCAGTCAGTGTTTCACCCATTCCAGTGATTTTTTCATGTGATTTTTTTCATGACGGTCAACCACTTTGACAATATAATACCTTATCAAATTACTTTTCAAGGAATAAATGCTAAAAAAAGAATGTATAGAAATTTACAGAGTGGTCATTTTCTGCACCTACCTGCCAAAGTTATTATTTTTCCCAATCGCAATAGACGGGCGCAACAGACATCACCTAGATATTATATGGGTATCACCTAGGCATATATGCATGTATCACTCTATAAAACATCTAAAAGCATCCTCAACCCATATTCTAAACCTGAAACGCTAGGGCCAATTGTAGGGCCCTAAGGGTGAAACCGCATGTAATGCCCGACCGAAATTATCACTGTAGCTTCACTACTTGCAGAATGTAGGGCCACTTCCATGCGTCACACATGACCTGACACTTCAACCTAAGATGAAGTAGCGGGGATAAACTTGGAGTCGACCTTTATGTATAAAGTGACTCTGACACAATTCATGACGCTCTGATTAGTATGTTGGAAAGAAGGGGAGGTTGACGGGCTTGAAAAGTGGCTCCACCATCCCCAAGATAATCAGCTACACCCGACCTTGCTTTTTAGGGTAGGATGAGAAGTTGGCTACATGAAAGTGACCCTACCCCGTCAGAGATGATGGGTCCGGCATTGCATGGAACTAGGCTCTAAGGATCACCTCTCCTCAATGGGCTCGCTATCGTAGCTCCAAAATTCTTGGCTCTCCAAATTATGCCTCCAACACAAAAAATTTAGGTGATCTTTGAGAATCCTTCAAGGAACTCTCTTGACTCATAATTGCAGGTGCTTTTGGCTCAAACTTCTAATCATTGTTAACCCTTCAGTGCCCATGAGAGCCAAAATGGGACTCTAGAGGTGTTAAAATTCAATTTGCATGAAATCCATGAGGAATTAGGTTGTGAAACTCCAGGTTCACATGTGCGCTCACATTTGATGAACACTCTGCAAAAAAATAGATCATGATTTGGAGTTATAGAACTCATGGAAAGGCTAGGAGTACAACACGAAATACATCAAAAACATTGAAACACAATGAATACCCTTCTACGTACTATGTTGTATTTCATACACATGGAAAATGGTTTTGGTTTTAAATTTTGATTGAAGTTAGTCTTTAAGAAATTCTTCGTTCTTTTGTGATTGTTAATCTCTCTCATTGCATGCAAACCTTCCATTTCTATTCACATAACTTTGGAACTTTTTGTATACAATCAAGGAAACAAAAGTAAATAATTCATTAGTAAGAATCATGCATAAATGTTTTCTTCACATATGATATGTCAATGCAAAGCTATGGACCTAGTGCACATGTGAATCTCTGTTATGCAAAGTACAAAAATTCTTGCAAGAATCTATTGATGGATAAAGTAGTAAACCCTCCAAAGTCCACAATTTTCATTACCAATATACGGTAGCATTAAACACTATGATTTGTCCCATCAACTGCTGGATGTTGTGCAAATCTTCCTTAAAGTTCACGTCATGGTCTAAGTTCAATTGTGTAAGGTTGGATACTAAAATTAGGCATTGAATTTCCGTCAAAGTTAGTTCAAAGAAAAAAACCAGCGCATATCTTGGTTTTGGACAAACATGACGTGGGCACTAAAGGGTTAAACCACACAATGCTCATGCTCAAAACTCCTAGCCATCTTTGTGCCATCAAAGAGAAAGTGATGCCAGGTGATGCAAGAGGATGCATAAATCAAAACTGAGGCTAATCTAGGGGTTGGGGCGGGGTGCGACGGCCCTTAGGTGGCTCACGATTTATTTAAACCCGCTATTAAGTCCTTTCAATTGACGTTCAAGGTATGGATTGAGGATGCTCTAAGCAAAGTCGAGTTTCTTGGCACTCTTCATTACATACTTACTTCTTTTCTCGGGAAGTTTACAAATGTGATTCTCATGAGTCACGAGTGCATATCAGACATTGCTGCAGACATGATTAGGGAATGCGGCATACTATGATAGAGAGAGTGCACCATCACGGGATCATTTGCAGACGAGAGAACAGTTCAAACATAGTGTAAGTAAATTGCATCATTGTGTAAGATTATGTTGCGTGCGGTTACAACAAACTCCTCACTGACAGCGCCATTGGATCTCTCTCAGAAAATGACAGTCATTCATATCTCCTCCAGGAAGTTTATTACTGACCCGCCCAGGTGCAGGCAAACTTCATACGTGCCGTGGACAGTAACTTATTGGTGATTTGCAATGGATAACAGGACCTCCTGCGGCGCTAATGATCATTCAAGGTTCAATACTCAAGGGCAATGAGACAAAGAGGTCATGTGAACCACCTTCAAATGTATGAATTGCTTGAATTATTGCCACAAGTATTAAATGTTCCGTAGCATCTCTCAGATAAGTTATAATTGCTGCTAATTTATAACCTTTGGTGACATGTAACATCAACCGCTATTTGCTAACCTTTGATGTGGAACTTTTGCTGACTTATAACCTTTGTTGTGTAACTTCTGCTAATTTATAGCCTTTGTTGTGTAACTTGAGCTATGTTTGACCCTTACTAAGTTTTTACCACCTCCATCCACCATCACCATATTTAGCTATAACTTATATGAGGGATGGGTGTAAGGACAAGTAGAATGAGAGGGCGTTGGCGCTTTTCACATTGTCCATAATGGTATGTCTACCCTTTTTAGAATTGTTTTGTTGCCCATGTTCATAGTAGAGTGATTTTACCGTAGGAGGAGAGAGAGGGTGAGATCTAAATACGGAAATTAATTGAGCATGGGCAAATCTCTCTTTTTGCACAAATAAATTGATTTGTAAAGTCCCCCAAAGTTGAATAGATTTTGGTCTTTTGATTTATGATACTACTTTTTGTTTACTCTTAAAAGGTAACAACTACTAAATATGGAAGAGGTTGATGGTGAAACTTGATAGTCTCTAAACTCAAGTTCAAAGTAATTTTAACCGCCTTTGAGAAGGAAGAAAGAGAAGCCATGTTGTACCAAGAATCTAAGCTACAATGAGCTAATTATACAATTGATAATTGTTTAGAGCTGATTTTAATAAATAAAAATGGAAAAAGAGGAGAAAAATCATGGTATCTATATCCGACTTTGCAAATAACTCTGATGAAATACCTCCACTTTTATGATTACTTTAACCCCTAAAGGACCAAGTGTACATGTGGAGTACAAAAGAATTCACCTTGTCTACAATTATCATTCAATCTATACAAACAAAAAAATTAAATTACCACATCATCTCATGTAAGTCTAGAAGAAGACCCTATAGTTACATTCTCATAAAGTTCATCTTGGCACTTTTTAATTAACCCCTAAAGGACCAGAGTCTCCTTCGGGGGGATTCCTTGATTTTTGGGTAGGTTCCTAAAATTTGAAAAAAAATCAATTTTCTCTGAAATTTTTATTCTAGATTGCCTTTGATAAGAGCTTCGTGGACATATTTTTATTTTGTTTTTTGGATTTGTGGTTTGAAAGTTAGTACCACTTATAGTTATTGAGGGAAATTGTCAAGGAACTTTAGGGGTTAATGGAGTAGAGAATCTTCTATAATGCCTTGGTCCTATGAGGGTTAAGAATGAAGACAAACATAAAGTATGGAATTGGAGACCCTTATATGCATAGTACATGCAATTAAAGGATTTGTCACATAGCACATGATGTGGTTTTCAAAGCCCTTGGCGTTTGGTGTGGCATTGTTTGGGGAAGCTGTCTAAGTTTAGGAGAGCTTTCTAGAGAGAAGAGGGTGATCCAATTCCATAACTTCAGGTTGCAATCTCTGTTACCATTGGACAAAAATTTTGAGGTATGAATTACAAATACAGAATTTCCTCTTCTTGCCATACCCTTCAATACCTCACAAAATCTCACAAGATACTCTTCCTGGTGTGACCTTTGCATAGGTAGGGTCAACAATGATTTTGTTGGCAATCAGAAACCGGTGAAAGGTATGTGAGGTGCACTATGTTTGAAGCAACTTACATTCATAAGTGTGCCAAGCTCGTGGGGCCTTCTCAAACACATTGCACTTCAAAGTCAACCACAAATGAATCATCCTCGGAACATGACAAAGTGCATATGAGTGTTAGGAAAAAGCTTGGGTTCTTGAATCTTCCTCACTCACACCAAGAGTTTGTTGGCCAACATAAGGCATACCCCCCACAACCGACAGTTTAGGCTATGTGCATATAAGGAGAATCCAAATAATAACACTACTGTTTTTCAGTCATAGCCAATAAAGTGGTGAGCCATGTTTAGTCTATTTCTGCGACAAGGTACCCCCATTAGTGCCATTATAAGTTTGGGTCTTGACCCATAGTAAGCCTTAATTTGGAGTTGACAAAGAGTGAATGGGTGGAAATGGGGCGGATACAATGTGGAATTGGGACCAAACATAGAGCGGAAGGTGGTGGTCATGGGGTATACCTTGTGGGAATTCCGTTTCGATACTCTCCTTTCCATTTCTGCACGTTATGAATTTGATTGATCTGGAGTAGAAACAGAAGCTAATGACATTTGCAAAAGATGATGATTGTTCAGAAAGAGGGGCAATAGTTTGATAATGAGATGGTGCCAGTCGTGACATCGGTTTGTGTCCAAAGGCTGGCCAGGAAAATCTATGTTAAGTGATACTCATTTTCGAAGCTCTGCCACTAGATGTGCAATGTTATGCAAATAATTGAACCCTGAAATGTCAGACGTATGTCATTCAAGGGTCAAATACAACTCCTTGACTCATGTGGGGAGATCCTGATGCATCATTGGAAGTCTCTTCAAAGTAGAGCTCCTGGTTTCTTCTTTGCAAGTTATGTTTGCTTTTCTTGTGCTAAAAAATAGGAAAAAAAAGGTAGAGCTTCCATTGCTGATTTCTTTTTTGTGTTTGTGTCAACAAGAACTTAAAGTGAACTCTACTTCTGAGATTTTATTATATGAGAAATCATTGTTGTCACAGTAGCAAACGACATACAAAGATTTGCTACAACGTTCTTTGAATATAGTGTGGACGATTTGAGTTTCTACACTAATGGGAAGTTTACATGCAATCAGCAACTAGCACATACTTGCTTGAAAATGAATATCCACTCAAAGCTTGACATGCATTTGTTTTGATGTAAATTAGTGTAGGTGATCCACATCAATAATGAATCCACACTATATTCACTGAAGAATGTACTCCTATTGATCTTTGCCACCTCAACAAAAAAATTGGACATGGGGATGAATGTCATCACCAAATCCTTCTCCATCACAAAATCCAGATATTACATTGGTCATGTTTGCAAGACATAATAGAATATTTAATGTCCTATGAAGTCAAAACCTAGGTGGTACCCGTGGTTGGAATATACCTACCGTGGAAGTGAGGACGTGAGGGAAGTGAAGACTTGGGAGACTTGAAGGTAGTAGGGACTTGGCCCGTGTATACACCCGTCACTAGATTATACACGGACCATAAAGCGGCACAAGTCCTTGTCTCGTTACATCATTACAACTCCCAACCCTTCCAATATTAGAAACAAACTACACTTGTAATATACATAGTTACTGTAGATAACGGCCTTTGCGATGAAATAAATGATACTCTTTATTCACGTCGGTCAAATTAGACCAAAGTTACTCTTCTTCTTTTCTTCCAGATGTTGGGCATTTCTCACTGTGTGACTTGCAAGGCTTTTTTATAAGTTTTTTTTTAAAGAAAATGCCATATTGAACTGAATCTAGACATTCGTGTAAAATCTCGACTTTGGACTGTACGTATCATTTGGACATCTCCGGATGAATTTAACTAGATTGAACTTAAATCATCAAGACATTTCTTAAATCATTGGGAGATTGCAACAACAGTCTTTATTTCTAGACTTTGCATACCGTACGCTACGGTCAGTTTCGGCAGGCAACTACCGAAGCATTTATTTTTTTCTGTCACATTGATTCGACACAATGGATATCACATATTAGGTATTGCACGAGTATCACCTAGATCTTGTACGGGTGTCACCCTGGTATTACATAGGTATCGCCTAGCCAAATCTCTTGAAATTTCCAAAATTTTGGACAAGTCCCCATTTTGAATTAATTATGTACAAAACTGACCATAGCGTAGGGTAGTCCATTTTTAGTTAACCATGACATTAAGCATGATAAGCATGATAACTGCACGTAACATGAAGAATTGTACGAGAGTGTGAGGCCTCCCATCCTACATCTGAGGAGTGTGTGGGGCAACAGTGGCGAACGCCAAGCGTGCCCTTTTTGTCCAATGTCCAATTAGCGCGTCTGGTATTCTGGTGGTTTATGAGTAAAGGGTGAATTAATTGCCTCCAGTGTTGCGCCGTACCCTTGGGAGCAGTTTCAGACTGGTCCCCACATGCTTCTGTTACACTCAACCAGCTCACTTTTACTGCCATGATACGCTCCACTCATGGTGGACGTTAAAAAAGACAAGAATCCGTTCAACATTAGAGATCATAGTTTCAAAGCGTAGGAGTTGAGTGGCTGGAACTGGCAGTTTGGTTGTAAGTTGTAAATACCGCAATATAATTCGTAATAACTCAGGACAATTTTTTTGAATTTAGTTTATTAGGCAACAAGAGCTCACACTGGCCTTATTGACTACATCGTTCACTGAATATAATGTTGATTAATTATTGGTATGGATCACCTACATTGGTTTACATCAAACACATGCTTGTCAAGTTCTATTGGGCATTTGTTTTCAAGAAAGTGTGTGCGAGTTGACAATTGCATGTAAATCTCCAAATTGTGTAGAATCTCAAACTACTGTGATCCACACTATATTTAGAGAAAGGTGTAGCATAAATAATGAGTCTAGTGGAGGTACACTGAAAATCTCATTTAGTGTATCCACACTATGACTTGGAAATGCTATAGTTTCTTACTTTTGATGAATATTTTTACCAAGAGCACAACAATCTATACTACTCAAAGAGGTGGATCCTATAGACATAGTTGGTAATAATATTCATCAAGAGTAAAAACTTGTACCATTTGTAAACCAATTAGTGTGGATACACTAAATGAGATTTTTAGTGTAGTGGTACAACTTAGAGCATAGCCAACAGTCATTGGAATGGTTACGGTAACATGGAAGGGGCTACTAGACCGTCAAATAGCTCCCCACTATGGCAAAATGCCAAAAGCACCATGTGTTCCTCCAAATGTACAATCAACCAACACAAGGGAAGCCAAGTAGTGTGTTTTCTTTTTCTTTGCATCAGTGTATCTTGGGCACGGCAACCATGGTCATGATGAGGTGCCCTTGTGGACGTGCCCAACATGGCAACACACATTGAAAATTCATAGTTAATTCACATTTCATCAAAAAGAAAAATAATGAAGTCACTTGGGTTGAAATTATAATCCTATTGGTTGTCAACAAAAAATAAATTGATAGAATTCTTTTCTCTCTCCATATATGCACATTCCTAAACTTGTCAGTTACTAGGCATCTACCTCAATCTTAATGTAGACCATGTGTACCAAATGTGAAACAAAGTAGCCTGTCCACACACTCGCTCAATCTATTACCGTACCCTAGGGTCAGATTCGGCTTAAAATATTTCTAAAAATAGCTAACAAGATATTCGTAAATTGTTTGAAATATATACTTTATTTGTAGAATGTTACCAGGCTACTATATTTAGGAATACATAATTATTTGGCATAAGGGTGCCAAATCCGACCCATGGAAGCAGCAGTGCTTCAAATGGCAGCTCACATGACACTAAAGGGACAGCACATGAGTATAATACACAGGCGGATTATTTCAGATCAGTCTGCAAGAGTCCCTTGTCTTGTATCCTTGTAATGTACATTCAAGGGTATTATTTAGGGTATAATTTAGGGTATTATTTAGGAATACATAATTATTTGGCATAAGGGTGCCAAATCCGACCCATGGGAACAGCAGTGCTTCAAATCGCAGCTCACATGACACTAAAGGGACAGCACATGAGTATAATACACAGGCGGATTATTTCGGAGCAGTCTGCAAGAGTCCCTTGTCTTGTACCCTTGTAATGTACATACTGGATGTTGAGAGGACTCAAGCATTGAAGGCTCTGTTCACAAAACTTGAAGGCTGAAAATCTTTTGAAAAAACACAGGACCACCATGTTTCACATCCACCATCCGTAATGGTCACATTCCTCACCTTGTTGCATACCATATATAATGGTATAATACCATTCTCCTCTCCTGTGCCAATTCTGTAGTACATTCTACTTCTACTGTGATTTGGTCACATGTATAATCATTGAAGCTCACCATGTTTGTTCGTAATGGTTGCTTCTTTCATCATCACTTACACATATGTCTCTTGTCGTAGTCTAGTAGTTTGTAATTCTCAAAGTTAACCAAAATTAACCTTAAGCGAGCCCACCTAACCAGATCGTTTCTAGGGATTTCCATGGTGTGTCAAACTTTCTGAATCCAAAGACAATTCTCACTTAATACCTCAACACATCCCGGAGGATGGCTTCCCCGGTACCTTAGTGACCGGTAACAAGTAACCACAAGTGTTTAGTTTAAACTCTGTTGATCGTCAGAGTAAGTTTCCGGGTAAGCTTTCACAGTGCCTGGAAAGTCACTGCCCTCCTTTCTCACAGTCCAGAGGCCACAATTTCCACAATCTAACTCTACATCTTGAAAGAGTTTAAAGGTTGCAGCTAGTTTATGAGCCTTTACATTTCTCCCGGCATACGAAGAGGGGGAATATCACTCCTCCCCACCAATCCAAACACTTCCCACTTAAGGGAGGCTATCATAAATAGTCGCGGGCTTCCCGGATCCCATCCGATAAACAATTCTTCCCGGTCCAACTGATTAAGGGTTTGGAGTAGATTCCGGATCTTACTCCACCTATCTAACTTGGATGTCCTACTTCCTCCGGAAGCCTCAACTCACATTCAATGACATAACATTCAACAAGCCACAACCTTGTACATCCTAGCAAAGACTCATCAGGAAGACTCGACCCTCTCCACATGTACTCACACAAGCTCAACAAAGATTCTAGACACATGCAATGAAGGCAAGACACAAACAAATCAATAAAAAGAAGAGTACTAAAATCAAAAGCCCAAGGCTCCTTAAATACACAAAGGTCACTAGCTACCCTCTAAAACTAGATCCACAGAAGGGATAAAACCACAGCTAGCTCCTAGAGAGTGCACAAAAGTCAACATGTACCCTCCAAAAACTAGATCCACAAAAGGACAAAACGACATCTAGTTTCTAGGGTTGCCTAGTCACCAGCGGATTATCAGTTGGACCGATAAACCGGAAGACTCTTGGTCCGAGACTGGTAAAACATTCTCTAACAAAAGTAGGTAGCCCGAGAAATCACTCAAGTGGGTATTGACCGGGTGTACAATGGGGCCCCATCGACATGACTACCGTCACTCTAGCGTCAATATACCGCACCTAGCAACATTCTATCAACGGATGGAATAAATCCACAACAACATGTAAGATATAACATAGGCTCAACTGGAAGACCCATCCGGAAGAGTGGAATTATCTCCGGGTAGATCCATGGAAGGATTGACTGGAAGATTGAGTCAAAAAACTCAACCACCTTCCTCAAACTATTCTCCTTTTGCAGTCCCCTCCAACTTGTTCGGATCAAACTTGAAACGCGTCCGTGTTACTGGTGGAGTCATGTTGTCCGACATGGACTTACTCCGGGATGTGCTGTGGGAATCCGTTCCCACGAGGTTCCGGAAGTTAGCCTAAAAATCCGGCAAAAATTAAATAAATTTAGTGTTAGAATGTTAGAATGATAGGTTTAAACCATAGATAAGAGAAATAAGGAATAAGACAAATAAGGGGTACCCAGGATCCTTAAAAGCTCTTAGGAAGTGCCTTAAATCCAAGATATCCTGAACCGGAGGAAACGCTGACAACCGGAACCTTTCGGATTCATCCGGAACCGGAAGAAACCGGAACCGGAAACGGTCAGGAGCCGGAACTGCCATCATGACCATAACGGCCATCCGTACACCGCCGAAAGTATAAGAGCAAGAAGCTAAATTTGGCTTCCCACACTTCTTGGCTTGCTCTCTTTCCTTCTCCCGTGCTTCTTACCTTCTTGATTTCATTAGAACGGAAGTGTTTCCGGTAGGGAGAGTGTGTGGTGAGGTCAGTGCGTGCAGGTGGTACCGGAGTGAGTGTGAGGGATTCCTGTAGAAATGGCGGAAGGGGAACCTTCCTGGGCTACTCGAGATACGATGACCCAGCCGGCGGTACAACGGGTGGTTCTGATCATACCGACAGATCCGGAGGAGAAGGCCGTCCTCGAACATTACCTCACCAACATGGGATGCCGGGGGCTGCTCGACGTTGCGTGGGGCATGAAGGAAGCGAAGCTGGTGGTGGAGCTACTCGGTGCACCGGACAACCAGTACGACGGCACCATACGAGCTCACCCCGAGACGTGGGGTATTCCAGAGTGGCAGCGTACCTACTCTTTCGGCAACGGAACTGTCAAGACGGCAGAGCGAAACGATGACATCCTCGGAGACGAGTTTACGAAGCAAGCCGACCCCAAGGAAGGCTACAACACCGACGACCTCCGGCATCAAGACACGCAGATTGTGGTAAGGTTCTTGAACCCGGTCTTTCACCCGGAAAAACCTAAATGGGTGGTGTCTAAATGGGCCACCACCATTCTAGGGTCGATGAGGGAGAAGTTTAGTGTAGATTGGGCCTCGCTTATGAGCGAGATGGTCAACCGGATGGTGAGAGGGCTCCAGAAGTCGAAGAGGGCCGGCACCCCACTTCCCTCGTACCTGACTCATCTCTACGCACAACACGACGTGCTTACCCCGGACGAGCAAGACGCGTACGAGTTGCTGCTCAACATCTAGAACTATGGCGGTCCGGAGCCACGGTCTGACAACGAAGGAATGGAGGACGTTGAAGATTCTATACCTGAGGTTGTTCCGCAACCTTGGAAGAGGAGCCGATCTGTACCAAGGGAGTCAACGCCGGGACCATCTTCATCGATTCAGCCAACAGGTGGTCAACATCAGCAAGGCCCCGGACAAGCTCCACGTGAAGGTCGCGTTCCTTAAGAGGAGCCCCCGCACCTCGTTGGACTTGACGGGCCCGACCTACTTGGGCTCATTCAACATGTGGGTTGGCATGCGGCGATCGTGTGCCAATCCGAGGCACGATATGGGCAGATTCTTGACGGAATCCGGCACGTGCTGGAGGTGATGAAGTTCGTAGAGATACCGACAGCAATTGCGGAGCTGCAGAAGAATACGCTCCGCCTCTGAGCCTTGGAGGTTCAGTAGGCTGCTATCATCCGGTGTCGGGATCAGTTTGCGGCCACGTGCGACAAAACGTTTACGGCGTTGACAGAGCCCCGGAAGAAGTTGAAGGAGGCCGAAGATCGAGCAAACGCGTCCGCCCAAGCCTTGATCGAGATACGTGCAGCATTGGCATTCCCGGTTGACACTATCAACCGGAGTCTGCTCTTTACAAATCAACTGGAGAAGGAGGGCAAGCTGAACCGGGTTCAGATTATACGCTTCCTGCATGACCACGGCAAGAAGATGGAGAAGACATGGAGCCGCATGCAGGAGCTGGTGGCCAACATAACCACGGAAGGACCGGAGGACCGGAGCACCCAAGCACCGGAGGACCTCGCAGTTCCGATCCGGATCCGGACATCCCTAGACAAACCCGGACCTTCAAGCGTACATCTGGAGGCTTCCGGGAAGCAGAAGGAGAGCTTGACTCAGCCGGAGTCTACCCCACACATGAGCTGCAATCCTTCCGGCAATCCAAACACATGTACCGGAAAGCACTGGACGGATTTACTTCCAGAGGTGAGTCCGAACGAAACCCCTTCTCCTCTCCGACCCCAACCTACTCCTCCTTCATCAAGCCGCCGGAAGTCAACTCCCCCGCTTGCGAGGCGTTTGGCAACGTATCCTCCCAGCCCCGGAGCCTAGTTCCAAGGCTTCGCTGAAGCTCCGGAGACCATTGGGGTGGATTCCTCCACTGATCCAGCTCCACCGGCAGCAGTACCGGTACGCGCTTCCGGAGCCGAATCACAAGAGATTCCGGCAGCTACTACGCCCAAGCGAAGGAGAGGCGGCAAGTCCAAGGCGGAAGTCTCCACGAGGCGTACCAGTCCCAGATTCAAGAGTGTTGGATCACCCCCTTAGGTAGGTTATGCTTTAGAAGTAGTAGCATCTTAGTAATCGAGATTAGGTAGCGATTAAACGATGGGGCCCAGAGTTGCACCCGGCTACTTAATCCGGAAACTAAGACTTCCGGAAACTTGTAAACTTTCCGGAGTTTTACGTATTCTTCGGATGTCCGGAATCCGGACCCGGGTAAATAGGAGATGAGATTCTCTTTTCCGGATTTTTCGGGATAAGATCCTTACCTTTAGGGATAAGATCCTCCGGATTTCTTGTGGATCAGATTAGTCTAAGATTAGGAATAGTTGTAGTATTTAGTGGATAAGTTTTCGAAAACTCATCGCCTTGTTTTTTCCTTACGTTGAATATATTTCGGAGCTATGATTGGATTTGCTACTTAGTACTTGTGAAGAGAGTTGTTTTACGTGTGAGGTTCAAGGTCCGTTAATGTAGTACGTATTGTGCCAGTTCCTTTGAAGAGGGGGATATTTTGTTGTACTTAGGAGTGAACCGGCTTGGATCTCCAGCAGGGGAGTGCCCGAAAGAACTGGAGGAGATTGCAGAGGTGTTCCTGGTCGCCTTTAGAGTCCGGAAGAATCCAGGAGGGGAGGAGATATATTGCAGAGGTGTTCCTCGTAGTCTCTAGGGCACGGAATAGTCCTTGTGAACCCGGACTCCAATCAAAAGCCGGAGTTTACCCCCACGATAGGAATAGCCTGCTATGCAAGTCTAGAAGGAGTCCTCCTAAGTAAAACTATATCACTTTCATTGGAGGGCTACAAAAGTGATACCGGAACGTCGTTGTAGTCCGGACTTACCTTTGTGTGACCACATACGGAAGGCCGTCTAGATATCGTGAGAGTTAAGTCTAGGATCAACACCACATCACCGGTTAGTAGATTAGGGAGAGTGATTGTCCGGTCACTATAAACTCCGGGGCAGTGGGTGTCTAGCCACTTAAAGTGACAAGGCAGTAGGAAATCCGGCCACTTACACAAAATAGGATCAGTGGCCTTCCGGTCACTCGTTTAAACCTTCCGGAAGCCGCTCTGAGGAGGAACAGAGGTAAATCCAACTACCCTCATGTTTTCCAGAAATCACTTCCGGAAACAACTGTATAAACCTTCCGGAAACTAGTTCCGGCAAGTTTTGTTTGAGTTCCGGAACCGGAAGGATCCGGAGTCGTTAGTGAATAGAATAACTAACTTAGGTGATCAATAGATTAGTTGTTTTGAATAATCTGAAAGGATAAATAGATCTCTGTGGGAACGAAACCGGAGTGGTTCACTTTGGAAGCACTTAGTGACGATTAGGTGCATTCCGGAGGAATACTGACTCTACAAACTACGACATGTGCCTTGTATTTACACCAATCACTTATCACAAATTCCGGGCCGGCCCGAAAAACACACAAGTATACCGGGCAACCGGTGCGCTTCTCTGGAACACTCTTCTAGATTGATGTGGATGTAGGCATTTCACATATTTAGAACACATCAAAACAAAACCAAATAACAATCTACTACTCAAGCGATGAGATGACTCTATGCTAGGAGAACAAGGGTTTTCTTTTATAGAAGGTTTTCCGGGAGACCAAAGAGACCGGAAAAATGACAGAAAATTTAGGCAAGACTAGGGAGAGGGAAGGAATATGGAGAACAACAAAAAAAATGATTTCCCACAAGGCCAGGACAATGGAAAGGGAGAAAACGGACAAAGAACATATGCACTAGTATCAAGAATTCACGATTCTAGAATACAAAAGGTCTAAATAGAGTCTACTGGGAGACTTTCTCTAGACCAGGAAGAAATGATAATTGGGAATCATCCCAGGGAAAGAAAATGAGAGCAACAAGTGAATGACGAGGATGTACAAACAAGGAAAATCCAACAATTGGCAAGAAACACCTTGTTTCACAATTCTTGCCACCTCCATGTTGCACCCGCAACCTCCTTCAATTGTATTTTAGTCTTTGATTCTTCTTGCCGCGGTTATGAACCTCCTCTTACCGCCTCCACACCTTATAATCGCCACTTCCTTGTTGCACCCGCAACCTCCTCGCAACTCTTCACTCCAAACCCTAGTTTGAAACCCTAGTTTGAAACTTCTCAAGCTCTCGCGGCTTCACAACCTCCCTTCACTTGTACAACTCCTCTCCTCGCAACGGTCTCTTCGCTCGCAACCTCTACTCAATCTTTCTCTCAAAACCCTAGGCTTCTTCTTTTTCACTACGTGAATGCAACTTCTTCAAAACCCTCTTCGTGATGGCCGTATGGTGTCGATGTCTTGGGTTCATGCCCGGTACCCGGTTGATATTCGATATCGGCCAGTTGTCAACCGATATTTTTATATTTTATTTTGATTTTTTTCCTTTTTATATTTTTCTTCATCTAAAATTAAATTCCTATTCTTTCGAATAAGAATTTAAGTTTCTAACAAACACTAAACTAAAAAGAGGAAACTTAAAAAATTAAACTAGAAAACTAATAAATAGTCCATCTACTTAATGAAAACTTAAATAGCTAATTTAGCCCTAAGTGGTGATTTGAATCTTTGTTCCGGAGACGTTCCTCGGGGGTTTTCTTTAAGTCTTACCGAGTATAAAACTTGGTTGTTTAAGGCCCGGTTTTATGACCACTATAACACTAATTAACTAGGTAAGCATTTTTCTACTTTCACTAATTACTATACAACCTACTTCTATGTAATACTAGCTACTTTGCCGGTTACCTAAACTAAAAATCACAATTTTAGCTAATTTTTTTGGTAGGGGCAATCAAGTGGGAGTTTCATACTCCCTCATCTTTTTAGAATAGGAGAAGTGTTTAACCTCTAAACGAAGAAAATTCCGAGGTGGGCTTTTCCAAATCTCATGCTCGTTCCCATGGTTGCAATTTATAGTTGTAATCGGATCTCCCTATCAACCTTGGTCGAGCGTGGGTCGAGCATGAGGTGCGGTGGAGTAGTTGCCTTGCCCCCTATGCCTCGCGCTACAGCCTGCTATCCGTGCCCGTCATGCCACAGTGGTGCCTCGCCACGTTGTTGCGTTCTATGTCCCTGTGCACCACGGTGGCCGATCTCGCCACGCCGTCGCCCCGCCAGGCTCCTCCATCGCTTTGCGTGACCTCATCCAACCCCCATTTACATCCGCCACACTAACCGTCTCTCTCATCAACCCCACTTCAATCATCTTGGACATCATTTCCACCTACGTTCTTAAGTATCCGGATCACTTGAATACGCCCTCTCATAGCGCATCAAGTGCGCTATCAATGCAACCGTCGAAGATGACAAATCCTCCAGCTTGGGGGATTTTCTCTCATTGACGGCTGCAAGCTAGGTTTTTTTTTCAACGTTTTTTTGTGAGCAATTCTGTTGTGAGATTTAGGGGTTAGGAGGGCAATTCATTGACGTTTGAATGCATGGAAGGGAGCGGTTGTTTTGGGACGGATTTATTGAAGCATCTTTGAAAAATGGGCGAATGCGTAGAGAGTAGGATTGTGGTTGGGAAGATTGCGTGACTGCTGGAGTGGGCGCTGAACTTTGTGATTGGACGGCGCTGTGGGATCCTGTCCGGAGCACATTGTCCTACGGCTAGGAGGGAGAGGTGGTTCGAAATTGTGGTTAGAGTTGGCGGTTTTAGGATTATGTGACGCATGATTGGGGAGCAATAGTGCGACATTTTGGAAGACCATCCTCACATCTCTAGGTGGCAGCGTTTGCAAGGAAAATTGGAGGTTCTTGGCTGCGTTTTAACTGCACCGACAACCTGTTGGAGAGACATCTAGCCTGCCAGTGCATGTCGTAGAGGAGAGGAAGAACGGGCCACCCTTCAAGCGGGGTAAGGAGTACCCTAGCATGATTAACGACCTCACCGGAGCAGAACAATTTTATTTTGTAGGATGTCCACATTTGCGACGTAAGCGCGGGCTGTCGAGACGTAGGCAAGGCTATTACGACATCGATAGGGATTGTGGCGATGTTGGCACGTGCTGTCACGACGTGGGAGGAGTTTTGCTGCATCAACGTTCACTGTACTTCAACATTTTTCACGACAGGCATGGCGAACACTCTATTGCATATGAGAGACTTTGTGGCCTCTCGTTTTTCAACTTCTTGGTTTATGAAAAAAGAAAAATTATGTTTCTCCTTCCACCTTTATAAAAAACCCGGTGTTTGGTTATTTTTGTCTGTCTTCATCTTCCAAGTGGAATCCCGAGTTCCGCCGGACCTAGGAAAATTATTGTATGTGGAAGTAGTATCCGTGCTACGCGATAGGGTCACTGTACTTGATGTCAACTCTCTCTTCGACAAGAATGAGCTCTGTATATAGACAAGTGCCGTAGGGTTTATCATGGAAGTTGTGTTCTTTCTTTATCTTCCTTATACAAATCAATATTGAATTTTTTTTATGTTTGTATTTCTATTTGCCATGCAACTGTGTTTGTAGGTCAAGTTTGGATTGGAAGATGTCGTCGTGTGCCAGAGCCGCTCCATGCACAGCGGGCAACACCTACACGCCGCGAACATGATTAGCGAGTATAAGTGGTGCTCATGGACGTGAATTTCCTCTGGTGGCGTGAGGAGAGGTGGGATGGGCCACTCGGCAAGCGAGCAAATGTTCCATTCTTTTTCCTGCACTGCAATGTGGACTTCCTTGACAAGGCGAAACTTGGCTATCATTGGCAACAACGGAAGTGTCTGGCATACAATTATGTGGCACTCGGGGACTTGAAAATTTTCATGTTGCGCGGCACGGAGGGAAATAATGAGGTGAGAGCTGTGTTTGCGAAGTATAACATGAACCTCCTAGATGCACTGCATGGGATTCCAGGACGGAAGGGCGGTGCAGTTGAGAGCTCAAAGTAGAAATCCATTCGTGTTTGCAACCCCATTGTGCAAGTCACTAGTGAGGAGGAATACATCCAACAACTTGTTCGGCGCAAGAAGTTGGTGGTGAGACCTCCACCTCCTAGCATGACAGTCGAGTCGGCCTCAACTACGCCGGCTACTGTTGCTGGTGTGGAGATCTTAAGAGACGGTCGGGAGTGGAAGCGGCACGGGGGTGTACAAGCGTCAAAGATCCTCTAGCGTGGCGGAGACGGGCGACAAGATGGGGTATGTACGGTAGCGCCCATGCATTCCCACCACCGCTCTTATAGCAGGTGGGTGTGCTCTTCCGCAACTCCTGTTGTGGCAGCTTCGGCCCCTCCAGGAATTTCCACAAAGACGTTAATGGCTTCGCGGCCGATTGCTATGACTGCACCATCATCTTCACGTGTTCTACAGTCCTTCCTGACTGCGCTTGAGTCTTTTCCATCCCTTGTGATGCAGTTGGCGCCTCCTTCCTGGTGTGAAAAAACACCTCTTCTCCAATATATCATGGCCCCTCCCGTAGCTGGAAGCGTGTGTGGGAAGTTGCTACAATAGGGTCCTCAACTTTTCGCATCAGAGTCATGTCGTATGTCTGCCCCCCAGTGCTGGTATGTCCCAACTCGACATCCAAGAAGGTCAAAGTGAATTCAATGGAAGCCGCGGCCTTGGAGGAGTTAGATTCAATGGAGCTGGTGCTCGCCAGGGCCATGGCAAACGCTACTGAGATGTATTCTGACGTCAATATGGCACTACTGCCGACACTTCTCCAAATTACCTCTAGGCTCTACTTGTTGGTGACGTCGTACGAGATTGTAACAAAGGACTCTCTTTTGCACCGCGACCAGACAGTTCTAGAGCTATGAGCGTTGCAGATGGACTGACTGCTTGAAGGTCGGGTCTTCTACCTTCGGATGTTGTTTAGTGCACGTCGGAACTGAAGGTACGAGTTTGGCCCTTAATGTCATCTTGCTTAGCACTTTTAGCTTCTATTATCTTACCTTAAGAGACAGATTGCAGTGGCATTCTTTACATTTGAAATTTCCCATTTCAAAGTTTAGTCCATGGAACATACTTTGATTTTTTATTGTTTTTTTATCATGCGAGGATACCCTCACAACACAGGACCTTGAGGCGACCACGAAGTGCAAGGACATTTTCACTACAAAGAATGAAGCAAGGATCCAAGAGGAGATTGGCGCTTTTGGAGCCCACGAGGCCCTTGTCTTCACTTACCCGTCGCACCTCGAAGACTATGAGAATGCAGTGGCTGCTGTTGTGAATTCTTGCAAGGCGCATTTGATGATAGAGAAACAAAATACAACGTCATTCAGCGCACTGCTGCGGAGGAAGAAGCGTGGTCGTGGTCTTTGTTGTTTATGTCTATGCGCCAATTCTCCACGCCTGCGTACGTGGAGTGTCATTTCCAGCATACTTACAATGAGTTCAACACTTTGATCTCCTTGATGTTGGATGAGCAGTGCCGAGGTGCCTTGGAGACGACGCCGCCGCCTTCTGCTTGGGCGCAGAAGCTCTTCACTATTTTTGAGTATGAATGTCATGCTCCCATGGTGTATCTGTTGAAAGGTTTGCACAACGAGACATTATTAAACCGTGGGTTGCAGATTATTTTTGCTATGCAGATGTCTGATTGCCTTGGGCATATCTTCTTTCCTACCACGGACTCTAGCACGACCAATTTTGCCCAGTTTTGTTTTGCTTTCGATTCTGATTTGTGTCTTTCTGATTGAGTGGACCAGTTCATGGTCTAGCGGCGAGTCGCTTATGTCCATGCATGCTGCGACATGGTTCATAAAGGCCTGGTGGAAGAGCTGCGCCACATGTGGATAGTGGAAGATGGTAGGCGGTTGTAAAGCATACGCGACAATCACGTTCACACCAAGATTCCATCAAGTTGTGGCATGTCTTTCTCATCCGAGAGAACATATTGCTTGGCTATGCTTCCGACGGTTTGGAAGCCACTGGAGAATGGTCGAGGCATGGTGCTGCAATATTTTATGCGGCGAGAGAATGGCAGCGGGAAGGATACGCCGCTTGCCAGACCAAGCTAGACATCATGGGTTTAGATAGTTTGTCGTTGGAGTTTAGCTGCCTTGAGCATTCCCGGCTCACTATGGACTTTGACCCTCGACTTTGCCCATATATACAGTTGGTATGATGGCTCTACCAGCTGGCGGTGCAAATCTGCCTAGCGGAGCTGCTCACGTGGATGGTGGTGTAGACGGTGGTGATGCAACGAAGTTTGGAGGAGAAGGCTAACGTATGTTAGAAAGAGGTCATCACGACATTGCACCCACCTAATCAGCTCTCATAGATCGGACAGAGGTACTGCGAGGCATTGTCAAGGAGGTGCCACAAGAGAGGCCAACTATTGCGGAAGTTGGAATAATAGTCACTCTGCAAGTAAACGAGGTTGTCCCTGCTTCTGTCGAGGATGAGGCTTCTGGTGGCGCGTTAGCCCATGTTGCGGTGCACTGTGGTGGTGATGTTGGTGATGGTAGCCACGACGGAGGTCTTGTTGGTGCTGCAGGTGGGGTAGCTAGCTTTGGTGGGTGTGATGGTGTATGTATGTTGTTAGTAGAGCCGATTTTAGCAATGGTACGGAAGAGTCAACTACATCTAATATTGGCTCCGACAGTGGAGAGGAATTCAACAACGAAGATGGTGAGAATTGCGGAGATGACGACCACGGCACGGGTATAGTTCATGGCAAGCGTACCGTTCAATTTGATGATATAGCAAAGGCAGACTAGCAGCAAAGCTTGGCGTGGCGGCTGTAGATGACTATATTGCGATTTTGTAAAAAAATAAGTTTCATGGTGTTAGTTTGTAGAAGTGAATGAAGTAGTATAGTTAGAGTATCACAAGAGATAGATGAATAAATATCGGTTTGGAGGAGAGTTTTTAATTAGGCCGCAATTTTTTGTGGTGTTGCGCAACACATTACTATCATGTTTCTACTTATATTTCATTCATGATAGTATTAAAAAAATAAAAAATAAAAAACAATTTTGGATCATGAAAGTGTGTTGTCTTACTCTACAGTTGAAAACAAAGCTACATAATAGTTCAAAACAACCCTAAGCCAATGTGAATTCCATTTAATGTTCTAATTCAATGAAAGTTACTTTCATTTGCAGCAATGGTTATGTGAAGTTAGACCTTCCACCTTTCTTCTCTTTTATTGTACTTGAACCTTTTGTATCGTTTTTGTGTCTTCAATCTCTTCCCCTCCTGTTCACCCAATATCATCCATTATATTTCTTTCAATCTCTCAATTAATGTGTGGGTGTTAGAGATATCTCATTTGCACACTATAATACATGACATGTAATACCCTGATTGCAATAAAGTAAGAAGAACAGTGTATGGAATGTGAAATTAGTATTGAACCTATGCGGTCAAAAACCATGTTGGCGTGCATTTAGCCCACATTGAACCACCAAGGAGGACCTCTTAGTACTACCTTCCTTTAGATTTAGGTTTACGGATGAAACATCCACTCCTACACACCCCAATCTTGCTACATGCCTTGATACGCTGCTTGCTCCGATCACCCTCGTTTATTTCAAATGAGGGTTGCAATGCCGAGTGAAGGACTCCAACGTCAACCTTTCCCTGCATGTTGAGGAGCTTCCTCTTTAGCTCATGCACGCCAACTAACTCATGGTTCAACAAATATGAGTTATATGACGCCAAATCTTGCATCTCTGCCCACAGCGAGCCCAAATCCGCAAGCTGCTTTACTGGGTTCTCCATGGCTGGGCTCTAGGACGTCTCTCCGGCGCGTTTTGTACGCCACCGTCTCCTATATCATGGACAATATCCAAGTGAGCTGGACTCACGCCACTTGCAATCGTGCCGCAAAGCGTCAAACAATACGCATGATGAACTCGTCTTCGACATGACTATGAATCATCTTGAACACCTTGACCCATGCTTGCATATGTTCCGCCGCATACCCAAGGGACATGAACAGTGCGCCTAGTCGGTGCCCACAACAGTGATAATCCAGATCACCGTAAAGTTGGTCTGGTTCGAAACATACGCCACGTTCATTGAGTTGTTGTAATAGAAGTGCTCATTTTGGAATGTTGTAGGATCGACACACGGTGCTTGCCACCATTTCTTCCGCCTTGCCATTCTTGATGAAGCCGTACAACTTGCATTGGACGGCGTACCAATAGTGTGTAGGTATGTCTTTTGAGAGATGATAGATGAGCCAATCAATGCGACGCCCGTCATACCGTTGCCGCGACGTGGAAAAAATGGACTTGAGGTTGCCCTAGTAGCTCTCAACCGCAACATTGGTGTCTTGGTTGGCGTGTGGTATGTTGCGGTAGCATGTAACCCACATCTTCAACTTGAGGATCCAGAGCTTTTGAAAATAATTTAGAAAAGTCTTTTCGCCAAGGTACTTTGCTTGCATGTGCTCAAACCTGTTGGAGACACTCGAACAGCTGCATCACCTTCCAAAATCCTACATCCATACCTAAGATTGGCACGCTCTTGAAGAATCAGCGTCCAAAGGTAGTTTGCCTTTATTTTTTGGGTAGCATTCTCTAGCCACGCTTTCCGGACATGCCAAAGGCAAAGAAAAATCTTAATGTTCTCTTTGTCAGGCCAAACCTCCCTACAAAGAAGAAGATTATATTTTGTAAGGAAGTCACACCCATTTATACACATCCTTTTGGATTTGTATCAATGACATGACAAGGTTAGAGGTGATGACAATTAACAGGGTGAAGAATAAACCTAATGGCATTAAGCTCGGCGTTGTTGTTATCTATCACGTTAGCATTTGGTCGCCAAATTGGCCACACCGCGCGACAACGGTTTCTCAACTTAGTCAACCATGCCGTAATGCCTTCCTGCCGTGATTTCCTTCTATGGCGAATGCGACGGGTATTCCTTGTTCCCACTCATCAAAGACCATCACAGTATAGAGTGGGTATCACATGACAAACAGATAAGGAACATGAGCTCTTGCCATCAACCGTGAGTAGCAAACAAGGGAACGACGTTTAAGTTTTCCCTTTGGCTCGTTTGTGCCAAATATGGAGAGGGCGCGTTTGGAGGCGGCTAGTCGTTTGGAGGCATGTCGTTGTTCGGAGGCGGCTCGTTTAGTTGGATATTCCCATACTCATTGTACTAATACCACGACTCTAGATAATCTAGGGTCCACCTTCTCACGCTAAGGGAATCCATGCGGTCTTTTTCCCACAACTCCTTTACCAAAGACTTCGCAATATTTCCAACATCGTCAAGAAATATGAATGTGTCTTTGGTGGCTGGCACATTCAACTTTGCACATCTCATCACCTCAGATTTATAGTCAGCCATGACATGTGCAAGGGACTTTCCCCTCCTGAGCGCTGATTGAATCCAGCTCTTCGTGGCTTGCGAGAGCCTACCGGAGAACTCAGCTCGTTGTTCGACAAATTTTGTGCGGTGGCAAAGTGTCCTCTCTTTGTTAACATGGTCTTTGCAATGGAAATGTTTGGTGCAAAATTCATGATCTATGAACAATTGCTTAGCAACAATAGAACATTGGCAGCCACGCTTGATCGACATATCAAAAACTATTTTTCCACTCGTGTCTTCCGTGTAGTTGTCTTGTGTGCAACAATGGTCTTTCCGGCTTGCAAAAGCCTGTACTACGCTTCTTGAAGGAGGGTTTGCTCCTGAGGATCTTCCTTCTTGAAGGAGGATTTGCTCCTGAGGATCCTCCTTGATTAATCTTGTCGTCCCATTTGAAGTCAGTGCGGTCAAATGCTCTAGGTAGGGGCATTTGGAGAGCTTCTCAAAGTCTTTTAGCTACTTGCCTCCATGATTCCTTCTTCAATGTCTCGGCAAAGGTTGCACTACCACAGTGGCCGAGTAGGGCCATTTCTTTCAGAGGAGCTGGCAATATCATTGGAGGGGCTGCTCGCCAAAGCGTCTCCACACACCTTGACAAGAGCATTGGCGGGAGAATCTGACAAGAAATTAACTTCATAGTCGCACGCTAGGACCTCGCCACTTTTGCCCATGTTGCCTTCATTGTATGTCGAAGGCTGTACGTCATCATCAACGCCAAGATCTACGGCAATATCTAAAGTATCCATGATACTCACTGTCCACTAAATACGTTAATCTTGGCGTAAACCATGTGGACCCATAAGGTAGGCCTTGGCATGACAACTAAAATGATTGTAAATCTTGGCAGTAATCTATGCAATACCCTGCACACCTAGTTTCCACATGGCAAATTAAAACCTTAAATCATATCCACTTCACATTACTTTATCAGCTTGTCCATTTCACATCCCTATAATCATGTCCAGAAAGAATGGGAAAACAAATAGTCTTGAACACCTAGCTCACCAAACCATGATAGTATCAACCATAAACCGCATTTGGACATTCAATTTAAATCTCAAATGCGTAGGACATCATGCCTATATTAAAAAAAGTGCAGTAGTACCATACATAGAAAATGAAGCAAGTCCACACGAGTCCGGCCATGCTCACAAAACATACCAAGAACGTGGAGAAACACTTGGAGAAAATCATAAATCCTAATAACTTTAAACCCTACCAATAGCCCACAAATAAGAGGCGCCCAAGGACCCAATTTTGAATCCAAATTAGTTTATGGAGGAAAGATGTAGTTGACAGATCCCTTGTTAGAAACATTGAAGTCGGATTGATGAAAGAGACGGTTAGTCTGGCGGATGTGAATGGGGGCTAAATGAAGTTAGGCAAACGGGTGGGAAAGAATGGCAAGCAGGCGGGCAACGGCCTAGCGAGGCGACGTTCTAGCGGGATCTGCAACCGTGGCGCACAGAGACGTAGAGCGCAAGAGGGTGGCAAGGAGTTGTAGTCTAGTAATTTGTAATTCTCAAAGTTAACCAAAATTAACCTTAATCGAGCCCACCTAACCAGATCGTTTCTAGGGATTTCCATGGTGTGTCAAACTTTCTGAATCCAAAGATAATTCTCACTTAATACCTCAACACATCCCGGAGGATGGCTTCCCCGGTACCTTAGTGACCGGTAACAAGTAACCACAAGTGTTTAGTTTAAACTCTGTTGATCGTCAGAGTAAGTTTCCGGGTAAGCTTTCACAGTGCCTGGAAAGTCACTGCCCTCCTTTCTCACAGTCCAGAGGCCACAATTTCCACAATCTAACTCTACATCTTGAAAGAGTTTAAAGGTTGCAGCTAGTTTATGAGCCTTTACATTCTACCGGAACTTGTCTCGGTAAACCGCTCACGCAAGCCCGGGTTCCAACTACAACCACACCTAATGAATCAAACAAAGAAGATACAAGAATCACAACAATCAAATGCTAAGCAAATCACATAAGCAACCATCCACGGGGATCGTCGGAACTCATCCACTGAAATGGTAGAAACCCCGGAATACTCCGGACTCAGACTTAGCCGGGATTTCTCCCGGCGTACGAAGAGGGGGAATATCACTCCTCCCCACCAATCCAAACACTTCCCACTTAAGGGAGGCTATCATAAATAGTCGCGGGCTTCCCGGATCCCATCCGATAAACAATTCTTCCCGGTCCAACTGATTAAGGGTTTGGAGTAGATTCCGGATCTTACTCCACCTATCTAACTTGGATGTCCTACTTCCTCCGGAAGCCTCAACTCACATTCAATGACATAACATTCAACAAGCCACAACCTTGTACATCCTAGCAAAGACTCATCAGGAAGACTCGACCCTCTCCACATGTACTCACACAAGCTCAACAAAGATTCTAGACATATGCAATGAAGGCAAGACACAAACAAATCAATAAAAAGAAGAGTACTAAAATCAAAAGCCCAAGGCTCCTTAAATACACAAAGGTCACTAGCTACCCTCTAAAACTAGATCCACAGAAGGGATAAAACCACAGCTAGCTCCTAGAGAGTGCACAAAAGTCAACATGTACCCTCCAAAAACTAGATCCACAAAAGGACAAAACGGCATCTAGTTTCTAGGGTTGCCTAGTCACCAGCGGATTATCAGTTGGACCGATAAACCGGAAGACTCTTGGTCCGAGACCGGTAAAACATTCTCTAACAAAAGTAGATAGCCCGAGAAATCACTCAAGTGGGTATTGACCGGGTGCACAAATGAGTGCCATCGACATCAACACTCTCACCCTAGTGTTTAAATCTAGCAACTTTTAACAACATCCCATCAACCGGTGGGATAAATCAACAATAACACACGATATATAACAAAGGTTCAACTAAGAAACTCATCCAAAAGAGTGGAATTATCTCCGGGTAGATCCATTGAAGGATTAATGGGAAGATTGAGTTTAAGAACTCATCTACCTTCGTCAAACTATTCTCCTTTTGCAGTCCCCTCCAACTTGTTCGGGTCAAACTTGAAAAGCGTCCATGTTACTAGTGGAGTCATGTTGTCCGGGATGGACTTACTCTTGGATGTGCCTTGTATTCACACCAATCACCTATCACAAATTCTGGTCCGGCTTAGAAAACATAAGTATACCGGACAACCGGTGTACCTTCTGCGGAACACTTTATTGGACTAACGTGGATGTAGATATCGCAGGTATCTAGTACCAAGACAAATAAATAAACATCACAATTGACCACTTTGAAGAGGTGACTTGGGAAACAAGAAGTTGGAAGAGGGTTTTTCGGTTGACCGGGAAGACAAGGAAAAAGATAGGAAAATCATACAAGATCTAGAGATGAGAGAAAAGTGGAGAATACATAAAGGAATACTTTTGCCACAAGGCCGGGACAATGGTAAACAAACGGTGGGACACTAAGATAGACTCGCAAGTGCTAGAAATCAAGACCTAGGGCATACAAGGTCTAGAGAGAGTTTACCGGGAGACTTTTATCTAGACCGGAGATGATGTAACCGGAGGTCACCCTGGTAGGAAAAGAGAGAAAAAGACTTAACAAACCAGGAAGTTTGCACAAACAAAAGAAATCCAATATGAGGCAAGAATCACCTTTTTCTTCAACTCATTGCCACCTCCTTGTTGCACCCGCAACCTCTTTCAAATCTTAGTCTTGTCTCTTGAATCTTCTCGCTGTAGCCACAAACCTCTTGGCATCACCTCCACGCCTAAAAATATCCACCAACGCCGTCAAAAAGGCTCCTCTACCACCAAATCCTAGGTTTGATGCTTCAAACCTTAGATGCCACCAACTTCTTCAAAACCCTAGCTTGCGCGCACTTCCTCCACCACCTTCAAGAGACTTGGAATCTCTTTGAAAAGCCTCCCAATAGCCTCTCCAATCACCTTGAAATCTCCTTCACAAATGTCATTCTTCAATTTCTTCTTCTTCCACTGCTTCTTCTTCAAAACCCCAACTCCTTAAAAAGACCCAAATAGAGAAAGAGGGAGAAAATATGAAAGAGAGAGAGAACTAGAGAGGGAGATAGAGGAAAAATTTTGAATGGGGGGGAAGAATTTAGAGAGAGGGAGAGAGGAGAGTTGTTGGAGGAAGAGGAAGAAGTTCTGGAGGGGGGTCAAATTCGGGAGAGGGGGGGTCGGTGGAGAGGGAGGGGGAATTCGTGGGTGTTGCTCGGATGATACCCGGGTAGCGGGGTATCTGCACATATCCGGGTTGATACCCGGGTATGTTTTTAATTTTTTAATTTTAATTTTTTTTTCTTTGTCTTCGTCTTTGTCTTTTTTTTTTATAAATATTTTCTTTTCTTTTCTTTTCTTTTTCTCATATAAAATATAGTGTCCATAAATGGAGACTTAAACCTCTACAACAACAATCCTAAAAACCTAAACAACTACCACTAACACTACTAAGTATACTATCTCGTTGATGAAGACTTTGACTAGTTAGTTTAGTTTTTAAGTGGTGATTTGAACTTTTGTTTTGGTGATCCTGCCTAGGCATTTTTTCTAGGTCTTTCGGGCACAACTTTGGTAGTTTTAAGGCTCCATTTGATCACCACTTTAAAACTAATTAACTAGTTAAGCATTTACCGACTTTCACTAATTATTATACAACCCTACTTCTACGTAATACTAACTACTTTCCAGTTATCTAAGACTAAAATTCACAAATTAACTAATTTTTTTGGTAGGGGCAATCAAGTGGGAGTTTCAGACTCCTACACGAGGCGTCATTGTGGTGTGGCGTAACGAGTACGGATTGCGGGCAGCAACGCCAATCTCGGGGGCTAAAGCACCCACTCTACCACACCTCACGCCTGAGCCACGCTCGACCGGGGTCGATAGGGCGATCCTTTGTAATCCTTCAAATTTTTTGTATAATACCCACCAACAAGTTTACGTTCACAGCAATCATTCTGCAAAGCGAGGGCACATATTTCCAATTTCAAATTACCATAATTTGCTCAAAAAATATCCAAATTACAAACCGCAAAGTGCATTGGAAAGATAATGAAGTCTTCTTTTTTTATATGTTAGGTATTTTCAAAAAAACCTATAGATTTATAGATAAATATAGCATTTTTTGACAAACTACTTACGATCTAGTGCTACCACCATTAGCTTTGATTAAAACCTTCATACAATGAGGCATGCTAGCAAGGAGAATTTCAATCATCTCTTAAGATACCTCTTTCCATGCCCTTTGAATGGTATTGACTAATTCTTCTTTGTTTTGCGATAGCTCCTCCTTTTGGACAATGTCTTTCACTGTCTTTCATAGGTTTTCAATGGGATTTAAGTCGGGAGAGTTTGCAGGCCATGAAACCTTTCTTATGCTATATGCTTGTCTCCAATCACTTGATTCCTTGCTACAATGCACCAGGGCACCATCTTCCATGAGTATAAGTGTCTCGAGATGATCGTGGAGAAAATGGAAGCCACATAAGCGGCTTTTATAAACTACATCAACAAAGTCTCTACCTTTTCGTCTACTAGGTGGCATTATAACAAGAGGCCACTTGTCGAAACCACTGAATGCACCCCAGACCATCATTGATCAACGACTAGATTTGAAAGATGGTGCTAAAAAATCTGAAGAAAAACTTTCATGTGACTTTCGCCATACCTTCGCTTGCCTCGGCCTTTTCCACTTTCAAATGAGGATTCATCTGTCCATATGACATTCTTCCAACAAGGTGTTGTCGAATGTTGGTGTTCTTTAGCAAATGCTAATCTCTTTGCCTTGTGCTGTTGGCTAAGAATTGACTTCTTTATAGCAACCTGATTGATAAATCCAATACTCTTCATCGCCTTCCTAAATGTAGTGGGGGAAACCTTCACATGCATCTTTTCTTTAATTGCAGCAAGTGATAAACGTCAATTCTTAGATAGAATACTGTCACGGGATGTGGCGTCGAGGACCACACCACATCTCGTGGTGTTAGCGTAGGTTAGATTAGTCTAATCTACGTTAGTTTATGTTTAGGGACGTATGGCGGCACACCACATTCATCCGTGAATGACTTTCATCCAGTTAGAGTTGTGTGTGTGTGCGTATACCGCCGAACTTGTCCTTGCCTTGATGTCTTTGTCAGGTCAAGCTTTGTGAGTGAGAGTGGAGAGTAGTCTTTGAGAGTTGCTTGTAAGTAGCAGTTTAAGCCATTAGTGAAGTCTCATGCTTTCCATTTGTACTTCACACTCGTTGATTCACCCATTGTGGTGTGCGCGACGCTTCACTACTCTTGTGATATGCAACACATTCACTTGACAAAGACTTGAGGGTGTACTACGTATACTTGTTTTAGTATATGTTTTTCGTTTATTTGATGTTGGTTGTGATTCTCGATTTGTTGTGCTAGCGATCTTTGTTTATACGACAATACAGCCAAGCACCCTTTTATCATGTACATTGAGCTTTGGAGGCCTACCGCTTGACTTCAGCGATTGTAATGTTCCACAATTTTGAAAATTCTTTCAAACAATAAACACCGTGGACTGTGTCATTCCTAATTCTGCTCCAATACGATATGTTGACATGCCAACAATATGCATACCAACAATCATCCTCCTCTCAACCTCACTTAATATTCTAGTCTTCATAGTTCTAAAACCCACGAACAACACCACTAAAGTCAAATCAAAACACCTCTTGTCTCAAAAATTCAAAAACCTTTAGAAGTAAATATACTTCTGTACTATCCTAGCAACTAGGAAGATGTCCAATTTGATCAATGTGAACTAATCAAGAGCATGTGAACAAATCACCAGTATGTGAATGCAATGAAGAGCATATGAAATTAATGTCATGGCCATACCATTCGAATTAATCACTACAGCATCACTACACCTCTCAGTTCATCAGCACAACATTAGTACTAGACCATCTCATTACATGAAGCTATCCAAGACCATTTGAATTGAGAACTAGAGCACCAACACTTTAAAATTTGAGCAAATTCTTCTCCTCCAATTGATGTTATGCCCACCAAAATACTAAAGAAGCAACAATCTCTTCAAATTCTACTATTTGTGCAAAGTTGCAAGCTCAAGAAACAGAACCACTAGATTTTCAACTACTCACCAAAAACACTCATACAATGTATTCACAAGCTATCACATTGCTTGATCTAAGTATGTTTTGTGTTGAGAGGTTGTTGGAGATCCATATATGAAGCTCAAATTCACAAAAATCTCAAATGTGTTGGCTCAATAAGCATAGATGTTGCCTTCACAGTGTAGGAGGCTAGGAGCTAGAGACACAACTTGAAGTGCAATCAATGCAATCTAATTGTTCCTAGAAAAATAGCTTAGATTAGCATATGAATGATACCTAGAATGTATTTAGCTTGTTTCTAAACAAGCAAGTGGCAGTTTTGTGAAGTATGGAGTTGTAAATTGGAAGATATGATTTTTCAAAGTTGCACTTCTTTTTCACTGGCACTTGGAGTTTGAAAGTTTGAACAAAAACTTGTTGGTGGGTATTGTACAATGTAAATATGCAAAAAGACAAGAGGTACGTGGGAGTATAATTTTTATTCTCATCGGACTGATAGAAAAAAAGTTCTGCCATGTTAAAGAGAAAATTGTCGAGTGTAGGCACGTCGGGCAACTCCAAAAACTTTTGCTAGGACATTCTAGTAAATTTGAAATTTTCAATACTAGCAAGTAATATTATCTCCTTTCATACTGTCTGAAAACATTTCTTGTCTTTAGTGGAAAAATGCATTTTATTCCAAGTCAAAGATTTTCACACATTGTTGGGATAGGAACCAAAAAACTTCTTTTCTTCCACATAAAACTTTGAGATCTTCATATTTTTCATTTTTTCATTTTTTAAAAAAATATTACAAAAAGTCAACTGATCCACTTAATGCAGGGATGAAATTGAACCTTATTTTCTACTTCAAACACTATAGTCTTTCAATCCGTGCGGTCAAAGATGATGAAAGTCTGCAAGTATGATATTCATTAAGTTTTAAATAAGATTTTACAATGAAAACTAGAAATACGGTTTATTTTTTCCTGCTTTACTCATTGCACTAGAATTAACAGTTTTGAAGTGTTTTTGGTGTAAAACACTCAAGGAAATTGAGAGGTTAATCTTAAAACGTCAATCCGTAACCGTATACACATGCACGTATTTCACTCTGTAAAATACAAAAGAATGTATATATATTTTATCATGTTCAAATACAACACCATACATGTAGAATATTGTGACCTTATGGCATTTAAGGGTTAACCACGTGTGTTGGCATATTTCTAGTACACATGTATGAAAACAAGGTATTTTTTGTGGGCCTATTTATATTATGTTCAATTATTTTTTGCAATCAAATACAACCTTTTAAAAAATAAGTATAGTTTTAACGATTAAATGAGGCTATATTTGATTTAAAAGTATATGATAGACCCTAGGTTGTTTCCTAATTTTTTGACAATGCCCAACCAAGGATGGTATAGTATAAAATATTCTCCTCTTTGGTGCTAGTATATATACTTGTACAACAAACTTGTCTTAAGTACAAACCATTGGTGAAACGGAACCTAACACCATTTATGCTTCTCGTAATTACCACGTATGGATCTCCATAAGGACAGTCATGACGAAATTTGACTATTTTTTCCAGAAAGGGAGGGGGTAGTGGTGGGGCATCGCCGTTTTGTGATGGCTTGTGAGACTTAGTGGTTGTACAACATTGGGTATCATATCACAAAACAAACTTCAAATGACATGAAGGTGATGACTATGTGTGCAATGGACTTTGGCGGTCTAGACTCTAACCTTCTAGAATATTGTAAAACCTAGAGATCCAACGCATATCTAACATCGACTTGGGTCACATAGGTCAAAGTTGGTTTGGTTTTAACCCGTACACGTCAGTTGCAAACTGTATATACATGTATGTATTTTACTTTGTAGAGTAGAGGAAATGTATTAAAATTTAGCAAGACTTTCACCTTTGGATTAAAGATTCTTCAACTCAAATCTTTCATTTGGAGGTCATGTCAATATTTGAATCTTATCAAGTTCAAATACGACCATATACACGTAGAATACTATGAGCACTAGTGGCACCTTCTGACGTTTAAGGGTTATACCCTTTAATGCCTATGTGGACATGGGAGAATCTACGAGCATAATAGATTATGCAGAACATCATTTACTCAATGGATACATTTCATCATGATCCTATTTCACGGAAATCATTGTAATTCGCCAATGCCCGCATCAATTGGAGGTCTTGGAAAGCTGACAACTTGCCTGAAGTGCGTCCTAGAGATTGCCACAACAACGGCAATTGTGGAAAAAGTTAAAACACCAAGAGCACCAAAATCGACCCTATCAGAGCCTTATAGGCATTAAAAGGTTGATAGAAATATGTAATAGTGGAGTCCATGGATCTTGAGCCAGTGATAATATATGCACAATTTTCATCAGCTAGGTAAACGTTCTCTTTTGTAATGGTGACAAATCTCAAACATAATTGAGTTGTTGCCTAGATTCTAGTTAACCCTTAAATGTTATAAGGTCACAATATTCTACAAGTATGGTGTCGTATTTGAACATGGTAAGGTTTAGATATTGAAAAAACCTCCAATTGAAAGATGTTAGTTGAAGAATCTTCATTCCAAAGGTGTAAGATGCTTGCTAAAGTTTATATATATTTAATGTACTCTATAGAGTAAAATATGTGCTTGCATATACGGTTCCTAACAGACAATTAATCCTTTAATGCCAAGATGGTTGTGTTTGGGTTGGATTGGGTATATTTTTGGTGAGATCTCCTTGTGTGTAAGTTGGATCCACCTTTTATGGTTGAAACGTGTATGGCAATAGTGAATATCCTTCAAATGGAACAATTCCGAGGCACATTGGTGCAAGCATTGGAGAACTACAATGATTTATGTGAAGTAGGGTCAAAGTGAAATGTAATCCTTGTGTAGATGCTGGTGTGCATGATATATTACACTCGTGGATTCTTTTGAGCCTTGTGAAGACCTCCATTGCTAACCCTTTAGTGCCCATATAATGTTCCTCCAAAATCAAGATATGTGTTGGTTTTTTTCTTTGAACTAACTTTGATGGAAATTCAATGACTAATTTTAGTATCCAACCTTATACAATTGAACTCAAACCATGACATGAACTTTAAGGAAAATTTGTACATCCAACGGTTGATAAGATAAATTATGGTGATTAAAGCTACCGTATTTGGTAATGAACATGGTGGACTTTGGTGGGTATACTACTTTATCCATCAATAGATTCTTGCAAGAATTTTTGTACTTTGCATAACAAAGATTCACATGTGCACTAGGTCCATAGCTTCACATTGACATACATGAAGAAAACATTTATGCATGATTATTGTTGAATTCTTTACTATTGTCTACACTAAACATCGCATTTAGTGTAGCACCCAGTAAATGACTTGTAAATGCGATAAGTTTTTACTCTTGATGCCAATTTTACCAAGAGCACAACTCTCTATAGTATTCAAATAAGAGGATCATCATAAACATAGTTGGAAAAAATATTCACTTAAAGTAAAAACTTATAGCATTTACAAGTCATTTACTGGGCGCTACACTAAATGCGATGTTTAGTGTACTTGACTGTATACAAACAAGCTCCAAACATATACAAATTAAAATGGAAATATTGTGTGCCATGAGAGAGATCAACAATCACAAAATAATGAAGAGACTCTAGAAGACTAACTCCAATCAAAGTTTAAGACCAACACCATTTCCCATGTGTATGAAATACAACATAGTACATAGCAGGGTATTCATTGTATTTCAATGTGTTTTGTGTTGTACCCCTAGCTTTACCATAAGTTATAAAACTCCAAATCACTATCTGTTTTTTCCAGAGTGTTCATGTAATGTGTGCGCACATCTGAACTTCAAGTTTCACAACCTAATTCCATGGATTTCATGCAAATTGAGTTTTAACACCTCTAGAGTCCCATTTTGGGTCTTGTGGGCACTGAAGGGTTAAAGGGTCAAGGGTTAATCACACGAGCTAAAGATGAACACAAGGAGTGATTTTATGGATTTGTTATTGGTAGGGTCCTTGTACTTCTTCTCCCTCTTGGGATTTGGACCTAGGTTCAAATGGTATGGTAGTTTCAGTGTACATCATTTTGGGATGCGCATCTGCAAATTGTGATTGAGGTCCAATCACAAAAGGAGGGTTCTGAGACTATCTGGTCAACTACCTACTCATGGTCTATTATTTGGTAATCCAATGCAAGATGTAAGGGAAAGTTGACTCATAACATATTGCACAGAAATAGATGCAGCATTATCATGGGATGGATTCATGTATCAGAGTACCTTGCTTGAGTCAGTGCCCCAAAAGGTATCAGGCAGATAAAACTCCTGCAAAGCTCCACGCCTGCAAAGCACTGTACTAAATCTTCATAGAGTTAATGAAGAGAAAAATAAAATGATTTCTGGGCAATCATCATCTACACAAGCTATGTATACTTGCAAAAGTGGGATCTGAAAGTTACGCCCATCCACATCAACTCCACACATCAAACATGGTTTGCAGTTGCACACTCCTCAAAATGCTCAGGCCACCTTCATTAAAGAAGTGGCAAATTCCACATCTAGCTCTGCTAAAAAAGCTTCAGAGTGGTACTAGATCTACAAACAAAGCATCTTCACCAACAAAAGGAAACAAGCTCATCTTGAAATTTAACTAACTGACCTGTCCTCACTCACAGTGCAACACCATCAACACCATGACTGCAAACAATGGTCTTCACCACAGACAAAAACATTCATTCATGACACAAGTGAAGACTGCAACATGAGAGAATTTGCTGCAATTGCATCTTCCAGGTCTAAGATTTTCACTACGAGATGTGCGTGTTTGCAAGTAGCGCACGTACTTGCCTCTATTTTTTCCGCAGCGATCGACGAGCCAGATGCGAGAAGATCATGATGACGAAGCAGGCGATCCAGGTGGCTCGCCCGCCGAGGAGCTGCTGCGCCTGCACCACCCACTCGTTCTTCGACTTGCTGGAGCTGATGAGCAGCAGCGCCACCAGGATGAACGCTAGCGCGTATCGGCTCAGCACGCTTGCAATCGTCGGCTGCACAGACACACATCTCGCACGCATCAAAATCAATGCTGGCTGCTCTAAGTATGCTTATGCATGTTAGCACCGTCTGGCTGCTCTAAGTATGAGACGCGCAATCTGTCTCTTATGCATGTTAGCACCGTCTAAAGAGACAGAGACAATCATATAAAAAAACAGATCCAAAAATCTACCTTGCAAAAAACCTTATTATGCACACAATGATACGATTTTTCACTCCGGTATCATGAGCTTAAGCATGTCAGCACAGAGACAATCATATATAAACAGCTCCCAACTACCTTCCAAACGAACCCTAATTATGCACACAATGATACGATTTTCACTCAGGTATCATGAGCTTAAGCTCAGAGACAATCATATATAAACAGCTCCCAACAACTACCTTTCAAACAAACCCTAATTATGTTTGATACGGTTTTCAATCAGGTATTGTAAACTTAAGGTAAACCTTTCAGCGACAGAGACAACCATTGTGTTCTTCCTCATCTTATGAACTGCAATAGCGACAAGCATGTTTCCAGAATACAAACCTTCCAAACAAACCCTAATTATGCCATCATCTCCTGGAACGGTTTCCAATCAGGTACTACGAGCAAGGATACCTCTCATCAACAACTGAATTACGCACACAATGCTACCATCATCTCCTGACACCATTTTCAATCAAATATTATGATCTTGAGCAAGCCTCTCAGCGACAGAGACAACCATTGTTCTCTTCATGGACTGCAAGAGCGATCGAGAACAGAAACCTTCCAAACAAGCCCTCATCACGCACATAATCTACACATCCAACACGATCAGCATCTTCCGACCCAGTACCTTGGGTTCGCCATCGAATCGGATGATGGAATCCTGCTTCCCGGAGTACTGCACGAGCGACAAGCCGTTCTTGGGGTTGTAGAACTGCTCCACTCCGCGGCCCTGCGACAGCGAGTACGCGTACACGGCGGTGAGGCGGCACTTGCGCATCAACCCCTCCAGATCCACCTGCTTCTTCTCGTACCCCTCCCACGGCAGCTTCAGCTTGTGCACCGGGCCCTTCCCTCGGATGTACACCTCCACCAAAACCCTGTCCTCCCCCCACTTCGACATCGCAAACTGCCCTCCGCCTCTCACATCACACAAACAAAACCCGAACCTCGCAAACACTGTGCCTACACTTTTCTCTTCTCTTCTAGATTCGGATTCTAAGAAAAACCCAAAATTTCATATAATTTTTGGCTAAAGAAACGCAGGAGTTTTGTGTAGAAACAGACGAGAAAACAGACGTGAAGACGGAAGACGAATTCCACGCGGAATCGGTCATCCTCTCCAATTCGGACTTGAGCTGGTCCCACAGCAACAAATTTAGGTTAACCCTTAAACGTCAGTCGGGAACCGTATAGACAGCCACGTAATTTACTCTGTAAAATACGAAACATGTTTTTCAGTGTAGCAAGCACCTTACACCTTTTGGATTGAAGATCCTTCAACTAACATCTTTCATTTGGAGGTCATTTCAATCAATCTGAACCTTATCATATTCAAACACGACACCGTATATGAAGAATATTGTGGCCACTAGTGGCACCTTACAATGTTTAAGGATTAATCCTTAAACGTCAGAACCATCCTCTAGTGGCCACAATATTCTTCATGTACGGTGTAGTGTTTGAACATGATAAGGTTTAGATTGATTGAAACGACCTCCAAATGAAAGATGCAAGTTGAAGGATCTTCAATCCAAAAGGTGTAAGGTGCTTGCTAAACTGAAATACATATTTTGTATTCTACAAAGTAAAATACGTGTCTGTCTATACGGTTTCCAACTGACGTTTAAGGGTTAATCTAAATTTGTTGCTGTGGGACCAGCTCAAGTCCGAATTGGAGAGGATGACCGATTCCACATGGAATCTGCCTTCTCTCTTCAATTCTGTTTTCTCAGGCTATCGATTGTCGTCGTTTCAACATGATTTGGCGAGATGTGTTTGAGGAGATTCGTTGGATGAGGGATTTGTTTGAGGAGGTCTGTTTGCGAATCGGAGAGAGAATGGGGCTTGGAAAAGAGTGGGATGAGTAGTGTGCAGAGTTAGGGTTTGGTGGTTTTGTGGGTTTGGGGGATGCGGGAGGTGTGAGGTGTGAGAGGGGTTAGGGAGAGATGGGGGCGGAGGAGGGGACGGGGATGTTGGAGCAGATCAGGACGCTGACGGATGTGGGGGCGATGACGCGGATGCTGCACGAGTGCATAGCGTACGAGCGCAGCATCGATGGGGAGCTGGAGGGGTTGCTGGAGGAGCGGCATGGGTTGGAGCGGAAGCTGGCGGGGTTGTACCAGGGCGCGGAGGTGCTGGAGTTCGTGCGCTCGGATGCGGATCAGATGCTGCGGAGCGTGGGCGCGACGTGCGAGCTGGCGGATCATGTGAGCGGGAAGGTACGCGAGCTGGACCTGGCGCAGTCGCGCGTGCAGGGGACGCTGGCGCGGATCGACGCCATTGTGGACCGGACCAACTGCATCGACGGGGCGAAGCAGGCGCTGGAGGTGGAGGACTACGAGACAGCGGCCAAGTACGTGGAGACGTTCCTGCAGCTGGACGCGGAGTTCGAGGACCACGCCGGGAAGGTCACGGGCGCGGAGCAGCGGCGCCAGATGCTGGAGAGTAAGCAGAAGCTCGAGGGCATTCTGCGGACGAAGCTGGCCGCGGCGATCGACGGGAAAGACCACGCGAATGTCGTCCGGTTCGTGAAGCTGTTCCCGCCGCTGCAGCTGCAGGAGGAGGGGCTCAAGTCCTACGTCGGGTACCTGCGCAAGGTGGTGGCGATGCGGGCGGAGAGCGACTACGAGGGCCTGGGGAAGGCTACAGCCGCGGATTTCGTCGGCATTTTGAACAACATCTTCAAGGACATCGCGTTTGCGGTGGAGGAGAATGAGGATCTCCTCTTCGATCTCGCTGGCGAGGAAGCCATTGCGCTGGCGATGCTGGAGCTTCAGGAGGAGTGCAACGCGAGGGGCACGCTGATCGTGAAGAAGTACGTGGAGCAGCGGAAGCTGTCGAAGCTGACCAAGGAGATCGCGCTCTACAACAAGAACGACATGAATTTGCTGGCGGTTTCAAGCGCTCCTGAGGGCCCGGATCCCCGGGAGCTCGAGATTTACCTCGAGGAGATGATGTTGTTGAGCCAGACGAGCGAAGACTACTTCGACTTCATGCTCACCAAGATGAGAGAGGCGGGCGCTGCAGGCGCGAGCCCCCGGGAGTCGAACACTTTCAAGCTCGGAAGCTTCGGGCTCTCCATTCAGGAGCTCGTTGGCTACTACATTGTGTTGGAGGAGTATTTCATGAGCGAGAACGTGAAGAAGGCCATCAAGATCGATGAGCTGGTGGCGGACGGGATGACCACTTCCATGGTGGACGACGCGTTCTACGTGCTTCAGAGCTGCACCAGGCGCGCCATCTCCACCTCCAGTTTGCAGCCTGTTCTGCAGATCATCAACAACACGGCGGCGTTGCTGAACAACGACTTCAGCGAGGCCTTGCAGCGCAAGATCCGCGAGCCGAGCCTGTTTCTCAAGCTCTTCTCCGGCGGTGTGGCTCAGCACAAGGTGGGCACTGAGGTGTCCACGGCTCTCAACAACGTTGATGTAAGTGCAGAGTACGTCAGCAAGCTGAAGCATGACATCGAAGAGCATGCATTTGAGGTGCGCTACTGCTCCGTTGAAGTTATCAAATCCCACCTTTAGTTTCAGGCTCAGGACAAGCTTGGCTTTCTAGATTACATTATGCAAGAGGTGGTCTGTCATTTTCTTATGATGCGGTTCTGATCATGCCTTCCATCGACTGACGCGCTGCCCGGCTCTTGGCAGACGTTCATTGGACCTGGAGAGAAGGAGAAGGTGAAGTCTGCTCTACGAGAGCTTGAAGACATCGGGAACCGCTACAAGCACATCGGAAACCAAGGAATGGAGCAACTGGCCAACAGCATCACTCCCAGATTGCGAAACCTCCTGGATGTGGTCAGCACCCCTAAACCCATCCCCTAATGTTTACTTCCTCCATCTCTTTTTCACTCTTCACCAACGTGTTTATTGCTTGGCAGGTTGGAGCTGTGAGCTATGAGCTGACCGAGGCACAGTATGCAGAGAACGAGGTGAGTGACCCATGGGTGCAGAAGCTGTTGCACGCCGTTGACGTAACCGTCACGTGGCTGCAACCTCTCCTGACAACGAACAACTACGACTCCCTGGTGCACTTGATCATCGACACCTTGGTGAAGCGACTGGAGGTCCTGATGACGCAGAAGAGGTTCAATCAGCTGGGCGGCCTGCAGCTGGACCGAGATGCTAGAACACTGGTTGGCCACTTCTCAGCCATGACGCAACGGACCGTCCGGGACAAGTTCGCCCGCCTCACGCAGATGGCCACCATCCTCAACTTGGAGAGAGTGTCGGAGATTCTGGACTACTGGGGTGACAACTCCGGGCCCATGACATGGCGCCTCACGCCCACTGAAGTGCGCCGTGTGCTTGGACTTCGGGTGGATTTCAAACCAGAGGTAATCGCTGCTCTTAAGCTTTAGCTTCTATTCCATTATTCTTTTTCCTGCACCGGTTTCTACCTCTGCAGGTTGACAGCCATGTCTACTTTGCGCCTCTTGCAAGTAATAATGTAGTTCTACTTTGTAATACATACTCGTCATATACATTGACATCATCTTAAGAACCCAGTTGAAAGTTTGTGAATATCTGATCCCATCTTCGGCTTGATGAGCTCACCTCAAGTCCAGTTCCACTTTAACCCTTGAACGTCATAAGGTGCCACTAGTGGCCACAGTATACTACATGTATGGTGTCGTATTTGATCATGATTGAAATGACCTCCAAATGAAAGATGTTAGTTGAAGAATCTTCATTTCAACGGTGTAAGGTGCTTGCTAAACTTTAATACATTCTTTTGTGTTCTACAGAGTGAATATGTGCATGTACATATGGTTCCCCACTGACGTTTAAGGGTTTGAATGGTTAAATCCTAAGCTTGAAACATTGGAGGTCATTTCAATCAATCATGTTCAAATATGACATGATACATGTAGAATACATGACTATTTTGCAACTTCTCCAAGCTATGTAGTTGGTGCAATTGAATTATCTGAATTTGAAATACCATTGGTGGCATTGGATTGGGCTCAACACAAATACAAACCTTTTGTAACTATTGTATTTATCAATTCTTACACCGTGATGTCAAATACACAAAACTTATATGTGGCTTCTCTTATCTATAAGGGTTGAGGAATTGAAAGAGAGGATGTGAGATGGGCTAGATAGAGAGGTCGAGGTTATTTTTATACACCAAATAGACAGGATGAGATTCTTTTATGCACCAAAATAAATTGTAAAAAATCTCATACTTCTTTTTTTTGCACCAATAAAATGCATAAGTAGTGATGGCAATTAATGCTCTTGAGCCCTATTCCATGCATGCTAAAGCTCCTCCGTGGTACCTCAAGTTTCCAAAAGGTTGACCTTTCCCAAGCTAAGTCACCATGTACATGGAGTCCGAGTTACTAACATAGGACCATAAGATTTGGATTGAGGGTCACTTCCCTTTACTTTTAGGAAAATCTGTATCGGAATATGTATTTTTTAGTTGTTGTAATTTAATATTTGCATATCTTTTATCTACATTGAAATCAAAATTTCAAATTAAAATGTGTGATTCTTTCAATATATTTTAATCAAAATTTGTCATGTATGATATACAGTATAATGTTGTTGTACACATACTTATTTAGTATAAATTATACAATTGTAATTGCAAAGCATATAGAAGAGGTACACATGTTGAAACATTCAATCAAAGACATAATTTTCCATTCTCAAAATCATCTTAACTTAACAAATCCATAGAATCAACCTTAAACGTCAGAATGACCCACAATATTCTACTTGTATGGTGTCGTATTTGAACATGATAGGGTTCAAATATTAAAATGACCCAAATGAAAGATGTTAGTTGAAGAATCTTCAATCCAAAGGTGTAAAGTCTTGCTAAACTTGAATACACTTTCTTGTAGTTTACAGAGTAAACTATGTGATCATATATATGGTTCCCATGGGTCGTTTAAGGGTTAACCCTTAAACGTTAGTCGGGAACCGTATATACAAACACATACTTTACCTTGTAGAATACAAAAAAATGTATTAAAGTTTAATAAAATTTACACCTTTGGATTGAAGATTCTTCAACGAACATCTTTCATTTGGATCATTTCATTATCTAAACCCTATCATGTTCAAATACAACACCATACAGGTAGAATATTGTGGGCCATTCCGACGTTTCAGGGTTAAAAAAATCTCCCTATTTTCCAAAGCCCAATACCACCCTTCTAAAATCAACTGCTTAACCCCTAAGAGCCCAAGTGTACGTGGGGCGTACGTGTTGGATTTTGGGCATGTACCTTTGAGTGGAGAAAATACTCCGATTCTTATGAAACTTTTACACTGCATTGTCCTTGATGAAATCTACATGGGGAATTTTTCAAATATGATTTTGGACTTTTGGTTCAAAAGTTATTAGCCTTCGAAGGTGAAAATGGGGAGTTTGGACTGTAGGGGCAGCCATGTCAACCAATGCATTTTGAGGAGAAAAATGGGGTAGAATTTTGGGACAGAAAGGGCGAGGAAAGGAGTCCATGTGGGAAAAGGTTTGAAAATAATTAAAAGAGTTGTTAAGATAACTTAAAAAAAATAGCAAACAACCAGCCGTCAGCTGGCTCGCCAGCGTCCCATGCCAGAAGCGAGCCCGCCGAGATTATCTACTACTATGACATGCGACAGTCTGTCCGTCCGTTGCTCCTATCAGACCAAGAAGACCATCACCTAAAAGACCAAGAAGCACCATCACCAAGAAGACTGACTACTCGCGTACTACTGACTCTTCGGGGACTACGTCGCTTCATTGTGGCTTCGGGTACATGTTCGACACTCAAATGATGTGTCAACCTTGCGCACTGAGCTTTGGAGAATTTTGGTAACTGGGTTGTGGTAGAATTGCGCTGTGAGCGTTGGGTCGGACGCGACTTGCCTCCGATCTGATGGGCGGACATTGTAGAGGAGAGCCTGCTTGGAGAATCGGGGAACCCTAGAATTGTACTGATGGTTTTGTTGGAGCGTGTTGCATCCTTTGTTTAATCCACCTTAAGTGATCTGTCAACCTTACGTGCTGTTTTGGAGAATTTGGGTAATCGGGTCACGGTTGATCCGAGTTGGGTCGGACGCGAATTGCGTGGGTCGAGCCTCCGATATGATGGGCGGACATTGTCGAGGAGAGAGAGAGAGCGAGCTTGATGTGGTGGTGAGGAGGAGAGCCTGCTTGGAGAATCGGGAAAGCCTATGGGAGCATTTCTTTGAGGTATCACTCCTTTTCTTTGTAGGGTTTCGGGTTTTTTTATTGTCTTTCAATTAATCTTTGTTGTGCCTGGAATTGAAGACTGTTCTCTTGCTTCATATGAGAGATTAGGAATTTGACAACACTCATTTAGAACTACAATATTCCAGTAAAGGAAAACTTAAGCACTTGCAACAAAGTCTAATGTTCACCGTTTTACTTCTGGGCACGAAGCTGATGATTTCAGATGTTGGGATAGATTTTTCACAGCTGACTATAATAGTTACCACAAGAATTGGAAAAATATCCGAAGCAGGTACAAACGAACCCTCAGTTAAGCGTCTGACTCTGTCTTTCTAATCCTCAAGCTCCTTCTCCCTACTTTGTAACTTTGACTGCGCTGCTTCAAAATCCTCTTCTAATTCATTGATTAGCACCTCTTGCCGAGTAGTCTGATTGTCACCAAAGACTCCAATGTATGCTCCGCAATGTTGCCATGTCCTCATAAGTTTCAGGTGTCAGTATGAGAGCTTTGGTTTGGAGAGACTACCAAAAATTTTGAAGTCAATTTGTAAACTCAGCCAAAGTTTCCATAAGCTACTACTCTTTTTACTACTATGTCCTCACTCTTTGACAGTGAAGAAAGAGTTTGCACGAACATTAGCCGCCTTTTCTCTCCTTTGAGCTGATTTTGATTACATTGTTGTCGGGTGTGAATTGCAGGAGAAAGCGGTGACATCGTTATGGGGTTCGATACCCTGGGTCCTTACATGGTGAATATGGGATGAAAATAAGAATTAAATGATATGAAAATGTGACATGGTGTATGACACTGTGTACTTAACATAACAAATTACTTGCACATCACTTGAGGCCTGTTGACATGGAATTGTAGGTTGGGGTGAAGCAGGGATTGAACCTGGAAGATGTTTAGCTGGCAAGCTCCGTTGGAGCCAACGACGTGCGGAACAGGCCACCGCATCATCTCCAAAAGCTTGAACGAGTCCGGTTGAACCTCCACCAAATTGTTCTGGAGACACAACGCGAGAACAACGTGAGGATCTCAAGCAAAGAAGATGAATTGAAGTCAGAGAAAGAGAGAGAGGGCGTGCAACTGCTGCTTACAAGGAGCGCCAGGACTGCCATCAACGGGAAAAACGAGGCGAACATCACCACAATGCTGAACTGCAACGCCAACACACAAACACACAAACACACAATGCGTACTTGAAGTGGGTGAATTTTACAAGATGTTTTCTGGAGTAAGTCTGCCAAATCTGAAGTGTCCATTATTAAATCACAGGAGGAATGAATTAAACATTGATGGAAAGTAGAGAGTTTTTTTTCCTACCATGTAGAGTACTTCTTGAATACGTATGTACGGGGTTTTTATGTTTAGAAACTGATATGGGTTGGCTATGTTGGTGATGTACCGAGGTTTCAGAAACTCCTTCTCAGCTCGGGAGGCAGAATATTCCGTCACTTTCTCTCCATTTTCTTGCTTCTCTTTCATCTCAGAGCTGACATCCACAAATCTCATCAGATTGATAGCTTCCACAAGAGAAAAGAAGCTTGGATTACAACAGAAAAACACTCACTTTAGGGTTATGCGACTGAGTGACGCACGGTCAGGAGAGAAGAATTGAGCCATTAGAGGCGGTGATATGTAAGGTTTGATTCGTAACGAGAGGTTTTTGTAAAGTAAGAAATTGTGTTGTGTTTTTTTTTCGTCGTGGTTTTTGCATTTGAAGGAGTCTGTGAAGAAATTGTGACGAGTTTCTGGACCGTAGTTTTTTGGATAGCTGAGTTCTGTGTTGTGGGATTTTGTTTAGGCTCTCCCTCTTGCAACTAACTTACCGCAAAAATTTCTTTCTACCCCTATCCTTGCACCTTGCTCTTCTTTGTCTCTGTCACATGGGTTTATCCTGTTTCCAATCTTTTTATCACAAACTCTTACAAGCATAAATCTATCCTACATATCAAACATGAGAAACTGTCTCATTTCTAGATCATTTCAAGCAAAAATTTCCTCGCCGCTGTGTGCAGGTGAGAGAGAGAGCTGAGAAGTTTTTTCTTTTCTTTTTTAAGTTTTTGTGAGGAACGATGGGTACGTTCATGAAAGTATGCTTGAAATATTCATGAAAGTATGCTTGAAATACGAGGGATGCAAATTGCATTCTAAAATGTAATACGTCAATTTATTCGGAGGAGCACTAATAAAAAACCTTCCCCGGTCGGAATGACGGGTACCAAAACTTGCATATGTATATATATATATGTTTTTAAAGAAAAATGTCAATTTTTTATTTTTTATTTTTTTTCTTCGTCCAGCTGCAAGGGCTGTCAACTTCGGGACGAATTGGCCACCCAATTTCAAGCAATGCCCTTTCCCATAATGTTTTATTTATTCCATATATTCATGAAAATTATGGATTTTACTAATTTTAGTCTTTCTTCTTCTTCTAAAATTAGTGAAAAATTAATTGAAAGTTTCCACCATTGGGATTCTCAAATGCAACAACTTGTATGAAACAAACAATTTCATATCACTTATGTAGTAGTTGTCATCATTTTGTACCCCCTTTCAGTAAAGTATATATTTCTACATCTATTACCCCTCGAATTGACCTCAAATTTTGCACACAAATAGCTAACAACATATAAGCCATATTGGTAAAAGATTTGATCTCATTTCAATGTAAAAACTAGAAGATATCCCTAGTCAAAGTAGGCTGACCTTGTCGGGCAGGGGGGAAATACTTTTCTTTGCACTTCAAACGCTATAATCTTCACATCCGTACGGTGGATTGCAGCCAAATTTACATTGTAAGTTCATATACATGTCTATTTTAAGATTAGATGGTTAAAAGTCTACAATTAGACTTTAATGTTAGATTTCGTTGCCACTTATTGATGATGGCAGTTTTGGAGTGTTTCATGAGGGAAAATGTCTTGGGCTTTTAGGGGTTAATCCATTCCCAAGCGTTTCATCTATTTCCAGAGATTCATCCATCCATACGTTTTCATCCATTTTGTAGTGTGGGAGTCAGCATGTGGTGAGAATCTAGAGAAAGCTGCAGGCAAAGCAGAGGAGCAAAGAAAAAGGATCCATTGGGGCCCGCGTTCATGTTGCGATTCGGTGGATGCTACCGCGTGAATGTGAATTGCTTCTCCGATCTACACGTCGTTGCGGTGGTGCCATGCGAGGCGTCCAACTCACTCGCGTGCACGCTTCATCGATGCCGGTGGTGAAGATGAAGAAGGCGGTTCGGTGCACAGCGCTTGTAGTTGTACTTTAGGTTAGGGTTTGGTGTCTGCAATCGAATTCGCGTATCTGGAATTCGCCATGGCTGCCGTCAAATTGAAGAGGTTTAGCGATGTGGCGTCCAGGGGGTTGAGCGCCGTTAGCTTAGGCTGGAGAGCTCCGCGCGCGCCTCCGGGGAGGAGCAGCACCGCCGCGGGAGGAGGAGGAGGTGCGGGGATTTTGAGCCCTGTGCAGCGTGGTTTTTTTCCTTCGTCGCTGGTGCGCCGTGGGTTTCACGACGGCCCGGGGAAGCGTGCGCGGCGGGGTTTGCAGGCGAGTGCGGTGTGTGCGAGCTGCAGCGCGCCGTTGTCGTCGTCCGTGGCGTCGATTTATCCGATTTCCGATGCCGCCACGACGTGCGCCAAGTGCGGCGCGGTGGACTCCCTCGTGGTGGTGGAGTGCGAGGGCGGTGCGGGCGTGCGGGCGGACAGGCTGTCGGCGTTCACGGTTATGGAGAGCAAGCAGCTGCTGCAGACCGCGCACGCCGTGAAGCGGTGGCGGCAGCAGGAGGCGCCCTCGCGGCATTGGCAGGGGAGCGCGCCGCCGAATCCGCCTGTCGCGGTCGCCATGCCGCCGAGTCCCCCGTACTCTCCAAGCTCCAATCTCGTGCGTGCGCAGCCTGCCTCTGGCGGCTCCGGCGGCGGCGGCGGCTCGGGCTTTGGTGCGCGTGATGCTTGGGGCGGATCCGCGCTCGGAAAGGAGCTTCCCACGCCCCGGGAAATCTCCCAAGCGTTGGACAAGTTTGTCGTTGGCCAGGATCGGGCTAAAAAAGTACGTGAACTCCTCACCTGTTGTCCAGAGTTCTTTCGTCTTGGTTGCAAATAAGCGACTGAATGCTTGTTCTGAATCTCCTTTCCTTCCTATGTGCTTGTGGAATTTCTCAATGGACTTGGTTTTGGCGGATGCACATGGACGGTATGGTTTTTGTCATGATTTGTAACGAAAGAGCTGAAGGTTTTGATCAGAAGTGGATGAATGCTGAGGATTCGGGGTGCTTTCTTGCTTGCAGATATTGTCAGTGGCTGTCTACAACCACTACAAGCGCATTTACTATGAGTCGTTACAGAAGGGCAATGTAAGACCTACTGATGAGGGGTATGCTTATTCTACCGGAAGTCACTTTGTAGCAAGTAGGTTGGTTTTCCTTGTTAGGATTTGCGTTTTTTGGCTTTAATTGATAGATGACATTTCTTTTGAATGGTTCATACTTTTGAAAGATTTTTTTTATTTTTAAAAGCATATGTCTCGAGCTGAATTGAGAATCTGTTGAATGTTTAAAGTGTGCGAGCAGTTTGGGACACTCGATGAAGTATCTGGGACCTGGATGTGCAGATTTGGTGGTCTCAGCTCTGGTCTTTCGGACGCTGAAGGTGAAGAAAGTGACGGTGTCGAATTGGAGAAGAGCAATGTTCTTCTGATGGGCCCTACTGGATCTGGTTTGTCTACATTTTCCTGCGCTTTTGTTCCGAATTAGCCGCGTCTTGTCAACTAGCTACGTCTCGTCAATGTCATTTTCGTAAGTACTGCTTTCAGCAGTGATTGGAGAAACTTATTTCGCAGTTTTTTATTTGCAGGAAAGACTTTGCTTGCCAAGACCTTGGCTAGGTTTGTGAATGTTCCCTTTGTGATTGCGGATGCCACAACGCTCACTCAGGTACTGTAACGGAATCGCATTATCTTTGCATGTTTTAATCAATATAATTTTTTTTTGTTTTGACTTCTTTTCTTATTGATGATTTTAAGAATCAAACCGTGGAGAAGTTTTCACATGCTTAAGTGTGTTTCAACGGGTAATCTTCTGATGCTGATGGTTGTTCAGGCAGGATATGTCGGAGAGGATGTGGAATCTATTTTGTACAAGTTGCTGATGGTAAGTGACTGAGATTTACCCTTTCACTCGTAGTTTAGATGTATGCTGGTATATGGTACATTCGCACATTTTGAGTTGCTGCACTTGGATGCTGAGCGGAATCACAGGCGAGGTTGCTCATTGACCTACTGTTATCGCAGGCAGCGGAATTTAATGTGCCAGCCGCCCAGCAGGGTATTATTTACATTGATGAGGTTGACAAGATCACCAAAAAGGTACGTTGTCTGCGTTTTTGAAACAGCTTATCCGCTCATGAGGGGTAATAGCAATTAGCTGAATGAGCAAACGTTTCAGACGGTGCCTTTAGAAATCAAGAAATGCTAGGAATACTAGAAATGCATCGTTCATGTTGTCAGTCCTTCATGCATAGGTGTATATCGATGGCCGTCTATTTTGCTGTTGTAAAATGATTAACATATTTGCATGATTGGTCAGGCGGAGAATATGAATATAAGCAGAGATGTATCTGGTGAAGGAGTTCAACAGGCTCTTTTGAAGATGTTGGAAGGAACTGTATGTTTCTACTCTTCTCTCACAAGATATCACGAATTTTGATTTAATTATCGTGTTTCAGGGTGCTGCTGTAGCATATTGTATGCTAGTATACCAAATGTTCGATCCTGTTATACTGCAGAAGCTATAGTTATGCATGTTGTGGTGCAGGTTGTGAACGTTCCAGAGAAAGGGGCTAGGAAACATCCACGTGGAGACCATATTCAGGTGCTACGTTCATCCAAGTTATAATCTAGATTTTTATTGTTCGGTCTGCTGTAAAATGGTTCTAGATCGAGTAATGTGAGGGAGATTTTTGCATTCATTTTATATAATACTATCTATACCTGGTAAAATAATGAATCCTTGGAAGCGAGTTCCAAGTGCTACAAGAACGTGCATGTTGTCATTCTGCTCAAAGTTTGTTAAGATCGATCTATCTGATAAATTTCGAGCTTAAAGTCAAAGAAAATCTTCTGAATTGGTTTGATATACACGTCTTAACTCATGTCTCTCATTATCCACTTTAGTTTTGTTCGTACTTACATTATGAAACGATTCACGATTTGAAGTATTATGTCAGTTCTTTCTTTCTCTTGAACTGAGACATCTTACATCGTTCTCGACTGGGAATGCTGGCTTTGCAGGTTGACACGAAAGATATTCTATTTATTTGTGGAGGTGCTTTTGTGGAGCTTGAGAAAACGATTGCAGAGAGGTACAGTTTTTTTTTTTGGGGTGTATTCTCAATTGATTGAGGTTTCTAGATCTAGATGTGCTCCTTTCATTTGGTATGAGGAGCTTGTTTAGCCAACTTCAGAAGAGCTATGAAAGGCAACGTTTTCCGTCTCGTGGATTACACACAGGATGTTTTCATGGCAATATTTCTCAGCCTATAACGCTCTTTCACCTGCTCATGTGCTGAGGCAAATACGTCTATTCTTATTATTATTATCTTGCAATTTTGTAGGCGTCAGGACTCATCTATTGGATTTGGATCTCCCGTACGTGCCAACATGAGAGGAAACAGATTAGTAGATGCTGCCATCACCTCTTCATTGCTCGAAACGGTAAATATTTCTGTTTTGTGGCTTGTGACATGATACTTGCTTTCTGTTTAGTGCCTGGCTGCTCAATTGTGTTTCCTGGGAGTTCTATGCGCATACAATTTTCTCCAGAATATATTATTCTGTTCTAAATTCTTGGTAGCTGGTTTATTATACCTGTAATGTGTATCCTTTAAACATGATTACATATAGATTAGCAAGTTCCTGGCAAACTCATGTGATACTGATGTGCAGGTGGAGAGCAGCGACTTGATTAATTATGGACTTATTCCTGAGTTTATTGGTCGCTTTCCTGTCCTTGTCAGTTTAGCTGCCTTGAACGAAGACCAACTTGTGCAGGTACTATTTGGAATAAGAAATCTTGTTTACACTCCGCTTGGATAATATGAGCTAGTATGGAACTTAGTATACACAGCAAATAGTCACAGGCTTTGGTGGATTTCTTGGGATGTCTCATCTTTTTCTTTCTTAGCTGTCTTCATTATTAAGTTGCTTCGTGTCCTTGTTGTGTATTGTTGCTTTCAAGAGTCTAGCTCCTTTTTGTTTCTGAAACTATCAATCGCTGACAAAGTTGAGTTGCTTTTCTAAGGTCAAATATTTCTATGTTGCAGGTTCTAACGGAACCCCGAAATGCTCTGGGAAAGCAGTACAAGAAAATGTTTGCCATGAACAATGTAAGTTTCTAATTGCAACGTACACTGGTCGGGCAATCTTTGTTGCTAGCTACACAATTTTCTTTCTCCATCGGCAGTTTGTTACTAAGCCTTCGAAAAGATTATGAACTGTGTCGTGTTGCGACAGGTGAAGTTGCACTACACTGAAGGAGCGTTACGAAGAATTGCTCAAAAAGCAATGGCGAAGAACACGGGAGCCCGAGGGTTACGAACCATTATGGAGACCCTTTTGACAGATTCCATGTACCAGGTATTTTGCTCGACCTCTTTCAATGCCGGATTATAGAACATTGGCTGCGCCTGATGACATCATCTGCAGAGGATCTAATGCAACAATTGGGTCTACTGTTTTGACGTATAGGTTCCGGATCCAGTTGTGGAGGCAGATGAGAAAATAGATGCGGTTGTTCTGGATGAAGATGCGGTTGGTGCACCCGATGGCATTGGTAGCGGTGCTAAGATTCTCAGGGGCGAGGGCGCTTTAGATATTTATGTAGATAACACGAAGACTCCAAGCAAGGTAATTGAACTCAACTTCTCTTTCCTGTAGTCATGAAGTTTACATTCCCCGCCCTTATCCTGGTTTGTATTTGGTTGTACACAACGGGGAACAATCTGTTTCAACCTGCAGTTGGTTAGATTTAAATCCTCTTACGAATTCTTCCAGTGTTTCTGATCTTTCTTGAACTTGGCTGCAGGTCGAGACAGAGAGATCCCCTGAAGATGACGAAGTTGAAACAGACCGGGAATTGCCTGCAAGGGCAGCAAATTTGTAAATATAGTTGTGGCATTTGTACAGCGTAAACTACGACCTGCGATCTGGCATTTGTCGAAGCACATCTTGGAACCGGAATAAGCGTCCGGCGATGTTGCTCGCCAATGCGACCCTGCACTGGTGTAGAAACTGGCTCTTGCACTGCTCGAGTCTCCCATTGAGCTCCTGTGCCGGAATGATTGCCTGCAGGCGGTCCTATGTATAGATTCTGTTCTGCTCAAGGCGATATGTACTTGATAATAGAAAATTTATTCTGATCTCACTAGGTTATATACCTGTTGTACCAACGGGGGCGACACGCTTATTAATGAAGTGCTTCTGTGTAGACAACGTTGCGTGTGTGCCCACTGTTCCCATACGTGTCATTTGCTAGAAGAATGTTTATGTGGGCAAGTGAGGTTGTGCGAGAGAATGTATAGCTGGCAATGGGAAAACACCTCTCTGTTGACATCCATGCCAACGCGTTTGAGGGTCTGTCCTTGGGATTTGTTGATAGTCATTGCATATGCAAGTCAAATAGGGAAGTGCTTATGCTTGACTTCGTAAGGCAATCCTGCATCCTCGGATGTCAATGATATGCGCGGTCGCCTGTCATGACTTCCGCTTCAATGACCCACTGTGCAAACCGCCTGATGAGAAGTCACGTGCCATTGCACAAATCATTTGCACGATCGAGGTTCCGCAACAACAAAATCGGTGTGCCAACCTTGAGTGACAGTTGATGAGGAGGCCAACCGTTGGGGTCTAGACAGTTGAGGTACTTGGTGGGGATCAGGTTTGCACCTGCTACGTCTGTGATTGAATGAGAGGAACCTGTCACCCGTTCCTCAATCCAATGTAAAGCGTGGGCTCAGCGTGGGCTCAACGAACTATCTGTTGCTGGGCATTCCGCGCTTCGTCGATCATCTGAGCACGGCGTGCGGCCTGGCATTGGCGATTAGCTTCACGGGCATTACGTGCATTGCCCTCTTGGCGTGTTGCACGCTCTTGTTGATGTTCCTTTCTTTGAGCTAATGTCTAGCGTTGACGTCGATCGCGTTGAAGTCGTGTCTTTCTCTGGCGCGAAGTCTCCTCGGTTCCGTCAGCCATGTTGACACCTGTAATAACAACCTATTGTTAATATCTTGATTACCAAACATGACCTTGACAGGCAATAACTCTACTATGTTCCGCATTAATGAGATTAATTCCATCTACCAACTGCCTGATAAAAGGCTAGACTTCCCTCTCGTATGGTTTTAATATCCTAGAATCACATTAATGAGATTTTAATAATATTTTTCACTGGTTAATTCTTAAACGTCAATGGAGAACCCTATATACACTGTATAGGACCATGGCTCATAACTCATGGGAGGTAAAAACAAGTGTTTGGAATCACGTGAAGGGGCAACAAAGGATGGATGAGAAAAAATTCACACATTCATCCACCACAATCCCTCACATATTGCCCCAATAAATCATCCAAAATTCATGAGATTTTGGATGATTTTGGATGACTTTCTATTCCAAAATCAGACTTTCTATTCTAGTTCTGATAAGATCTGATCAGAAGTTTAGTTCTAGCTTTATCTTTCTTAAGTTTAGTTGAAGTGTGAGTGTTGTGTCACCCAAGAGCCTCACTGGAGAGCCTCACCCAGAGCCTCATCAAAGTCTATTATAGATATAGATTCTTAAGTTCAGTTGAAGTGTGAGTGTTGCCTCACCCGAGAGCCTCACTGGAGAGCCTCACCCAGAGCCTCATCGAATTCTATTATATAGATAGATGTCAAGTTCCCTGTTATATCAAGTACGGACGTCACGTCTGTCTCTCGCCTCCATTTTCGTCTGTGTTTTTTTTTTGTAAAAACGCATTCTGTGGGTACACGTACAAAGTTTCAATTCGTGTCTGGAGATATCGGAACATGACCCATGTTCCATGATCCATGAGTGTTCAGTTGCAAGCTGCAGCAGCCGAGAAGCAACAAGTCCAACGCGGCGTCCGACATTTCGCGGGCGGTCAAGCTTGTCTGCTTACATGTGTGTAGTAATTTAGCCTCTGCACTCGGCTTCATTGCAAGTTGAGCTGTTGCGGCTGCTACAAGTCAAAGAGTGCCGTGAGTTTGACAAACTTTCCGTGTTTGCCATGAAGTCCTCAGCCACTGATTAGACACGATGTTTGAGTTTGTGGGAAGAGTTTGATGAGCTTGCCGTTGATTTCTGATTGTCTAGTTGTTCTCCCCAGCGACATCACTCTCTATTGAGCTTTCAGTGAGCAGAAGATAACTTCAATTGAAAGAAATGAAATGTTTGTCGGGAGGTTGGTAGGTTTGGATTTCGCGGGAAGACATTTTGGTAGGTTTCGTTGTGGTTTTCTGATGAATCTAGGGTTTGTTCTCAGCAGACAGTTGTTGAGCTTTCACTGATCAGAAGACAATCTGTCGGATCATATCTGTCGGAGAGTGTTTTGGTAGGGTTTTTGGGAGAGCGGCTATGGCCGAGAGAGGGAAGATGGCGGCCGTGGCGGGTGGGAGCAGTGTGGGATTGGTTCGACCGACGCCGCAGCTGCTGTGCCTGTCGCTGCACGAGAGCGACAAGATTCGCGTGATGAACCTGGCGGCGAACTCGATCGCGGCGTTGCGGACCGTGATCCAGGCGTCGTGGAAGTACGGGATTCAGTCGGAGGGGCTCTACGGAGTTTCGTACCAGTTCAAGCTGCGGGGGCGGCCCTGGGATGGCAACGGCGAGCAAGCGAACTGCGCGCGACGCCTGATGGCGGGCGTGTTCGGGTTCCTGCTGCAGCAAGGGTGGGTGCTGCGCGTCGGCAGCGACCTCAGCAAGTGGAAGTGGGACAAGGACACGTTCTACTTCAAGCACGAGGCGCCACCGCACCCGACCGTGCGCGTTTGCGCCGTGTCGTTCAACAAGTCCGACACCATCCGCGTCATCAGCGGCCCGCCCGAGGTCGCGCAGGTGGTGCGCGCCAGTGTGCAAAGCTTCTGGCACCGCGGCCTGCAGCGCGAGAGCCTCTACTACGGCGAGCCCGAGTTCAAGCTGCTCGGGAACCCCTGGACCACGCAGGGCACCGAGACCATGCAGACGCGCATGTTCGTCGGCGAGCTCATCGAGGCGCTGGACCGCGCTGGCTGGCTCGTGTACGCGTCCATCGATATCAGCTCCGGCGCCGCCAGCAGCGATTCCTCCTATGATGATCTCGATAGCTGGATTTTGAGGAGCAAACCGCTGCCACAAGCCCATCAGCCCCAGCTTGCGATCGGAATCCCTGCGCACTACCCAGCTGCCCACAAATTCTGATCCTTGTCTGTCTCTCGCAATGATATTATATAGATATTTTACTCCTTTTACTCCCGCAGGTCAGGTACATTCGCTGCAGAGTATGAATTGTGTGGAGCATCAGATAGATAGCAGCTTTGTACATACACGATTGAGGAATTATGCCCCGTAAATTTCATCTGAGACGATGGCTGTCTTAGAATGCTAAACTGAAACATGTTGCTCACTTCAAGGAAATCCTATGGCAGCTCCAAGGAAGCAGCTTATCTGGGGCGAAATTTGTACAGAAGTATGAAATATCAGAGATAGAGCTAAAACGTACTAATTTCGATTAAGCGGTCGGCACAAAAATTGAGCACAGAAAGAAGAGATGATTAGGTGGAGTTCTCAGTTTATATATTATTATCGTTAATAATCGTTCTTCTCCCTTTTCTAATTATCTCCACTACTTTTGCACCTAGCTACAACTGATGATTAGTGTTACAGAGCCTTCAGTCCCTCTCGTTTGAACAAGCCATGAGAATTGAACAGTACTTACTTGTTCTAATCTTTGTCTGAGAATCCAACCGGCCCACCTTTATTCTTCGTGTTTACTGTTGGTAAGACCAAAAAAAATTGATTGCCATTACTACTAAAGAGCATAAAATTCACTCATGTGAGATTTTTTTTCTCTTGCCCTCAGAAGACTTTTAAGATTACTCTAATATACATAGTCTTATCACACTCACCAACCAAGAAGTGCTGTTTGGCTGGTCAAAACTAGAAAGTCTGTACATCCCCAAGTGTGTATGACGTCCTCGAAACACGAAATCTGTATCCTTGAAATCCGAAGTCTGCGTATCCTCAACAACAGAGATTGGCATCAATGCATCCTGAGCTTACTTTGCTGATCCGTCCACTGCTTACATATTTTCTTCACCTCTTGCAGTATATCTTTAATGTAATCTGCTTCATGAGCTTCATTCCGGAACCTGTACTCCACACCGTTCTGAACACAGAGCGTCTCCACTGCCTCGTAACACTTCTCTAGATGAATCGGATGAGCGTCGGAGGACATCTCGGTCCAATCTCGTTCCCAGTATCCAGCCTCCAGTCGGCTCCTAACGCCTGCCACCGTCAGCTTGTAAAACAGGGGCAAAACACGGTGCACCAGTCCCGAAGGGTTCCTGTGCATCTCCACAAACTTGGTCAACTCTATCATGGGCCATTTCCTCTTGAAAAACTCCTCCGAAACAACCACGAGTGCCACGTTAGTCTTCTCCATCTGAGCAAACAGTGTAGAAGGAAAAGGCATGCCCTTCGGCAACTCAAGGTCGATGAAAACCTCGTACTTTAGATCCGACCTCTTTGCACTTGCTTTCAGTTCGTCGTAGAGGCGGACTGCAAAGTTCTTCTCGGACCCGGTCGGTCCGCCTGTATGGGAAATGAAGATTCGGAGAGGTTTCAGCCCCGGTGAGAGTTTCCAGAAGAAGAAACCTATCAAGGTCAACACACCAGCTGCGATACCAGCTATCACGATAAACTGCTTTCTTCGTGATCCCGGACTGGAAACTGCAGGTCGAGGACTCGATGGAGGCGCGGTGGCGAGCTCAGTCATGGAGCTCGTGAAAGTCCACGATTTAATCTCGTTAACTTCCCGGTGCAGTCCGGTACTTGAACTGAATCCAACGTACATGAACTCGTCGACAAGGTTTGCCATCTGAGCGGAGACTTCAGCGTCGATGAGAGGGTATCCCGGTTTTGAGACGCGCTCCTGCAAGGAGCCCCGGGCGAGGAACACTTGAAGGATGTGGGACCTACTGTAATAATCGATCCAAGCGGTGAAGTAACCGCCGTTGCAGAGGTACGAGCAATACTCCTCGCCAGACTCGCAGAGGCTGTAGGACCACGTCGAGATCATGCTGTCGAGGTTGACGCCGACATGGCTGTCGCTGGAGTCGTCGAACGCCGCGGTCTTGTAGGTGTCGAACTCAACCGCGAAGAAGGGATCAACTCCGGTGACCAGGCACAGTGCGGACCCCGAGTCCACAGGCTCCACCAGAACGGGCCTTCTGGCAAATGTGAAAGCTAGCCCATCTCCGTGGTAAAAAACCGGCGCGGCCACAATCTTCCTGTTGGAACCAGAGATTCGGAACGTGAAGGCGGTGTGGAACGAAGCGAGCGCCCCGGTCGATGTCGCGTTCTTCATCCTGATTGTCTGGTTGTAGAGGAGCCTCCCACACGAGGGCTCCATCGTCGCGGCGTTGAGATTCAACAGGAAGGAAGCGTTTCGTGGGGAGTGCTCGGTGTCGTTGAGCACCAGGAAACGCTCCGCGGTCGGGAAGGACAAGAAGCTGAAGTTGGTCTCAGCTTGAACGACAGTCATGGCGAGTATGATACCAAAACAATACCACGAACCCATCATCACCGAGGTGACCTCAGACCAACATCTTAGAATAGCCTCCTCATGTTCCTACATCTGACCGTCACGTTGGTTGATATCAAGTTCCTCTATTGCAAACTCTGACATCCTTCATAACAACCAACACACAGTGAATATGTTATGGATCGAAAGACCTGGACTCAACTTAGCTCATACTAGAAACAACTGGTCTGGCTCGAATTGACAATGGACTCCTAGAAAGATAGAAGACTGTTCTACAACTCAACTGGTTTCGATCTCCAATCCCACAACTCAACAATCCAGTTCACAAGAGGTCAGAAACTGCCTCGCTCGTAAATCATTGCAGTGTGCTTTCCTCTCTCTCTATAGCCACGACTATATTGTATCACCGAAGCCAGTAACAAGCGATAATATGCGGAAGTGATACATAGTCAGTAAAGATGTTTTTACATGTTTGAAAGAAGAAATGAACGTTGGTGTATGACCGACTTTCTGTTTAGTTTTTTTTCAGGGAATAAGCCTGGTTTGCACGTCTGCATGTTGCACTCTTGCCGACAACCGTTGTCTGACCTTGGTTCTCCACTTTTGCACCTTTGCTGCTCCATTCTAGAATTGTCATGTTGTTGTTGATCGTGTTCATGTTCATGTTGTTGGTCGTAGTTCAGGCAAGTCTGATGAGAAAGACAAGTACACTAATTTTGGTATTTCGTGTACTGTACACTAATTATATATTATGTCAACACCGCCGATATTGTTACAACACTAAATGTGAATGTGAACACTAAATGCCGAGTTTTACTTCCTTTTCATTTGGTGTTATTAATGAAGAAATGATTTGTAGAAAATTGAGAAATAACAAAATATCACAAAGTGTACAAAAAGTGATATAAGAAATCTTGCAGTTGAAGTGTAAGATTGATTTTTCTAGAGAAACGTAATCAGAGTTGTGTGGTGAAGAGAGGTTGTAACATTAAATGTAGTGTAACATTAAATACCAAAGTCAGTGTACCATTCCTCACTTCTATACACAGATATCGAAGTTGGTGGTATTTCACACACTCTGGTGGTGTTTCACAAACTTTGGACCGTCCAGAATACACATTTTTTGTGTGCCCAAATTTGAGAAATGCCGCCAAATTTACCAAGCCTAGTAACTTAACTTGATGTGCGTAGTTACAGTGTTCATCGTTAATTCTAAAATTTGTCTGTCAATACTTTATGATGTCTGTACGTACAAGAATCTGCAAACTTTAGGTGTGCTTTAGGCATGAAAGTAAGTTAAGGTAGTGGTTGATATTTCCGTGCAGTTCCAATTGTCGCACCCTACATTCCGGGGCTGTGTGTCAGAAACCAACCAGCCTGGCTTCAGAAAGTGTCCAAGCTTGTTCTAATTCTACCCATGCTTGGGAAAATTGAGAACTTATGATTGGTTAGAATTGGTGCACAAGTGCTCTATTTTCAGAATCCAACCTCTCATGAACACCATGACTCTATGAGCGGTTATTGGCCACTCTAAGCCTTCGTTCTTAAAAATTCGTAGAAAATTGTAGAAATGCTCAAAAAATGTTTTTTTTTTGGGGATGCCTTTGCAATAGCTTTGCGAAGCATCCAAAAATCATAAAATTTTTCTTTCACAAGTCTAAATATGCAAACCTGAAATTCGGGCGGGAATATCAACCACTACCTTAGTCGACAAGGCAACCGATATATGACAAATTTTGTTTGTTGTTTGTCAAGTCAAGTAGAGATACCAAGAGCTGTGACCTCTTTCTGAGTGTCAATTATTCACCCTTTAAGGACAATGGCCAAATCTAGTCCTCAAGGCTCACGTGTCATAGATTATGCTAACCAAATCTACATCATGTGAAGACCACATTTGGCCATTGTCCTTAACCCCTAAGGGTCCAAACGTCCCCCCGGGGTCATTTTGGATTTTGGGCATGTACCTACAATTCGAAAAAAAATCCTTTTTAATTGAATTTTTTTTTCAAGATAGGATCTGATAAGAGCTATGTGAAGAAATATATATATATGGATTTGTGATTTGAAAGTTAGTACCACTTAAAGCCAAAAGTGGGGACTCCGTGCACCTCCAAAATTTTTGACAAAAGTTTCTATTGACATTGAGATTTTTCACACATATAAAGAATATTTCCTTTTTTTGGATTTAAAAAAAAAACTTGTATTTAGTGTAAAAAGGCATTTTATTCCAAGTCAAACATTTTCACACATTTTCGGGCAACGGGGGAAAAAAAATTCATCTTTTCTACATAAGACCTAGCAGGGTTGTCTATTGTGACATTGTGACAGTGACGTGCCGTCATGACGTGACCTGTCGCGACGGACCCTCTCGTCACGACACAATAGAGTCAACCTAGGGTCAAAGCTGAACTTTAACCCTATGTATGGTACATATGTTACCTCGGCGTCGACGTGGCCGTCCTATGTGGCATTGACATCCTACGTATCTCTCACCACTTTTACCCTTTGCTGTGTTGTATTAACCTTTGAGTGAAAATCAATTAAGTTGGGGGGTTTTTCAGAGGGAGCAGTTTAGGAGCGGACTGCACGCGGACAT